>CM033399.1:37228025-37608728 GCA_019426215.1 Buddleja alternifolia
TATAATATATACTAGGGAAAAGCAAGAACCGCGCGTTGCGCGGTCAATAATGCCCACTTATATTTAAAAATGAGTAAAAAACATTGCATGCAAATGGTAAGTATATAATTTTCAATGGCAATATAAAAAGTGATTAAATATCAGTACGTTAAAAAACAAAAAATTATTTTGACATCATTATTTTATATAAAATTATTCGTTGATATCCCATTGAAACCCGAATAGATTGTTTTACTTCATACACGTGAAAGTTGATAAAACAACATATATCGCACTCCTTAATATCGCTAATCAAAATCAAATCAAATAAAATTTTATAGTTCGATATAATTTCACATAAATAAGGTTGAACAACAACTTGTTCGGATACACTCGACTCATTTACATCATAATACTATATCAACGTTGATTGTGGGTCTTAAAGTTAATCATTACAATGACCAATGGTGGGTAATCATTATTGATTTTTCTATAATTTTTATTCGATGGGGGTGTTTAAGAAAATGGTCATTTACTATCATCTCCCTCAAAGGAACAACATAAATATAGTTTCACAAATAGAAAAATCGGGTTGTAAATTCCAATCACTACTATAAGATCAATAATAATCCACTGTTTTGCATTTCTCGTAATAAATGAAAATAATTAATTTTGGTTTCCGATAGGGTGGTCAGTGGTGGCAAAAACATGGGATTATATATCTATATATATGGAAGAGAAGACGTTTCTGGTTTTACTCAGGCTCCTTGTCCTTTAATGTCAAGAGTCGTGTGACTGTGGTCACTTTAATGTCAAGAGTCTTCGTTTCCTTTAATGTCAAGAGATGTCGTGTCCTTTAATGTCAAGAGTCGTGTTTTTTTTAACTTTAAAAAGATATATGTATCATTAAATAATGTCTAATAATGTGCTTATATTTAATAATAATTCTTTGTACCATAAAGTTGTTTCCTTATCTCGATGAAAGATATTGAGTATATTTGAAATTCCATATCCTCAATAAAGGTTAACCAAGTTATTTGGTCTCAACAAAGGTGAACGGATCACATGGTATAATATATATACATACATAATATATATATATATGACATTAATTTAAATTTAGCACACTAATGTGTACATAGATGATAGGACCACAAATCCAAATGGAATAAGATAACATATAAGAAACTACCACATTGTCAATTGGGTCCATCGTTTCATTACATTGTCTTTCTCTTTTATCACTATTTTTTACCTAATAAGCGAAATATCCCCTTACTTATAATCTAAGAGTAAAAAGAGAAACATAAGAAGAAGATACAGTAGTTACCTTTTTTTAAATATAGAAAATAAATTTTTATGCAAGTTTGTCCTATTATATAAAAAATATTCAATTTGTAATTTAAAAAATTAAATTTAGAAATTCTAAGATATACGTAACAAATTATTTGTACATCAAATAACTTTGATATTTAAATTAGGAATCCATAATTGAAGTACCAAATATTGAGATTTTTCAAAATAATAAATCTTAGGATGAAAAAAATCGAGTGTAAGAAAATTCATGTGGAGTAAACAAACTCTCATACGAGAGAGAAAATAAATAGAGTATAAACAGTGGATAGTCATAGAAACAACCATGGAACGAGCTACAATTTGTAATAATGGACTTAGTTTTCTTTGTGACAATATAATTTTTCATGTTATGGGAAGGTTATCATGGTATGCATGCATTGTGGAGGAAGGCCAATTGGGTCTTTAGCAAAATATTTTCAACATTGTTGGTATTCCATCCCTATTCTTTTATTTGATATTAACCTAAAGTTGTTTCCTTATCTCGATGAAAGATCTTGGGCAGATCTTGAAATTCCATATCCTCGATAAAGGTTAATTAAAGTTAGTATAACTAAAATTGGGTCCATTGTTTCATTTCATTGTTTTTTTCTTTTATCACTATTTTTTGTCTAATAAACTAAATATGCCATTACCAATAATCTAAGAGTAAAAAAGTGAAAAATGTCTAAAATATGGTTATGTTTAATCATAATTCTTTGTACCATAAAGTTGTTTCCTTATCTCGATGAAAGATATTGGTAGAGTATATGAGTTACGGATATGGTCCACTTTTTTATGATGTAGAGTTTTCTTTCAAAACTCTCACATCCTTAAATAAGCAAATACAATTAAAGATAATACTAAATATTAAACTACATCTTCGTTCCTCCTTGCTGTACCTCACTTAATCATTAAAATACCATTGATAACAACTTAATTATTAAATACAATTAAGGATAATAATGATGTTCTTTTTCCGTCTTGCTGCTCGCCACTTATAATTAAAATATAATTGATATCGACTGAAATGATTAGCATAGTCAGTCTGTTGAGATTAACATATAATTGTTATCCACTTACTGAACCGATTAGCACATTCAAAATCTATTCAATCAACAATTTCAGTTCTGCAAAATGCGTCTACCCATAATTAAAGTCTGTCTAATCACACCACTAACCCCACTAATCACACCACTATCTCCACTAATCAAACCACTAACTCCACTAAGAATCATAACAAAAGAAGACTTCCCAAACCCTAAACAATCAATTATAAAAAATATTCAATTTATAATTTTAAAAATTAAATGTAGAAATTCTAAGAGTCGTGTGTCTTTTTAACTTTAAAAAGATATATCTATCATTAAGTAATGCCTAATAATGTGCTTATGTTTAATAATAAATTTTTTGTACCCTAAAGTTGTTTCCTTATCTCGATGAAAGATTTTGGATAGATCTTGAAATTCCATATCCTTGATAAAGGTTAATTAAAGTTAGTGAGGATCAAAATTGAACAATATCTTCCTCCACCAACACCCTACAAAGAATTTTCAGAGTATAAATAGGAATATTTGTTAGGATCATCTTCTACGAAAAGAGGAGATATAAACAGGGGAGACAGGGCATCATCTTGCACGAGTAGAAACAGAGTATAAACAGGGAATTAGGGGATCATCTTGCACAAGTAGAAACAGAGTATAAACAGGGTTAGTTCATATAAACAACCATGGAACGAGGTACAATTTCTAATAATAAACTTAGTTTCCTTTGTGAGGATATAATTTTTCATGTTATGGGAAGGTTATCAAGGGATGCATGCATTGTGGAGGCTGCCCGATTAGGTCTTTTATCAAAATATTTTCAACATTGTTGGTATTCCATCCCTACTCTTTTATTCGATATTAACCGTTTCGAACAAAGGGGTTATCATGGTTTATTTTATTCATTTTGTTAATCGCACTATACTTGAACATAATGAAAGTGTGGTTGAAACTTTGAGCTTTGAGTTACCAATGGGGGCGAGGCATTGCATTCGATAAGGCAAGAGTGGGTGGCTTTTGGAATAGATCATTCTGTGCGCATACTGAAATTAGTCGGTCGGTTATCCACTTCACTCCCCAACGGTCTGTTTTTCTCACAAACTGTTATTCAGTTAAAATTATATCTACCGAACTACATTGTTAGGTGGGAAGATAGATATAATTTACGAAATTTAAAAAGACTCATATTGAAGTACATTGTGCTGTATGATAACACATTTTCTTTACGACTTGGAAAATGGTGTCCTCAGTTGAATGATTTGCAGTTATTCAATTGTGATTTTAGAGGACTAACAGAATTTCAGGCATATTTGCCTTCTGTAAAAATATTCAAGATGGCATTCAATCGAGCCCAAGGAAATGTGAATATAAAAATACACTTCCCCAATGTAGATGTCCTTGTTATTTTATTGAAACAAGATGAACAGGGTCCCGGTCATTTACAAGTAATGGGGCCGTTAGCTCGTTCTCTACAGTGGATAGTACACCGTCATGTACAATACATCGGATCAACTTGCTCAACATATCGACTACTTCGAGAGTTTGTAAAAATGACGAAAGAATTGCTGTCCAGCGAACGAGCACGTGTGCCGGTTGATTTTGTTAGGGTATATCTATATATCATTGTTTGAATAAGTGCAAATGCTTTTAAGAAGTTTTTTTGATTTTTTTTAATTGTTTGGTTAGAGGTTGGCGCATGTGGAGTCTCTACATCGCATTATGGCGAGGTATTTTTTTGTTAATATGCACTGTCTAGAGATCAGATCTTCGAAGCTGCTTGACAATCTTGCTGTCACATTGGTGCTCATCAGTAGATGTACAGGCTTGAATAAACTTAAAGTCGATTTGGTGGTAATATTTTAAGTTTTATTGTTTGTGGTTTATTAGTTATTACATGGTTTATTAAACACGTTTTTTGTTTGGTCTTCTAAAATAAAATTGTAATTGACTTAACATGTGTAGGGTGCACCATGGGAAAATGCGGGCATTAGTGTATCCAACTACGTAAAGGACTGGAAGTTGCAAACAATGGGATTGGAGTCATTGAAAGAGGTCACGATATTCAACTTCTCGAGTTCTGATTGCGAGCTAAGCTACATTTTGTACGTGTTGTCGCAAACAACTGAGTTGGATACACTAAATATTTACTGTGTTAATCAATTTTTTGATGATGTAATTGGTGTGTATAAGAGGGCATCAATTAGAGCATATGAAGGTACCGCGTCAAAAAATGTGCAAATTCGTTTCATAAAAGGGGCTTACCCTATAATAAGAGTAGAATGAAAATTGCACAATAATTTTACAGTAGTTCGAAATATCAATTTGATCCAACAATGTACTTAATTTGAATATGAATGTACGAGGTCAAGCAATTTGCACAAGGGCACTTAATTTCACATTCTTTGCCAAGATGTTTCATAACGAAATTTATAAATGAATCAACTCCAAAAAGTTCTCACCCAGTTCATTTTAATTAACAATTAGTAAAACTAACATAAACAAATTCAAAGCAACATCCATAGTGAATAAGACCGCAGCATTCGATAATTGCATTTCAAAGTCCAAAAGCATGAACAAATAATTAACCGAGTATTATTGCAGATGGATACACAACACTATTAATCCAAAGAGTGAGGTGAAAAATAGTAGTTTGGAAAAAAAACCCAAAAAAAAATCCAACTCCATGGCCTAAGGAGTGGTTATTTACGTTGGATTCATTTATAACATCAAGTCCTTTTCCGCTTGGAAAACCGTATGATGGGTACATGTTCATCATCGGAATCAGCTACACAAATCCAGCGAAAGCTATATAAGTGGGTATGTTTTAAGGAAAACAACAGTTACAAGAATATGTGCAATAAAACGTAAGTGCATACCAGGAAGTATTAATTTGCGAGGGCCTTTTTCAACAAGCGGATTGACATCAACGTCTGAATCGCAAGGTATAGGTTCTTCTATGGGAGCACACATTGTGGTGGACGACAAGCAAGGAGGAACCTTATCCTTGTAAACCAGTTTATCTGAGCAACGTGGAACGTATAAATTAGACAAGGGAAAAAAATCATGAAAGATGTCGTAATCTCAAAGAAGACACAGAGCCAACCACTATCAAACAGCTTCTTTGTAGTTGTAGTGGAAGAAACAAGGTTGAGAGTGTGACTTTGAGTTCCAGCAGGCGTAGAGCTAAGCTTTGCTTCTGCTGCTATCAGGTTATCTGCGTGGGCCACACCTGCACAAATTTATAAACTTAAATAAATATCTGAGGATGTGGAAAATGGTTGATGGATAAAGTTGAGGTAGGAAGATGTATGGTCTTGCCAGTAGGGGTAGTTGATTTCGAACCCTCTAAAGAGTCGTGCAAAGGTGATAACTGAGTGAGCGAAACAGCTTTGCCCTTATCATCTTTACCAGGTCCAAGATCAGGTGTGTCAGTCATTGTCATGTCTTCATTTTCATCGATAATATCTGTGATTATATACTGGTCCTCTTCACCATGGTTTCGCAAGATGTGCTTTTTCCTAACAGTGAAAACGCATGCCTTCTTGTTGAGTTGTTCGTTTGCAAAATGCATGAAACCATTGAGCCCCTGAAAGTTAGTAAATGTCAGCTATGATATGATAGGCAATTTGATAGCTGAAACCAGTCAGAGACCACTCACCATACAATGATCATTCATGCAATCCGCCGCATTACGCCTAAGCAGTTTTTCAGCAATTTCACCAAATGCAAATGCATCAACATCGGCGTCTTTATCATAAAGCATGATTGATACCTTAGCCCTGAAGTTTCTATAGTCAATAACCTATGACAGCCCCAATCATGAACTTAATACACATATGTGATATGTCTGACCTGGGAATTGCAACGTGCAGTTCTTGGCAACGAGAACACTCAAATTCCCACCCTACTTCAGCAGTCGTAGAGGATGGGCATTTGTCGCATGCAACGTAGAAGCATCGTTGCTCCATATTTGTAATTTTTGCATAGGCTTCAACCCGCGTTTTCCCCATCTTTTTTAACGACCACAAGAGATGGACCATATCAATAAATTTAATTAGTAAGCCTCCGGACAGATTCATTTTTAACATAATAAATAAACTAATGCAAGTGTATGATATACCTCTGTCGAATTCAGAAGTGAACTAATATCCATTAACTTAACGGAATTTGCAGAAGTTGATGCACCTGATCTTGAGAGATAACTTCGGTTGACAGCAATTTCGCGCAGAACGTCAACATTTTTTCGTTTCCTACATCTCAGTCACAATCGATCAAACACGCATTCAACGTGCAAATAATGTAAATGCTAGTATGCTGACTTCAAATGAATGATTAAATAGTTTGTACATGAACTTGATGAACAATGACATTACCATGCAGTAAGCTTCGCAGCCTCAGGTATGGGGGGATTAATAATGGCACCAGACGAAGCCGTTGACCCTAAAGAAATTCCTGAAGTGAAAATATATGCACAATATGAACAATACCAATATCATACACATATTAAAATAAACAGCAACGGAGAATATGCACAATATGAACAACGCAAATATCATACACATATTAAAATAAACAGCAGAGGAGCTTTAATATATACCATAATAAGTGTTCACTATAAACCTAGTGAATTTAACGACCGGCATATTATGGGAGTCTACTTTGAGCTTCGTCCCGAAGTCTTCAACCAAATTACTCCAAAGCGTCAGGGCGTATGGTTTTAAACTGATAGACACGAATAGACCATTAAATCTATGATATTTCAATTCAAACTGTAGCATAATTCAAAAGAATGTACAGTTACGGACTCTGAATCGATGACACCCAGGTCCTGAACAGTGATATCCCTCCCACGCGAAACAATAGTGCGTTGGGGCATTTTGTCAATAACAACCACGAGAACATCTACAAAAACACCAACTCAGTGGGCAATCAGTCAGCAATGAAAGTAATGGAAGGCATAGTGGTTAAACTGCACATACAGATAAATAATAAGCGAGTAAACAAATGCAAAATCCCCAAAATACATTACCAATTAAAGATTTGCTCCCAACGAGAGATGGTAGTTCTGATAAACGAGTGAAGAGCGATGCATTTTCAGAACTCGTTGTAAAACCATCATCGACCTTCAATATAGCGGTTTTAGAGTTTATAATCCACTGGTATGGATTATCAATGATCCTATATTTTTCTTCAATAGGATTAACGCGCGCCCTAGATATAATATATGTGTTATGAACCAGCAACGTGTTGGCAAGAGTATTAATGTCACGCTGATACAAAGTGGCAACCACCTTTGAGCCCTGAATTGAAACACACGAATGGTTCAAATAACAAGCAAGAGAGAAAAAGCGCACACCGGTTCTATTTTATGATAACGGTTAAAAAATTACCTTTTCATCTGCTAATATAATTTTTTGGTACTTGGTGGGACTTGTGGTACTTTGGCGGGGCTGCATTTTCTCCTCCACCCGGACTTTCACCTTCCACGTGGGGGTTGAAGGCGTAACGTCAGCAATGAAGACCAAATTGGACTGCATCTGAACATCATAGAAGAAAGTATAACACAAGAAGGCATGAAACATTGTCTAAACTACATGAATACAGCACATACACAGACATCGCAGAAAATCCAAGCACGAAAAATAGAAGTTGCATTGAAAACAACCGTTCCAATCATATTAACTAACACATAAACAACACGTTGACAACAAAAGGTATCGACTGACACACTTAACATCAACAAGACGATAGCTTAAATATCTCAGGGTAAACAATATTTTTGGTACTATGAAGAGGTAAATGAGTATCATCGTGCGAGATTGGGCGTATGAGAATTTTCACGTTAGAGGAGGTGCGGGCCCTTGAGATGGCCACGTATAATTGACCATGGGAAAAAACAGGTTCCTGCAAATAGATTCCGACATAGTCCAATGTTTGTCCTTGAGCCTTATTAATGGTCATTGCAAAAGCACAGCCGCAGTGGAAATTGATGGCGCTTGAAAGGAATGGGACACTTTATCTTATCAGAAGCTTGCAGGGGAATTCTTGGAATGAATACATGCCGACCTTTGTAGTCTCCTATAGCCACTTTAGCTGCAATCAAACGAGGGCCTAGATGGCAAACAATAAGGCGTGTGCCATTGCACAATCCCTCAGATGGGTCCAAATTTCTGAGTAACATCACTGGGCAATTTAGCTTTAGCACAAGATGGTGAGGAGGTAACCCACTAACAGAAACTGAATTTAGGTAATCTCCATATTCACTCTGCTGCCCTGGATCATCAGTTTTATTGAAGCTCATATATTCGACAGGAAGTCCCGGGAATTTATCTATAAGTTGTGCATTAATATCATCAACAATATCATTCTTCGGTGTCAATATGGCACGATTGACAACGAAAAATGGATCAGCGGTGTCAGAGTAAAAAGAAGGGAATACACAGTTGATTAATTGACTTAATGAGTCGGCAGGATTGACAAAAGGAATGCACAGATGTGATGGCAATTGTATTATATCATCGATGACACAAGGATGGGTACCGTCACCGATACTGAGCAAGAGATCAATGAACATAGGATCATCACGGGCACGCATGTTGACATGTAGCCTAAGCTTTCGGATTGAAGGCCATAAAAATGAACTAACAAGACTGGCCCCAACCATATCATCGCGAGAACCTCCCACAATTATAGGGAGTGTCTGCCTAAAATCCCCGCCAAACAGAACAACCTTACCACCGAAAAGTAAATCTGAATCGCAGACATCACGGAGTAATGTATCCAGCGCCTCGACAACACATTTGTTCGCCATTGTCGCCTCATCCCAAACTATCAATTTGGCCACCTTAATCAATCGCCCTAAACTGCTCTGCTTACTAAGCTTTGAATTAGCATTATCATCAAACTCGAGAGGGAATTTAAACCTCGAATGAGCTGTGCGCCCGCCTGGTAACAAAGAGGCAGCTACACCAGATGTGGCAACTGATAAAGCTATGTGATCATGCGACCGCACATATGCAAGAATAGATCTATAGAGAAAAGTCTTCCCTGACCCTCCAGGGCCATCAATAAAGAATGCGCCCCCCACATCACCATCTAAGGCAGAAATAATCAAGTCGAATGCTTCCCTTTGACAAGCATTTAGCATAGATGCTGAAATCAAGTCTTGCGGGGACACGATAATTGACTTCTCCCTAGCTATTTCGGTGCAGAATTTCTGTTCTTCAGTTAGTCGAATGGACTGTTCAGACAAAGAGTAGTCATTTATACTTTTTCCCATTGATTGCAGGATACAATGTATGGATTGTAAAGCCTTTTGTTGAGCTACAGCATCACTGACGTGTGGTTGTTTGCTGAAATCCTGAGAAAGTTGTAGATGGAATGAGTGCCAGAGATGGACTGGATCACCTGGAGCGCAGTAAACTAAAATAGTGGCAAAGAGGCGACGAAGACTGGGAGCCATCTGATGTAAAGAAGCCTCTTCTAAGCAGTCCGAAATATATGAGTCGTTCTCTAATAATCCCAGATGCAGTGCAGCCTCACGAAACGTAGGATATTCAAGACCGTTAACTGTTCGCAGGAATTGAGCCGAAGGTGGACACCGAATATTATTAAGTAAAATACGCTTGAAAAAACGTTCTCCTTCACAAGGATTGACTGTAACCAAGCGACCAACCACCTCTTTTTTGGCACGTACAGACCAAGACCGCGCATAATTGTTCCACACATAATGCTCAGGAAATTCTCTATATAACAGGTTGAGTTGATGTGCTTTTCTATCAAGAGCATTTGTTCTAAAGAATTCAGTTAGCATTGTTCGCTGAGAGAGAGGATTAGTAATAATGTCAAGCAAGGGAGCCTGTCGACCAAACCTGATTACATGTTGATTTTCCAGATGGACCTGGAGAACAATAACAGGAGGATGCATGTCGCTAAGGGCAAATCCATATATTCTCCAGTGGGCCTCCGGAGCTGCTACCCACCTGCCAGTTTGGAAATTACGAATTTCATCGTCTGCTTGTGCATCAGAATCCCCAACAATGTTATAAGCAACCCTATCATGTCCTTTGTATATATACTTGTACAAATACTTTACAAGCTTTATATCACAACATATCTCCACATTGATGTGGCAGTTGTACTTTGCCAGCAAGTACGGATTGTAGGGAACGACCCACCTATTATCAAGTCTAGATTTTCTGACAACCACAAAATCGCCATTCTCCCTCCTCCTGTACATGGGGTAAGAGTTCGAACCAATATGCGTTGTGGCAATGAATTTTTTAGGGTAGTGGTTCTTGCAATTGCCATCGCGCATGCAAACATTCGTTGGGTTCAAATCCCCGCACGGCCCATGCAGCATGTGTTTTATAACGTAGGACCGAAGGAATGGATGTGAGGACGCACTGGGCAACTCTGCTGATATTATGCCATCGTATATATCTGCCGTCAAGATTTTGTGTGAAGGATTTAAAATCACAAGCCAGTGTACGTGGGGCAATCCACGCTTTTGAAATTCTACTACATAGACATACGCAGCCACGGACCCGAACACTTTCTTCCTAACAATATCATTCTTCATTTCATCCAACTTTGCCTTGAATACCCTTGCAAGAAGATCAGGTCGGTCTTCGGCACGTTCATGCTTCAAGAGCGAATCTGCAATCTCTGGCCACGCTGGATTGCATGTCATTGTAAGGAAGATATCAGGCTTGCCAAATTTTTGGACCAAAGCCATAGCATTGACATAGCGCCGTCGCATATCCCGAGGACCCCCAATGAAAGAGGAAGGCAAGACAAAACGTCGACCAACTGCGTTAGGGTTATTCTGACCATCCACTGACATACTATCTACGACGCTCTGGTAAGTATCTGTGCGCATATCAAGTTGTCGCTGCTCTGACCTGTAATAATCCAAGCGCTGAGTCTCCAATTTAATATACATGTCAATTACAAACTGCTGGCATAATCTTCCAAAGTGAAGCAGATAAGATTTATCCCGAGGACGTAACTGAAACAAGTAACAATAATATTGGCGAAGTGACACATAAGATCCCCGCTCACTACCATCTTCTAAAACTGAAAAAATGACAGAAGAACAAGAATCAGGCTAGCTTTCGTGGTCAGGAAATAATTCACAAAGTAAAAAAAAAACAATGATGCAGAAGAATATTTCAAGATGGGGAAACACATTGGAGTTAGTACTTGGTAGGTTACTATTTTGGTGGAGTCAAAATAATACTTGTTAGTTTACAAAACTGAACAAAATAAAAAATGAAAGGGGGATAATACAATCAATACTAAAAAAACGTAAATACCTTGATTTTATACTCACGTGGAGCTTTCAATAAGCATATTTGCCATAATTCCCTAGATAGCTTTTTTTTAGAACAGCTTTTCCCAAGGGAATTTATGAAAAAAATGAGACAAGCTAAGATTTATTTCCTTAAATTGGTTGGGAACTGATTTATAGAATAATTGGCAGCCATATTTTCTTAAAGAATAATTGGAAGCCAAGTTACGAAGACAGTCCAAAGAATGGATTACTTGGGAAATTAAAAATGCACTTTACAAAATGTCTTTATACCATAAATAGTTTAAAGGCAATTAGGAAATACTTCTTTAGTGATTTTCTAATTACATGTGTTACCACAAATGAGTAGTAGATTTTGAAAAACTGCAAGGAAATTGCATTGCTCATCGAAAGCAATAACCGACCATTTTCACATTTTCATTTACATCTTTAAAACTCAAAAGGCATGAAATCCACATGAAGGGGGAAAAAGATTGAAAGCAAGAAACATGTACGAGCAGTTTGTACTCATGTGGTCAAAACATATTAGGTGACAATAATATTTTGCGCAAGCCAATGCTAGGGAGGTCTAAAAAACAATGTACAAAATGCAATGCAGAACATCGAAAAAGAGCACCATACCATCAGCTTCATTTTGCAATAGAACTGCAGCCGATTCAGCAAGATTGGGAGAGATCAATGACGCAGACTCTCCAAACGCATGATGGCCAGTGTCAACTACAGGATGTTGAGTGTGTTTCCTATGCTTGGAGATCCGAGAGTGCCATCCAGGTTCGCCTCTTGGGAACAACAATGGATATTGGAGGGGGTCATAACAGCCGTAATAATATTTAATTGTATGGCTTGTATCTTCATTGACATAAACACGTATGTCCCGTGTGATGGTCTCGTTTGATGGATCAGCCTCCTTCCATATTGCGCCAACTTGAGAAACGGAAGGCAAGTTGAAAGTGTGCTGATCCAGGGCAGGTGTACTACGCAGCACAATGGTATAATTCACCAAAGGAGTATAGTGGCGGAGGCTTCTGAAAAAGCGACAATAAGGATTGTCCCTGAGCATATGCACAAGGCTAGCAACCAAGTCAGGATTCAAATGAAAGCTACGCTGACCGGTGGTACGCACCAGCCCATCAAACTCATGAAAATACAAATCTAAATTTGAAGCAGCCGGTGCATCGTCCCTCAGGCTGCGAATATAGTGATACACCATGCCTTGAACAACCAGCGTGTATATGCCCTTGTTTGACCAGCAATAATTTTTATCAGCCTTCATACCAATGGACGTGAATGCGAGATAATTGTTGTAAGACCTTATGTGCCGCCTAAATTCAACGGAAATCTCGGACTCTCCAATAAGAAGGTCGGTCAACCCGGGCAACATTTCACGCGGGGCCAAGGAAACCTGACCCTCCCCACAACAAAAACCAGGAGGCTCGCGATAAAATCGCAAGGCATTACAATAGACACAAGGAGCTACATCCGGAAGTATCCACGGCTCAAGGGGCAGATCGTCTATAAGGCTCATATTTCTCCTCCTTTTTCGGGTGGAGGGAACAGGGGCTGGAGAACAAAAAAACAGGAAACCATAAGACAAGACGAAACAAAAGAAAACCAATAGCCAAAAGAACAGTTACAACAATCGAAACAGGGTACCAAGTGAATGATCCTCCGCACGAGAAGAAGCCACCCTGATATCCACATGCTGTTCAGTAGAAGCGTGTAGTGGTTCGGGTCTAACACTGACGGAGCAACTTACTAAGTCATCACTTAACACTTGCTTAGCAGCTAAAAATGCCTTTCTCTTGGCACTCCGAACTAACCTTCGCCCTAACAAAGATGCTTGATGTTGCTCTGTGGACCGTGCTGCATATCTCTGACGGCGAGCTCGATTCTTAGCATCTCGATCCATGCACACAACAATCTCTAAACACTTTGGTGCGATAATCCAAAGAGGTAATATACCGCAAAATGACGCATGACAACAAAAAAATCCCCGCATGAATACCAGTTACAAACATGGAACACATAGGCAGCCAAAACCAAACAAGCACCACCCAACCTAACCTAGTTAAGACACCCCAAAGGCATGACCACGTTCGATCATAGCAAAAGTATCAGGGAGAAATAGGAAAAATCTTCGAGTTTTCATTTTTTAAATAAGAAAACATGATTGTTTTTTATATTCCTTAAACCTGACCCGACAAATCAGGGTTGATAGTTTTTAATCATGGCGACACGGACCCTATATAAGACTTCAAATAAAAGGAGAAAAATGTCACAACTTGTGACAATTTGAAATTGAACACAAAACCTCTCGCATGAAAGTGGAAGTCTTACTTAGAATTTAGATCATAGAGATAAGTAGTTATGCTCTCAATACAAAAACTTTTGAAAGATTTAGGTCAGCGTAGAAAGTTTCAGAATCACCACATAGCAAGAACTCGCACTCCTCGCATTTACGTCAATAAGTGATAAGAATTTATGGCAAATTCAATTTCGAAATTTGGTATTGATTGAACAAGTGCAATTTGAAAGTGGAATGAATTGTAGTTGTAAATTAGGGCCGAAAGATGCATCACACTACTTAATAGTTAATATTCAATCTGAAATCAATTGTTAAAATCTCATATTGTTGAACACATATTTTACTTTTTTGGAAAAACAATCATATTGTTTTATTCAATAAAAGTTTACGGTACAAATGTGTATCCAATCAATGTGAGGCATTAGTTAAAGATTGAGACTAAAATTGAACATACACATATTTATTGGACGAAAAGTGTGATTTACCTAATAAATCCCTAAAAATACTGTTCAATCAAAACACCCCTCATACACTAAATTTTCATTCGAAAAACTACAATTGATTAATTTTAAATTTAGGATGCTAAGGGTGTTTAAGTTCATAAATTTATTAACCCTACATGTTGGGGGGTTTTGGAATGAAAAGTTGACAAAATGAGTTTTTTGGATTGAAAAATAATTTCATGGGTTTTTATGATATTAAAATTTATCTTTAGGGGGTTTTAACAATTTTTCAATTACTATTGAACTAAGCTTATATGTGACCTAAGTGGATTAAATGCAGACGTTATTGTAAAATTTTATTTTTAAAAAGACCCTGAAACGACTTTCAATCTTTTTTATATCATTTCATATAGATTGAGAGTTTACTAATTATTATCGTAAAGCTAATGATTTTAATAATAAAACTTCAAAATTGTATATATTTATTTCCGTAAATTTTATTTAGTGTATTATTATAAATTAATATCTTATTATGTATTTTATTGAATACTACTTTGAGAAAAATGGATAGTGTGAGCCGGAAGGATACAAGTCCAAAGTTCGTAATAAGTGTGAGCTAACTTTGAGCCAACCTATTGTCATCACATAGGTTATAAAATACCATGTAAAATTGGGACCATAATCATGAAATTAATGTTGTCGGAGAAATAGATGGGTTTTTTTTATTATAACTTTTTTGTTCTTTATGTGAAATTCGTTAAAATTAGATTAGCATGATATCGATTATTTGAAGAAAAAAAATATTTTGTGACTGAATACTTGCATATTGTATTTTTAGATAATGAGAGGTCTTTGTGAGTTTTAGGATTCTAAATTTTTTATATATTTACAATTATTTTTAATTATTTTTAATTATATATATAAGAAGTCACGCCACCATCACAGCTCCATACCATAAATGGAGCAATCACCACATTTTTCACCACTCCCAGAGAGGCAAAATTTATATATCCAAAAATAAATATATATATATTTCATAGAGAAAATCACATCAAGGGACATGCCAAGAATAGGGGTTTCAACCTATTTATCTGAAACGAATTTCCCCACTTTCGCTCGAAATAGAAAAGAAAAGAAAAGAAAACTATCACTACTTTAAGACAATAAAACAAATCCAATAAATAATAGTATATGTGTAAGACTGATCTAGATAATATTTATCTAGTCCGTGCGTGATAAAAGATAGTGGAATGGTCAGTGGCCTATATGTATGTGGCAGTACTGGCAGTGTGGGTGAGCTCCAAGGAAGCCCTAATCTCGCTTTATTTTCACTTCCAGCTTTAATGTCGGCAATAGTATGAGTGTGCAGTGATGAATTGTAGCGTTTGTAATACTGACAGAAGACCCATAACTTCTTTTTTCTTATAGAAGTTCCATCTTTTTTCTTTATATATATATATATATATAATCTCGC
This sequence comes from Buddleja alternifolia, assembly GCA_019426215.1. Classification (NCBI taxonomy): domain Eukaryota; kingdom Viridiplantae; phylum Streptophyta; class Magnoliopsida; order Lamiales; family Scrophulariaceae; genus Buddleja; species Buddleja alternifolia. The sequence continues at coordinate 37,243,915 of CM033399.1, forward strand.
TTTATTTTCACTTCCAGCTTTAATGTCGGCAATTAAAGTGGAGGATGAGTTGTGCAGTCAAGGGGATAAGAAAGAATTGGAGAGGTAGCGTTTGTAATACTGACAGAAGACCCATAACTTCTTTTTTCTTATAGAAGTTCCATCTTTTTTCTTTCAGTTTAAACTAACTCAAATCAGGAATACTCAGATCCAGAAAAGGCAATTAGGGTTTCATGGGGTTACTCATCCTCTTTGATTGTGTCACTCTGTGTGTGTGTACTATATATGAGAACTATGACACTCAAAAAATTATATCCCCATCAATACTTCTTCAGTTTTTTTATTTATGTACCATTGCCCGCCATTGTCCCCATACTCTTGCTTCAATTCTGCTGACTCATATGTATCGACTTTATGGAGGACCATTGCTCCAGATCTGTCGTTCAAAGGTGAAAGGTGAAAGGTGAAACATTGCTTCCGTACACCACCGCCCTCCACCAGATCCGCCCTCCACAGTCACGCATCGGCGACCGGCGGCCTCATCTCACATCACGCAGCCTCCGTCCTTCCAGTCACGCATTCCGGCCTCTTCTCACAGTCCGTCGCCATCCTCCGTCGTCGCCGCAAATTGCCCTAAACCACCTTTCATCCCGGTAATTTTCTGTTTTAATGCTTGCATTTCTAACTGCAATTAAAGTGTGAAACTGAGCAAGTTTTGTAAGTTGCAAACGAGTTCGAGCTCGATCTCGAGCTAGTGGCTCTCGAGCTCGAGCTAGTGGATCTCGAGCTCGAGCTAGTGGATCTCGAGCTCGAGCTAGTGGATCTCGAGCTCGAGCTAGTGGAATGGCTCTCGAGCTCGAGCTAGTGGAATGGCTCTCGAGCTCGAGCTAGTGGAATGGCTCTCGAGCTCGAGCTAGTAGATCTCGAGCTCGAGCTACTGGCTCTCGAGTTCGAGCTAGATCGAGAGCTAGGCTCGAGCTAGTGGGCTCGAGTTCGAGCTCGAGAGTTAGCCTCGAGCTCGCGAATTTTCTATGCTCGAAACGAAATTTCTCGAAAATAAAGAGTTGCGTTTCTTCTCCTCGAGAAGTGCCATTATTCGAAAATCAAAATCAGAGATTTGAATCTCCAAAGAGAACAATCTGATAAGATCCACCCCAAAACTTGCAAGAGATCTGTTTACCTATAAATAGCTATCTAATTAAATTCTAGAAACAAGTTTAGATTTGCAATATATTCACATCCTCTCAAATAACTGTACATAACTAACAGTAATCAGTTTAGATTTGAATGAACTCAAGTCGAAAATTGATCTTTGAAATGATGGTTATAACTGGAAAGGTATCATTTAACATATATCTAAAACGATAACCACGTGACCAGTGACAGAGTTGTAGAGTCCAAGAACTAAGAATAACATAAAATCTGTAAACTTATGCACCACTAATCACATGAAAAGCCAAAGAAGCTTACAACCAAAAAATAAACGAATTCACAAAAACATCAAGACATACCCTAACAACTGAAGAAAGTTTTCCGCAAATTCTGCAGCTCCAATGACAACAGCATGCCCTACACGGAAATCAGAAAACCCCATTGTAGAATACAGAAAATGAAATAAAAGCTAATAACAACATAAAATTTGAAAGCTTAAACCTGGAAAAATAGCCATACATACCCTACCAACAGAAGAAGATTTTCCCCAAATTTGGATTTAAACCCCCCAAAAACACACCGGTAATGGTATATATTAAGTATGGTAATGTATATATTTTTTATATTAAATTTTTAGTGTATTAAATTTGTTTAGTTTTTATATTAATTGTTTTTTAGTGTATATACTGTTGTATAATATATATATGTGTTAGTGATAGTGGTGTGTTAGTGTGTATATTTATATATTTTTGTATATATTTTTTATATTAACTTTTTTTAGTGTATATACTTTTGTATAATATATATGTGTATTAGTGATAGTGGTGTGTTAGTGTGTATATTTATTTATTTTTGTATACATTTTCAGGGAAGGAAAGCAAAGGCAGAGCATGGACAACCACATTTTACTGTAGCAATGTCATTCACTCCTATTAAGTATGGTAATATATGGTCTTATGTCCTTTGATCATTGAATTGTAACCGAGAAGTCAACAATGGAGGAATAAATTGTTTAGTAAAGATAATAATCTAGAGAATATAATATCACAACATTTTAAATAGGAAAACTATATAATTAATTTGAGTACACACTTTGATTAAAAAATTAAGGAACTTACACACATACATTATCTACTAGTACATAGAAAGCAGCATGATTCATTTGAATATAAAAAGCATCTCAAAATTTCATATACATACATAATCTTAAAACTCTAGTTAACTAGCAAAAGTAGATGCCTGCAGGCATAGGACGTTGAGAAGTTGAAAGAGTGTTTATCTTCTCTGGAAGTTGAATGTCTTGATGGAATAGGCAAAGGTGAAAGTGAAGACGACCACGAATCCAAAAAGTATAGCTGCAACCATTCCAAGCATGTCGTGTCTGAACCCAAAGTAACTCCTCAAGAACTCTACCACCGTTTCTCCGGATTCCATCTGGTCGTGAACTTCTCCAAATTGTGATATGATGAAACCATACAAGGTGTAAGCCATGGGATTTGCCCAGTAGTACCATCTCCACCAGACAGGTATTCTCTGTTATTGACATTTGTTTAGAGAAGTTAGTTAGTGGTCGTGAAAAGAATGTGTTTATGCTCAAACTAATGCAAGAATGATGTAGCCAAACTTACTGGTCGTGGGATGATAAATCCTGAGAACAAATTCCAGATTGCGTAGAAGAAAGAAGAGACGATGGCGGCAACATTGTGATTGGGAGTGACAGCCACAGTCATCATGCCGTAGAGGACAAAGTACAACAAAGAGAAGAACATGAAATATAGGAACCAAAAGAATTTTTCAACAGACCAGTCGAATCCCATCATCGAGAAGACAATGAGACTGTAGATGATGCTTTGTACGAAGACATATGGAATTTCAATGAGAAACTGCAAGAGAAACAAGAGCTTGTTGAGTAAATCTTAAATTCAAAAATGTTGTAAATTTCACACGTTTTGGGATGTTTATAGCTACTCACTTGAGAAAATGCATATGGTAAAGCTGAATACATTCCAGCTGCTTTTTCTCTATAAAAGACTGTTCTTTCAACGGCCACCACAGGCTGTACTGTTGAGCCATATTGGAATCCCAAGAAGTTGATGGCAGCATACATAGAACCCATTGCATTGAAGAGATCTTGTTGAGTTCTCCTACAATTCATAACATCCCAATAGAATTAGTGTTGAACTAATGAAAAGGTTTCAGAGGTTTGCTTTTGTTTTTTTTTGCCCACTTACCATCGAGAGCCAAGATCCCAGAACATGGTCCCGAATATAATAGCTATGAAGGTTGTGAATGCAAATCTTGAAGCTGTATAAGGAGGGTTTCGCCAGTATGACCAGTGTTGTTTCCACAGGCAAGCAATGCATTGGGTGAGGAAAGATTGCGAATATTGAGTGGGAAAGAACAGGTCTTTTGTGCCAGGACGAGGGACGCTTAACTCCCTTATTAGGGCTTTGTTCCTCCTGCAATTTTTACACATCAAAAATTATAAGCATTTCATAAAATTATATTTGATCCCAAAAACTACTTTTTGATTATTAAGGAATTCAACTAACATGTATAATTCAGATTTCTTGTAGAGGTCAGCAAAGTCAACCCCCAACATGAGTTCTTGTGATGAAGCAGTGACTTCCAGCATCCAAGTAGCTGGGTTGTAACCGTCTTTAATCTTTGGAACTCCTTCAATTCCTTCAAAGTACTTGATCAAATGGGTTGACCGGCGACCCAATGGTCCGACATATATTTCTTCTCCTCCCCGTTTCATCAAAAATAGCTACAAAAAGTCGTGTTATTTTAGCAACTCATGTAAACCAAATATCATCATGTTATGTGAAGCTACTAGCATAAATTTTCTTATTTCTTTCCATTTTGCTTACCTCATCAAATGCTTCAAATATGTCAATGCTTGGCTGATGGATGGTGCACACCACGGTTCTTCCTGTGTTCACTGTATTCCTGACCGTTCTCATCACGATTGCAGCAGCTCTTGCATCAAGCCCGGACGTTGGCTCATCCATGAATATGATTGAAGGGTTTGCTACAAGTTCAACTGCAATTGTAAGCCTTTTTCGCTGCTCAGTTGAGAGACCGCTGACCCCAGGCAATCCAACTAGTGATCCTCTTAAGGGGTTAAGCTCCACAAGTTCCATTACCTCCTCAACGAACATCTGCAAATAAGAGATGAAACTTAATATTATTCATGAAGTTTCATTATGAGAATTACGTAAAAAATTGCAAAATGGTGTCTCAATTCACAAACCTGTCTAGTTTGTTTATCAGTTTCCCCTGGCAACCGCAACCAAGCCGAATAAACAAGAGACTCATAAACAGTGACGTTTGGAGAATGGATGTCGTTCTGTTCACAATATCCAGAAATCCTAGCAAATGTTTGCTGGTTTTTCGGATAACCTGAGATTGTGATGTTTCCCTCAATATATCCACCAGTTTTTCTTCCAGCTAATACATCCATCAACGTTGTTTTACCAGCTCCACTAACACCCATCAAAGCTGAAAGAACTCCTGGCCTGAAAGCTCCACTTATACCTTTCAAGAGCTCCAATTTATCTTCAGTGGCACCTTGAGCTTTCATTTCCTGCAAGCCAAAATAGTTATTTAAGTGATTAATTGATTTTAGTTGTAAAAAATATTGACCGTTTCATCTTATAACATTTTTTAACTTGAACTTACTGCTGGCATGTCAACAGAGTATCTGATGTCATCAAACGTGATGGCATGTGGTTCAAATGGAAGAATCATTCCCCTTTTCCTATTCTCATCGACTACTTCAATGGCATCTGCTCTCGTGGATGAGGATCCAGAGGAGATGCTCTTCCGCATACTCGCATTGCTTCGGCTGACAGAGCCACCCTTTTGGAGATTAGCTTCATTTGCTTCTGGTAAGACAGCTTGAATCTTCTCAAAAGCTGCATCATTATGTTGAATTAATATATTAACTGATGAATGTTATCTAGAAAATATATTTGGAGGTACTGAAAGTAGAAAAACTCACGTTTGAGGAATGTTAGAGCAATAAGGTAGAAGAAGTTGAATAGAAATACGAATCCAACTAATGCCCCCAATCCTATCCAATACCAGTAAGCTTGAGGAAAGAAACTTCGAGACTCCATCACAAGGACTCCTAAGCGGGTTCCATTTACCAACTATAAGTTTACAATATCATTATTAGTTTGGTATTTTTCATATGGCGAAATACCGCAAAAACAATTCTGAAGGCAACCATTAATGCATTGACTTACAGTGCTCCAGCTGTGACCTGAGAATTCATTCGCAAGAATTGCATTCTGAGCATACATCAATGGTGAGGACCAGTAGCCCCATAACCACCAAGCCTTTACATCCTCTGAATTATTAATAAAAGAGATGTGATGAGAAATTTTTCACCATTTTATTGTACGGTAGACTGAAACATTTTATCCTTGTTTCATACCTCGTGATAGGACAAAGCCACCTAATGCAAAAAGCAGGAGCAGCGCAAACAAGCCAAATGTGTTTGCAACAATCATGTTCCTACCCGCCGCCCCAATAAATCTGAACAATCCTGCTGCCATTTGGTGAACAAATAAAAGCAATAAATACTGCTTGGCAAACCTGCAATTGAAGACTCTTGATCAGTAATCATATTTTGAAGAAATGAGTCGTTTGCTTGAGCTTATAAGTTTTTACAAAGTGTTTAGTGAATTTTTTGATAAAACAACTTATAAGATCTCAACATAAGTTGTCACGAGCTTATAAGCTTCTAAAAGTTATATCAGGAAACTTCAACTTATATGTTAGGTACACATAAGTTAGAGAGCTTATAAGCTCCGAAAATATCTTATAAGCAGTAAGAGCTTATAAGCTTTTGAAAAGAAGCTTAGCCAAACATCCTCTTAGTAATTTATCAGAGGTAATAATTGGCAATTTTTTACCTTCCTACATTAGGATCAAATCCAATTACATAGTATGTGAGAAACGTCCATATAGCAACTTCAACAAAGCTAATTGGGATTTTCAGGAGCCATGCAGGTAGAGCATATGCCCATGGGGGGAAGAAGTACATATCCCTCTGTTTGTAGAAGACGGGAAGCTTGTAAACCGTCATTGCAAGCTCTGACATTCCGTTGAACATGACCATAATCACGGTGTAAAATAAAGCACCAGTATATATCCCTCCACCAGCTATATTATCTTTGTTCATCTCAGTTCGGAGAAAGACAGTCAATGCAATCAATGACATTATCGTAAGCTGAAAGCAAATATACGAAATTACTTTTAGTAACTGCCTTTCAGCTAAAAATAATCGATAAACGTAAAGGGATTAGAGTTAGCAAATACATGCCTGGGTGATCTTGAAGTAATAGACGAAAGAGTTTCTCTTCATCAACAAGAGTTCTCTGTCTGCACAAGCTTTTAGGAGTTCTTTCTCTCCAAGACCATACTTTTTCGTGGACAAAGCAGCAGGATGACTTTTGGTCTTATCAAATGGAATTGCCAGCTCATCACCGACCCTTCGTCCAACAACATAGGATTGGAATGACTCTGCAAATTCACCGACTGAAATGAATTGGTAAGGCTCATCCTTACGTGCCCAGTATTGCCTCTGATCTTTCTTTGATGTCACCTGCATTTTACAAGTAATTTCTCATTAGAACCAATAGAAATACTTTATACACATATATGTATTGAAAAAGTAGGCATTTTTATTATCACTTTTGCTTACTTCTTGCAAGAAATCAGCGACGCCTTTTCTTTCCGGACATTTGAAACCCATGGACTCAAAGAAGTCGAGAACATTTTCTCTAGGACCCTGATAAACAATCTGGCCATCCGACAAGAGCACGATATCATCAAACAGATCGTACGTCTCGGGTGCTGGCTGGAGGAGGGAGATAAAAGCAGTTCCCTTCATAATGTGGACATATTGGCGTAGCGTATTGATGATTTGGTAAGTTGTCGAACTGTCTAATCCAGTCGATATCTCGTCCATGAAAAGCGCCTTTGCTGGTCCAACAAGCATTTCACCGGTTGTGACACGCTTTTTCTGTCCTCCAGAAATTCCTCTAACCATTTCATCTCCAACCAAGGTATCGGCACAAATGTCAAGTCCCAAGACCTTAAGAATGTAATCTGTCACGACATTTGCTTCATCGCCTTCTGTGGCTTCCGCCTACATTTTTAGAAGTAGATCAGTTTTTTTTCTTTTTCTTTTTGGCATTTCAAACATTGTTGCTATAGATTTGATTTTCATTTCTGATTATGATAAGTGATATATTTTGCTAATTGGCAATTCAAAACAGGGGAAAGTATGAATTTAAATTTTTCTTTAGTTTCTTTAACCATAAAGATGGAGTTCTTAGCATAGCAAAGTTGCAATTTTTTCGTCTAGGCAACGAAGTTGAATGTTGATCAGATGCGAAATGAAACGCAATTCTTGTCGAAAGCGCTCAAGAAAGCTGTAATTTAACTCTCATATTTTCCGCTCTCTGTATACAATGGAAATTCTATGGTACACTTTAATCTTGTCGTATTTATTTGGTGTTTCATTAAAGTAGCATTATCTCTAAATAGTACTGTTCTAAATGAGGCGGCTCAAAGAAGAAAATTCAGCCATCCTTCTAGAAGTCTATACATATAAGTCAACTAACCAATCAAAATTTATAAATAAAATATAGATTCTGTTACCTTCATGTATATATCAACATCAGGATCTGGTTTAATATTTGCAGCTTTCTCCCTCCTTGACAACTCTGCCAGCATCTCTGTTCAAATCAACATATATACAATAATTGTTATAAATTCCAATTAAATATATAATAAAAAGCATAATTTGAGCCTTAGAATTTAATATATATATATATACACAGATATATATGTATATATATCTAAGTCTTTGTACGAACCGTAGCGTGAGCCAACTCCTTGGCATCTAGCAGAAAATGCTAAAGTCTCTCTCACAGTCATTTCTCCAATATGCAAATCATGCTGGCTAATGTATGCTGCAGTTCTTTGTGGTACAAATTCATCCATTCCATGTCCATTATAAGTCACCCTACCCGAAAACTATCGAAAATAATTTAATTAATTAGAAATACATAAAAAAAAAAATCATTAATTAAAAAAAATTCAAATTAATTTATATTTACTTTGAGAGTTGGATCAAGCTTTCCAGCCAAAGCTAGCAAAAGTGTAGTTTTTCCAGAACTTGGAGGACCTAAGAGCAAAGTCATCCTGCATGGCTTAATTATCCCACTCACATCCTTAAGAATTGTAAATGGCTTCTTTCTGCTTGGAAGTATGTGGAGAGTGTTCAACAATCCCTGAAAAAAATAACATATATATAAGACATTATATAAATACATGTATGTATATACAGGGACAGGGACGAAGCCAGAAATAAAGGTTTTGGGGGAGAATACAAAACAAACGGGGCAAAATTGAATATTTTTAGATTTTGAGGGGCGTAAAATTTTAAATTTTAAGAATTTGTAGGATGAAAAAAAAAATCAAAGTTGGGGCTGGGCTGGTGTGTATGTATATATGTATGCATATATGTTATACCTCTACAAGATTGATGTTGAAGTTGATAAAAGTAGGAAGAGCCCTGCTAGCACTATAGGCCTCTGCATCAATACTTAGATGTTCATATCTCACTTCAATTGTTGGCATATCAATTCCAACTCTGCATAACAAAAAGATTTAACCATTTATATTAGACAAATTCAAATTATGATCGTAAAAGAAGAAGAAAAAAGCTTAAATATTACAAAAAAGCTTAAATATTACAAAAAAATACCTATCAATTCTGTTTCTGAGCTTTAACAAGAACTTCTCATTATCATCATCAACAGTATTAACAAGTCTGTCAACCAGATTCCTCTTATCCTGCAATCCAAGATTATTAACGTCGATTTCGTTAGCGCCTTTCGATCCGAAAAGAAGTCCTTTTCTTAGACGATCAAAAGTTGGTAGTTTCTCCAAAGCAGCCCATTTTAAGGCCTCTTCATCATCTTCTTCTCGCGATGATCGTGAAAAGACTTCTATACCCGTGTTTCGCCATAGGTTCGAGCTGTTAGCCCGAACGCTAGAGCTTCGTTTACTGCTTGCTCGTAAGCTACTACTAGCTTTATAAAGATCACCTGCATCCATTTCTTTAAAAAACTTTCACCAGCCCAAAAATGTTGCAAAAAAAAATACCCTCTTAATTTTATTGTTTTCTGTTTTGTCACAAGGGATATCTTGAAAAGATTCAATGTTTTCTATGAATGAATACAATCTGTTTTTCTTTTCTTGTGTGTTTGAGATGGAAAGATTGAATGTTGGTAATGGTGGAAGATTTTTAAGGTTTATTTATATATAGGTGGTGTTCTTTTTTTTGGTCAAGGTGGCTTTTAATAGTCAACTTGAGGGATTTTTTCCACATTGGAAAATTCCGTTTTAATTTGAAGATGTTTCTTAGAAATTGGTGGATGTGTATATGCCACCTTTCCTTGACCTTCATGAACTATTTAATTGGTCTTCCAGAAGGATAGTAATGTTTGTAGTGTTTTATTTTAAGCAACTCAATACATTTTTGGTTTGCTTTCTCGAAAGTAGCTCCTACATTACTTACATTAGAGATGATATATTATATATACTTTTTAAATTTTTTACCATATATATATGTATATATTACATGAAAATATAAAAAAGAAATTGTACTTGCTTTACATAATACAATAGTTGCAAATTGATTGTACTTGCCATACGTAATACAATAATTTCAATTTTCACATCTTAAATATAAAATTAAGGGCCCCCTCAAAAAAAAAATTAAGGGCATAATAGATTCTTACAAGTAAATGATTTTTTTTAAAAGTATTGGATAATCTTTTTCGGGACAAACAAAAGTAGAAATGTGTACATCTTATCTTTTCTGAGACGGAGAGAATTTATATTTTGAATTAGTGCAAAATATTATATTAGTTAGTTTTAAAAAAAAAATCATTTAGGAGTAGACTATTATTTTGTGTGATATTATTGTTTTGGACATGGAATGAGTCTGTTTTGGAAATGAAAGAAAATAAATACTAGATATATTGGAAACCATTCCTCAATTATTAATTTGATTTATGGTCAGATATGTTAATATCTCAGTCAACTGAATGAGCTCAGGAATACTCAGACAAATGTAATTTGAGGCCTCCATTGTTGAATGACTGTTGGACCGGGCCCCATTTTGAACACGTTTTAATTTTATTGGTTTATTTTTATTTTATTTTGTTATTTTAGTGTATAGCACGCCTTTATCCTTATGATACCCTCCAATTTTCGAATATATAATTCAATGAATATATATATATATACTAGCGTGTCCCCCGTGCTATGCACGGTAGATCATTTTAAGCTTTTTTAATAAAAAAATAAATATATAAAAAAGTATAATATATGTTATGATCCACGTAACATATTTAAAATATAAAGATATTATTTTACTCATATTTAAAATAAAAAAATTGTTTCCAGAAAAATAAAAGGAAAGTCAATAAAGATAGAAAATATAAAAAAACACAACTGGATTTAAATAAATAAATATGGATACCGACCAAATTTATAAAAGTGACTAATATATATGTTTACTTGGCGAGTAAGAAATAAATTAATCATAATATGAACTAAATTAATACCCTTTTTGTGTCTCCCTACACTAAAATGTAATACCAATATTCCACTCGAAATTCAAATGGGAAACTCCAAATTATGATCATGTGCATTTCTCAAGTTTTAGACTCATTATCTCATAAACGTAACTTTGTAATTGTATAATTGTATACGAAATTTTATCTAAATGTTTGTTAGCTAGGGTAGCTTTTATGTTTATTATAATATTATCTTAGTAAGTAGAGATAAAAATAATTGTTACATGACTAATCATTTTATATACATAAGATACTTATTTATTTCTGTAAAATTCTTCAAATGGATTTCTTTGAAATTGAGTATGATACTTGTTGACTAATTTAAATTAAAAACATTACGGTTTTATTTATGAATTGTGCATTGTGAAATATTTTGCTAACTTATATTATTATTTTTTTTCTTTTACTTTTTAGGTTTTCATTCAACTCAATTACATAATGTCTTTGACGACTGAATGCTCTCATAGCCAAATATTGATGCTGCTACAAATATATCTCCTATTTATTATGGCTCAAGTATCAAATGTATACACAATACCCAAAAGAAATTTTAACAAAAAACACCTATCTAAAATATGAACCCGATGGGCACCTGAAAATCTAATCTAAATGGCCACTACGTAATCAAAAAAATGATTACAAAATTGGACAAAGAATGAAATGTAGAAATAGGATAAAGAGCTGGAAAAAGAAAAAGAACAACTCTTCAAAAATAGTAAATAAATAAATAATGCCTTCTTGTAAGAGGACTATAAGTAAAATTAGTTTCGAACTACAACAGCCATTAAAAACTTTCTATTGCATTAACAGAACTCAAAATTGTACAAAAAATTAGAATTTGAGTGAATATGCAATGTGGAGTTGATGGTGGGTTTCTAAAATATTGTGAAAATATCGATATTCTAGATGCTTTTAATTATTTTGTGGCCTATAATCATTTTAAAAACAAAGAAAATTAAGCTTAGTGATAATTGAAAGAAGAATGAGAATACCTTGGCAAACAATTAAAATGAGCCCTTGATATTCCAAGCCTAAATACCAAATAGAAATACAAAAGGTGAGAACAAATTATGAAGCAATCATAATCACATACATAATCAAATTTAAGATCATAAATATAAAAAAATAAAAAATATATACCTGAATGAGAAGAATGATTTACACGTACCTTAGGATTGTAGAGGGAAAAAAAATTAAAAAAAATCAGATAAGTTTTTATGAATAATCCAAGCCACAATATGATATATAAAAAGTAGAGTAAAAGATGGTGATGAACGATTCATGCATACCAAAAAATATAAAAGAAAATATAACCTATTATATTAGAGAAGATAGATAATAAAGAAAAGTTTATACCTTCAAAGAATCTGATTTTCTTCTTCGCTCAGCGAGCTGAATTAAAACTTTCTTGTAAGGTTTTTTTCTTCATGAAATCCGAGATTTGGCACTTTCATTCACCTCTGTAATGTAAACGTTCAAAAAGAATGAGAATATTATTGGCTTCAAAAGTATGGAAAGAAAATCAAGGAATAATTATTTTCTTTATGTTTTTAGATTTTATTTTGTTATCAATTTAGTGTATAGCAAGTTATAGATTTTGGGAATGAGATGATATGATATAAATTTGGGAGCAAATTTTGGTCTTTCCATTTTCAAAGCAAATCATAATCAAAGTATTGGAATGAAAATTGCTCTTCCCATTTCGGTCACAATGATCAATTAGTGTTAATTGGGTGATTTGAGTATAATAATTAATAGCAACCAATAAGAATTTTTCTATGGAATAAAAAAACTCAAAATTCTAGAAAATTAGGATTTGAGTACCATTGGGTCAAAATTGGTCAAACACATCCTTCAAATATATATAATATAGATATGAAGCAATATTCATCTGACAGGGTGTAGTTTTTTCAAACCTTTTATTCTAAAAAAATTGAAAGGATTAGTAAAGTGGGGAGAGATATGTGAAATTAACGAGGTCATAATAATAGGAGTACAAACAAACTAATTAGAGGTGTTAATAAAATAAGTTAAAGTGGTGGATCCAATAATCATAACCGATCATTCTACAGTGGACAGTGCAGTAAAATTCGTTCATTTTTTTACTTTAGATCATGGTTATTAGGTGATTTTCATCATCTATCTTCTACCATATTTAAGGTCAAAAATGGTCAATTCTACTGTACTCAATTCAATTCACTGTAGAATCATAAAGTATAACCACAATTGGATTCAAACATAAGCGATACTCATGGAACAACCAACCACTGTGATTGATCATTCATGTATATAATTTCATGAAAGTTTGCAAACATGAAAGTAAAATTCAAACATTAACGCCATGTTTGGTTCAAGGAATTTATTAGGGAAAACAAAAAAGAAAACACAAGAAAAATCATTTTATATTGTTTGATTACTAGAGAAAATGAAAAGGAAAAAAAATAGGAGAGAAAATCTAAAATTAATTTGAAACAATGTAAAATATCCATCTCCAGAAGAAAAAAAATCATGACAAAAGTAAGAAAAAGTGTTTTTAGGGATAAGAAATGTGGTGTTAAAAATGTGTTTTGATGAGTTTTTTTTTAAGAAAAAAAATATGTAATGATTATGGTTAATGTGCTATGTTTTTTGTTGTGAGAAATTTGTTTAAATTCAACACATCTTAATTAAACTCATCGATTTAGACATCAAGAAATAGGCAAAAAATAAATTTTATTTCGCACGTTGCATTAATTTACATTATAATATGTAATTAATTTGACTCTAAGCATTGAGAAATAGCTGGAAGAAACTTTTTTAATAGACGAGTGATTTGTCAAATCATAAATAGTAGAAATCAATTCTTTCTTTTTAGCAAGAATTTCTTTAAACTTAGTTAGAATTTATTCTTAAAAAAATTTTGATGATGTGCGAACCAAACACATTGTTTAAATAAAAAATCTCTAATTTTTTTTCTTTCTAATGGAAGTTCCCAACCAATTAGGAAGCCTAACTGGCTTCTTTGTAAGTTTTTTTTTTTCACTTTAACACTTTTCTTGAATCACACAGAGCGCAGATGTCACTGATTGGTTGATTCATTTATGTCAAACACACAATTTAATATGTCCATCTTAATTATACTTACATATACTGAAGTGTCGTCGTCGAATTAATAGTATAACTACTTGAAATAATTTGATTTTTGAATGGTCATATTAACATACCAAAAATTATATATCACATCATCACCTTGCCTGAAAAAGCTGACTTGGACCAAACCAAACTTAATTTCTTGAAGTCATCCAAATATACCATTTTTATTTTTTTTTGATAATTTCATCCAAATAAACTTCAATTTAACATACACAATACAAATGGTGATATGGCAAATAAGGAGGAGCAATCAAAGATTGACACTATGTTTGATTCAATAAAATTGATAGAGAAAAGAAAACAAAACACAATAATACTATTTTCCATTGTCTTTATTAGGAGAAACGATAATCATATATTAAACAGCCGCTAAAAGGGAAGATTAAGAACAGACTCTTGGTCCTCCAAGGCAGAGCCAACTAATTAACAGTGAGCAACTTGATTGCCCGTCTGCCAAATCAAACGAAAGGAAATAACATCAAACAAAGAAAATAAACAACGAATGTCTGAATCTAGATTACCAAAAGCAGAAAGATCTCCTCAACGCTTGAGCAAGGTGAAAAGAAAAAGGAAATAGGAAAGAAAACTTAATACTAATTTGAGCAAATAACATTTCTTCGCCATTTGGTGAGGAAAATGGTGGAAAAAGAAAAATCCAGGTTTCCTTTTATTATTTTTTTTCCATTCCCTGCTAATTTCATTGAACCAAATAGAGTATAAGAGACCTCTCGAGAAAATAATAAAGTGTTCGGATCATTTAGACCCGAATTATGAACGGGTTAAAAATTGGACAATGATTTTTTATCATGATGATTAAAACTTCATTAAAAACTTATACGCAAACGTCCACGAATCCAATCACGTGAACATAATTATAAGTATTCAGGAAAATCCTACTTAGACAAAAGATATACAGAAACCCAACAAAATCGTAATCCTTGAGCTTATTGAGAGCATTCTCATAAATTGAATTTCAGTTAATTTTCTACACTTAAAGGAACATGTGATCATCACAATCGGACCGATTGCCCTAATGATTAAGTCGGTAGAATAATTTTGCTAATATTTGTAACATTAACTAATGAAATTGTCACGTTGGCTGCTTTAATAAGAACATGGATAATCAATAATAAAATGGCACTGTGTATAGACTATGGAGACGTAAGAGGTACCTTGTCAAAAACAAAAAAAAAAGAGGCAAGAGGTCTTCAAACTACGTCGGCTGCTTTAATAAGAACTTTTATTTTATGTTTTATGTGTGAAACCGATAAGCTCACATGATTAAGCAAGACAAATGAACGAAATGTAAATATCTATATTAATATTTTTAACATTATTCTATTGCATCAATTACTACTCCATGTTGTCTTATAGTGGATATAAAATTGGACACCATCATAATAAATTATAATATCATTTTTAACCAAGTAGCTGGATAGCATTATATATATATATATATATATATATATATAATGGGAAGCAATTAATCCAAACTAAATAAATTTTAAATGTCAAATCATCCAGACAATCAATTGGCTTACGCTTTCATTACAATTACAATTAAATGAAAAGAGTGAGTATTATATATTTGCTACAGCCTTTTCAAAGATACTTAAATATAGCTTATTTTTGGTAAATATATTCTGGAGAAACAAAGAAATACTACTATGATTTAGTATTTACTATCAGGTTAATCAAAGAAATAACATTATTTACTATAGATTGACCCTAAAAAGGTCAAAATAATATTCCATTACCTTCTAGAAAGACATAATAATATCATGGATTTAATTTTATATTTCTTTTTTGGGAGAAAAGAATTAAAATATTTCTAAACAGTTGTCAAGAGATATTATAACTGTAAGAAAACAACTGTATTTCTAGAAGAATTGACTTCCACTCATGTGATTTTAATGCTTTATATAATTACTTTGAAGCTTTCTTGTGAGACATGGATAGCCAGATAGGTATATAGTCTTAATTATGGGAGAGAGGAACCTAACGTATGTGCTCAAATTAGCAAAACTTGTTGGATGCGGATTTAACATCGTTTTTTCGATTTTGTAATATATCGATTCTTTTAAAAAAAAAATAGCAAAAACTAATTGGGGTTATATTTTTTTTTTGAAAAATGGAGTTTATACATTAATACAGAAAATATACTAAAGTAACAAATCAAATCCAAGAATTAATCTCACCTATTCCTATTATAATTCACAAAAGTTAGGCAACAATAATTTGGTGGCAGCCCTATTATATATTTGATTTTTAAGAAAATTTATTCAACAATTTTTGTTATTATGAATTATCAATTACTGCAATATGTACCCTGAGAAGAAGGTTCTGGTCCTTTCTTATTTTCAAAGTCATGGCGGATGATCTATTACGTGACTTAAATAAATGTTTCAAGTCAATTGCAATAGAACCCTCCTCAAAATAAGAATTTACATTTCATTATTTCAATATATATAAGTTTAATTAATTAATTAACACTTATGTCTATTAATATTTTATTATTTCTGTTTCTTTCATTCTAGTACTTATTTGACCAAGAAAAAAATTTATTCCTATCTTTTCTATCTTTAATTCTACCTACGTTTCCGAAAATCTAGCAGCTCATGGTTTGACTAGTAGGAATGATTCGTTGTTTCTTTATCGGAATTTTATATATTTATATATATATATACACCAAAATTTACGCCGTCCGATGTAGAAATATCTTCTGGTTTGAATTATTACAGTCACCAATTTACCTGGAAACAGAAAAGAAAAAAGAAAATCAATGTTTGAATCCCATATAAATAGATAGTTTGAAGTCCTCAGCATTTATGCTCCCAACTGTCCAACTCCCTATATCAAAGAATCTATCTTCTTTTTTTGATAATTAAGAATCTATCTTCTTCAACTCTCTATTTCCAATAGAAAGTCATATTCCTTCATTACTTTTGGTGATTCTCTTTCGTAATCTTGTAGTGGATATTATGTCCTTCAATCTCAATGGATATGCATATCTATATCTATATCTATTTTCAATACCTATATCTATATCTATATCGAGTTTCAATGAGTTCAATTTTTTTGTGGATAATTGCATAAAACCCTTGTGTTATTTTAAAAATGCTAAAAAAAAAATCATGTGTTAACGAAATAGGCTAATCACCCTCTGTTTTCTTAAAAAGTGCACAAAAAAACCAATTTTTGTTAAAATGATAAAAGAAAATATGTATTTTTTGGGTGAATTAACACTATCTACCTTTTATAAATTATGAAGAGTATATAAATGACAAATGAGCATGTCAATAAGGTAAAAAACATGAAAAACGCGCTCGTTTTTTTAATGAAATTTGATTTTTTTTTGCACACTTTTTAAGAACACAGGGGTGATTAGCCTATTTCGTTACACAGAGAGTTTATTAGCATTTTTGAAATAACACAGGGATTTTTTATGCAATTACCCCATTTTTTTGTTAACCATACTATATATTTAGGTTGGGTGAAATTGTCCTCATTAAACCATTAGAGCTCGACAATATACAACCCTAGTTTAGTATAGGGGTAATACACACACACACACATATATATATATGTGTGTGTATATGTGCTCAAAATACACTTTACCCCTCTGAACCATACCATTTATATCAAATACTTCCTGAACTATAGAAAAATACTGTAGAAAGAACTGTAGAAAAGTACACTTACCTCCTTCAATTGCATGGAATTGTCCCTATTACCCTTGACCATTTCCTTTGATTTTTAAGTTGGGTGAAGTTGTCCTCATTGAACCGTTAGAACCCGACAGTATACAATCCTAGTTTAGTACAGGGGTAATACACACACACACACATATATATATATATATATATATGTGTGTGTATATGTATATATGTGCTCAAAATACACTTTGCCCCTCTGGACTATACCCTTTGTACCAAAGACCCCCTTAACTATAAAAAAATACACTTACCTCCTTCAATTGCATGGAATTATCCTATTACCCTTGACTATTACTTTTCCTTTTATTTTTCATTTTCTCCACAATTTTTTTCTTTTTCACAAATTTTATTTTCTTACATAAATTGATTAAAATTGATTCAAAGAATTATAATTAATTAATTACAATGACAATTTGCAATATTTTTTAGAACAAACGTTAATTAATTAATTTGGTGAAAAGCATTATATAAATATTTAAAAGAATTCAACTAATGTGTTGTAAAAATATTAAAGTAATTCAAATAGATTTGTAATATATTTTATGTATATTTTGATTATATATATGTATATGTATACGTGTGTGAGTGTATTTTAAATCATGGGGTGTAAGGATATGTACACTTTCAGTTAATTTAAATATATTAATATATATATGTTAGCATTAACTTTGACATATATATATATATATATATATATTACAGTAAATTAGGGTATTAAAAATATACATATATGTAATAAGAAAATATGCATAAAAGATATATGTTATAATTAATTTGGTCTTGTAACAATGCATTAGTATAATTTCATCATACACTAATATAATATCATACACTAATATAATATAATGTCACCAAATTAATTTATTATATTGCTAAAAATATTACAAATTATTATTTTAAATAATTAGTTATAATGCATTGGGTAAATTTTAACTAATCTATGTAAGAAAAGAAAATTTGTGAAAAAGGTGAAAAATGGTGGAGAAAATGAAAAAATGAAAGAAAATATAATGGTTAAGGGTAATAAAGACAATTCCATGCAATTGAGGGGGGTAAGTGTGTGTTTTTATAGTTCAGGGGGATATTTGGTACAAAAGAGTATAGTTAGGGGCAAAATGTATTTTGCCCTATATGTTAAATTGTTAATGACCCTTCTAAGTGATGGTTTAGGTCTCAATTAACCTTCTAGTCTTGTTTGTTGCCTAACAAAATTAAAGTTCTTTCTGTGCATTAGATTAATTAAAGTTCCAGTTTCGAGTTCTATATCTGAGGTGGAACTAGATTAGTAGACTATGGTTAGTTCATGTTTAACTCTCATTTGCTTGCATATATCAAAGTGGTAATCAATATATTGTTACGTTGTAATAATCAAAGCCCTTAATTACTAATCTTTGATCCATAATTTTGTGTTCGGTTGTTATTTGGATTTGAAAATCGTGAAAATGACTTCGAATTAATTTCAATAAAAACAATGTTTAATATTTCGTCTTTTCTGTTATTAAAATTTTATCATCTATATATATAACTCTCTATATATTTTTTCCAAAAATATTTCTTTTATGCTTTGTTTTTATCTAAAACTTAGTGATCAAAGTAACTTAATGAATGACCCAAAACCTGTTGGTCTAATGGTATTCACTTCACGTTTTATATGAGAGGTCCAGTGTTCGAATCCAAACAACCACAAGTTGTGACTCTCTTCTCCTTTATGGAGCTAGAAAGAGCCTTTATGATTCAAAATTATAATTATCAACTCAGATTTATCCAATTAGATATGTAGGGTATCCTTCCCTCTTGAATTTAAAAAAAAAAGTTACTTAATGAATGCCACCAAACAATCTTATATATCCATATATAGAAAATTATTTTATTGACCCTGTCTGAATGTTACGTTTACATATTACAAGGAAGTTGTAAGAACAAAATGATTAAAAACATGAAATTACAACACAGGGCCTGTTGATTTAGTAATATTCATCTCTCATTTTATATGAAAAATCCTGCATTCAAATTCAGGCTACTACAAGTTGTGATTCTCTCCTCCTTTATGGAATTAGATAAAATTTGTATGACTCATAATTATAATCATCATCCTAAATTTATCGAGTTAGATATTTTGGGTTATTCCCTCCATCTTAAATTTAAAAAACATGAAATTACATTCTTGACTTTAATATGTGGCCCCCAAAAATTCCCTTAAATTTAGGAACGGTGGGTTTAAGCAGTCATTTTTGGACTAAAGACTCATTAATGTGATTAGTGATACTAAGATATTAATGTGATTAGTGATACTAAGAAGACTTGTCAAACTAAGCTTTCATCAAGTTAACTATTAAGGACAAAATTCTCAACAAGATTGAATATTAAATTCCACCTTGCTTCGAAATTAAATTAAGGCATCATTAGAAATTGGACAAAATGTATTAAGCCCCCTCAAAAAATTCAATTGTAAGAAATCTCAAAGAAAAAAACAAATTGTGCCCCTAGCAGCCCCAAAATTAGTTTTTCAAGCCAAGCTATCATCGAAAACCTATTATATGTCTGTCTCCATTTATTTTAAGGATAATGTTGTTGTTTACTTTTTTTCTCGCCTTTTTCGACATTTCATTTCCAATTTGTATAAATATTTTTGCCTTAAATTCATCTGTTACAATATTTATAAGACAAACCGTGATTCAACGACACAGTAAAAAAGTTTGTTTAGATGGCTAAAATGATGGAAATGACGTCTATGCCCTTAAAAGTGGTGTGGCGCTTGCATTTGATTTGATGGTGGGAAAAATGAATTTTGGTTAAAATGTTTTATATGATATATTTTTATGGATTTGAGATTAGTCCAAAATTGAATTTTCTTATGGAGTTCAGTGCATTTTGTCCTAAACAGAATAAAAAGTATAAATAATTTTATTGATTTTTCCTGCACGAAAATTGAAGGGGTAATGAATCTTGCAGATAATATTTTATATATATATATATATATAATCATGCACAAATGAGATTATCTTCAAAACTTGACTTTTGTATTGTACCTATGCAAAGATGCTATTAATCAATTTAATAATCCTAAAATTATATCCTTTATATTTTATTATCTCTCTTTATTGATTTTTCCTTTTATTCTTGATACTTATCCTCAAATAAAGCAAGCAACAAGTGTGGAGCCTAAAACTTTTTGTTAATATAAAGGTTCAATCATTCAAATTAGTAATTAATTTCACTATGCGTTCTAAAGCATAAAGTATACCTAGCGGGAACATTGGAATTAATTTGTTTGGAGGGCCAAAATTTTACTTTAGGACATTTATTTTAATAACGAGTCGATTTTTTTTTTCTCCACTACTTTATTGAATTACCTCCTTCGTCATTAGTGCACGATGGAGAATGAAGAGTATGACATTCATGTTCTTGTGGAGTACCGTGATATGACTCGCCAAGTTTGGTCTTTATAAAATGAAGAGAATTATCTACCATAAAATAATGTCTTATCCTTATTTTAATCATCTACTATATGTATAAAAAAATCTAGAAATATACAGTTGACACAAATTATATATTTTTAACATGGATAGGTGAAATGAAAGACAAAATAGTATGCTATTTTAAAATTAAAAAATGTGAAGGGCTAATTGTATTTTTCGTCATGTATCTTTTTTACTTTTGGATTTTGGTCCTGATTTCTTTTTTCGATTTGCAAAGTCATCTTGTAACTATCCAACTTTTAGCAATTTTAGTCCGATTTTGACCGGAGCTGACCAATTTGACGGGAATTTGCCACGTGTGATGTTAACTGAACAAAATTCATGTGGTGGCATGCCAAATAAACGCTGATTGGGACAAAATTGATGACCCAGTTAGCATTCATTTTGGCAAGAAAATTGAAAATTTTCCAATTTTTTGTTCATGTTAGCACCATGCGTCCAACGCGTGGCAAATTCTGGTCAAATTGGTCGGCTCCAGTCAAAATCGGACTAAAATTGTCAAAAGTTTTATAGTTACAGGATGACTTTGCAAATAAAAAAAAAACAGGTTCAAAATCCAAAAAATGGGAAAGTTAAAGGACGAAAAATTCATTTAGCCCAAAATGTGAAATATCAAAGCAGTTCGGCTACGGAAGTTCTTTCGTAGTTTTGAGAAATTCAATTGGTGTCTTTGATAACTAACTTGCTATTTTCTAATTATAAGTTATACACCCATTCAAAGAAAATAAATTGGTCAAAAAATTAAAATTTGTCAACTAGCAAACTCAAAGGACATATATATGGCGAAAATGTTCATCCAAGCCTGATCAGTTGATCCCAAATATTTAAAAGAATTCACTTCAAATCCTTTTTTTGGATAAATTCACTTCAAATCATCATAACAAAAACGTGTAACATGTATAATAATGTATAGGAATGATCTACACGTGTACAGATATGATTGAAACATGCTAAAAAATCAGAGGTAATTTCTTTAACCCCAAATAATTGCGACCTTTCCAAAAAAATTGCCATGCTTCACGTGTGCAACAAATTTGAAATAATTGAAGTGAGTTAAAAATGGAAACTTTCGTTTCTCACTTCACCAAGTGAGGTGTATATATATATATATATATATATATATAAGAAATTGTAACCAAAAAGTGTATATACATAAATAAGAAATGAATTTGACATGCTATTTGATCGAAGAATATTAATTTTATAGACTCAACTCAACGTGTATCTTGAAATGAAACTAAAGAAAAAACAAGGTAAGAATCTAAGAAGAAGGGAGATGTCAACTATCAAAAAACAACACCGGAAATAGCATTTATTTATAGCACGCAAGTGTGGATTAATTAGTACTTTAGTTTAGGTGTGGATCACCTACAGACATTATTGAACAATTTTTTTAAAAAATAAATAAGTCACCTACATGAGCAACATGACATTTATTGACCCTCCCCCCCCCCCCCCCACCCACCCCAAAAAAAAAAAAAAAGAAAGAAAGGAATCTCCTATATTAAGTACATCAAATGTGACAAACCCATTTCTAATTTGAAATACCAAACTCATAAATTAAATATTTATGATGTTTCCTTATGTCCGTCACTTCACATGCATCATGCGTATAATATTTATGAGGAGTTAAATAGAAGATTAAAAATTAATTTGAAACATATGGTCCAGGTCATTAATTTAAGGAGCGAGGAAAGTAATGCAGCTTTCTTTGCAATAATAGGGTTAAGAATTAAATGTATATCACTTATAAGTCATAATTAAGCACAACATTTAGGGTAAGATAGGAAGAGTAATTAACACAACTAGACAATGGATTTGAAACACTCGGGAAAAAAAAAAAAAAAAGAAGAGATAATGAGGAAATAATTTAAAACTAGTATGTCGAACTCGGTGGTTTTAAAATAATTTAAAATTAGGCAATCATTAGCTTTTTTGCGGACAAAGATCATATTTCTTAAGTGTATGATTTCGTGTGTTCTTCTCATAACCCCACCAAAGGTTCCTCAAATAAGAATCAGGCTTGTTGCAAAGTGAGACAGGAAGGATCCTAAGGCCATCATGATTCGTCTTCTATTCCTCCACTCGAACGGGTGTCCACTGCCTTGCAAATGCTACACGATCAATGTTGATGTTGCTTTTGTCTAGGGCTGATTTTATATCAGATCGGGTTCAACAGAGCCACTGCACTATATACCATTGGATACAGAGTCAAGATAGTAAAAAATACTTAAAGTCAAGATAGTAAAAAACACTTAAAGTACATACATCCAATGGTAATAGATGGACCGACTTTATTGGACCCGATTTAGCTTAGAATTTTCCCTTGTTCTTGGTGTCACAATGCCTACCAAGAGGGGGTCAAAGCCTTGCTTTCTGCCCTCACTGTGTTTGACCGTCTGATGATCCAAAATGTCATTTTTGCAAGTATTCGGTTAATCCTGTTAAGATGATTAGCCTATTGAATTTATTGATTGATACTCTTCGAGTCTTAATATAAATGCTAAACCCCTTCTTAGCTAGTGGTCGGATTAGAAGATTCAACATATTTGTCGTCAAGCCAACTCTTTGACTCATGCATTGATTAATTAGGCTTTACATTGTAACTATGATGGTTGATTTAAATAGTTTTGATTCTTTCCTCTTGAACGCGGGGCAACCAACCTGATTGGTTTGGGCCCTTTTTCATGGTTTGTCTTTGATGTTTATCTATAAAGTTCACTTGGGAAAAGAAAAAAAACCCAAGAAACCAATAATGGGCCACTACTTTGATGTAGGCATAGAATTCATTATTGGGTCCAACTCTAATAGGTTGATTTCAGATTCAGGCCCAACTAAGTGCTATTTATTGGAAGCCCAACTAAACTATTTAAGGGGGTTTCATTAACAGATAGGGCATGTATATTAGATCATAGCTTGTAGGAAAATGAAATACAATCCTAATATATACTACAAAAAAAATCAATGAATTATACAAAACAATTATACTACTTTAGATATTTATTCTATTCTCCTTATACAGAGAAAGCAATCAAAATATTCATAATTTTTTCATTATATATATTTTTCCATGATAATTCTAGTATTACTTGAGTGACAAAATATTAATCCCTATTTTGCAGGTCCTTCGTCAACTTGGTCAACTTTTCAAGAGTGGCAGGAAAGAGTAATCTTCATTATCATACTTAAAATAATAACAATATTCTACTAAGAAATTATTACAATTTATTCACTTGAAACAATTTAATAAATCAATATGTTTCAAATCAACAAAGAATAGTGAAAAAGTAGGATCTCATATATAGAATGCCTCAAATTAAGATTCATGCCATCCAGTTGATGGCCTGCAACTATTTGTTATGAGATTGACTCGAACAGTGTTTCACTGAAAATTCTTTCATAGACTTGGTGTTGAAAATCAAAAGGTCTAGATTATGTCACACTGTCATACGTTATGCGATGATGTGGCATAATCTAAATTTTTTGGGGTTTTCTACACCGAATGTATACAAGAACTTTCCGTGTTTCACACTATAATTTCCAAGTTCATGAAATATAAAAATAAAGTTTTGGTCCCCCAACTTTCAACTTTGCTCGAGTCTTACACACGACGTTCGTCACGTTCCTTACCAAACTTTTCCCATCTCCTAAGGTTCGAACTCCAGTTTCTTACAACACATAGGCTGTTGTTTCGCTTGTCTCAACAAGCTAGGTATGTCGGAAAGATGTTGAGACACGAGGCGGGCAGTGTCTTTCCACCACGAAAGCTCTGTTTCTTTCTCCTCAAGTTGTTGCATTGCATAGTCTAAAGCTGATTCGAGCTCGTTTATTCTTTCTTGCTGCCTTGATTCCAATAGTTCGTGCAATTTTCTCTCGAGTTCTCTTGAAGAAACCCCGTAGAACTCGTTATTGCTGTACTCGTGCTGCTCGTTAACTACTTCTTCGCTGTGGCTCTCCTCGGGTGCACTGTACTCAACATTGATCTGCCATTTATCAAGCTTTAAAGATTCAGAATTTTGGATCTAACTTAAATCTGAAACAACTTATATATGTTTCCTATATTTCCTCATTTTTAATCAAATTGCAACTTTAAAATACTTTACCAATAAATGAATTCCTAGATGTAATGGAAAAAAGGGATAAATTACATAGACACCTCCTACGTGACCCCAATTACGAAAACCATCTAAAAGTTAGAAATTATCATAACGTTGAATTATATTACAATTTCGCCCCTATAAGTAAAAAAGTTTACAATTTTAACCCATGTTTTTCGAATTGCCAGCATTTGAATACCGGGGCATCTTGGTAATTTGTAAAATCACAAAAATCTCGTAGTAATTACCAAATAAATGAGGGACATGCATGTAATTATCCAAAAAAAATATATAATTTTGAAACAAAAATTCATGTTGTCTAATATATTTACCTCAGAACATTGCTGTTTCGAGTATTTTACAACGAATTCCTCGTCCATCTGAAGCTGCATACGGTCAAATTCATCTTCGAGCTCTGCCTCAAGTTGATCCATTCTCAGGCTCTTCTCTCGTCTCATGTAACGTCGATGATTACTAAATCCAATCTTCGGGTTTTGAACATTGTCTGAAGTTAAATATACGCCAGGATCATGTTCCTCAGCAAACAAAGCTTCATGTATACCAGTGTTTGAGTAAGAAGAAGAAATGCTGGATTTAGAGGACATACATTTTGGATTTTTGTCTTGATTTTCGATCTCTGTTTGGAAATTTTGAAGCAGAAATTCTATCTTTTTGTGCAGCTCCACCATTTTGTTAAACTCATTTCTACTAGCAGCAATAAGATACATTAGACCAAATCCAACACCAAGGTTGAAAGAAGCCTCTTTGTCACATTCTGTTGAACAATTACCGGAAAATGAATTAGTTTGGCAGATAAATAATAAGCAGCAGGAAATATTGACAGGTTCTGACAAAAAGTGTGGCTAAATTCGGTCTGGATTAGAATTTTGTTGTAATTACCTAATTATATTTAAGTGCATTCGATTTAAGGATGTCCTTTAGTTTCTTGATGGAAGTTTGAAATGTACGAGATTCGAAGTCTATTTTGAAAAATATATAGCTCATAAGTTCACGTTTAATGTTTTGTCATCCATCTATTTCATGAAAAGTTATACCATGTGACATACTCGATAAATTGAACTATACACATTGAGTTCTAAAAAACGTTCATCAATAATACTCGAGTATTGAAAATAAGGCATATGTTTTTCTAACATAATAGTAATTTATAATTAAAAACAAAAAAAAAACAAATCGAAATCAAGAACCATCTGAACCATAAATCTCTAATATTGAAAAGTTAAAATAAAATGAATTCCAATGATATATTCAAATAAAATTACCTGTAACATCTTCTCTAGAAGAAGATGATGCTTCATGATTAATTGAGCCCTTCACCATCCCATTATTTCTTTTAATATCAAAATCACCCCTCGTCTTCTCCTTTTCCCATTTTCGCTCCATAAATCCACTTCTCGAGCCCCTTGACGTCCCTCCTTTGAACCAACGGGAAAAGATAAACCATGGCGATACACAAGTGAAACTTCGGCATATTTCTCTTCTTTTCCTCTGCCCCCGTGCAGCAGTGTCGCAAGAATAGCCATCAAAGCTCATTTTGAATTTACCACAAGAAAGTCCCTAAAGTTGTAACATGACTTATATAGGAAAATTAATGAAACCATAATAAATATATGGCTAAACATAGAATTAAATGAATTGCATGAAAATACAAAATATTTGGTTCGATATTCCATTAATGTGGGGAGAGAATTGGGTGAGTGTTTGGTAGTGAGCATAGATTTAATCACGGGTTGAAAGAGACAGGTTGGAAAGAGGCCACTTCAAATGCTTGAGATGAGGGAGGGAAATTTTTGAAAATGAGAGTAGTGAGTATTTCGAGATTTTGGTATTTATTGCGGTATCTAACGCAAATCCCAACACTTAATGGCCTTAAATGTCATACTTCTAACCTGCGGGCAGGGGAAAACTAATGAAAGGGGTACGTACACAAAACAAAATATACAATTTCTTGGGAGCCATGTTGTTTGAAAATTCGGAATTTTGATATCTAAGTGCTTCGACAAAAAAGAAAATGTTTGAAGGGTTTGAAAAAGACTGATATATACATATATATATATATATATGAATATATATGAAAAATTGCATTTTTGATCCTCTATGTTCGGCCTTTTCCAATTTTAGTCTCATTCGTTATGAGATTCTCATTATGTCTCGTAACTTTTAAAAATTCTGATATTTGGTCCCACCATCCAAAATTTAACGACCAACTCCGTTATTCAACATTTCAACCGGTTGTTTTTGAGAGAATTCGTGCGTGAATGTAATCACACACGAATTTTATTCAATATCACGTGCTAGTTGCTACTCAAATACAAAATCTCCCCAAAAAATTGGCCAAAATATTGACTAACGGAGTTGACTGTTTGATTTTGGATGAAAAATTTGGTTAAGACTAAATGTGAGAATTTTTAAAACTTATGAGACACAATGTGAGAATCCCGTAACGAATGAGACGAAAATTGAAAAAGGTCAAACTTATGAGACCAAAAATGTAATTTTCCATATATAAATATCAAGCTAATATTAAGAAGATAAAAAATGATCGACGCATTATATTGATTTTTCATTGTATGGATGTGAACATGGAGCTCTATGTATAATATTCACATTGCGCACTTATGTCCTTATCTACATGACTACATCTCACACAAATATTTAATAAATACCTCTATATACGAATATAATTTATCAATATTTTTAAAATATAAGCTTATATTTTAGCATCCATTATAATATTACATGTAAACCATATTTTTTTACTTCTTATTTATCTTTTGAGAGTGCCAAAACAAAGTTCAATTTCTTAAATGAATTACTTCCTTTTTTTCTTTTTGGGATGTTAGAATAAGATATAATTTTATTTTTTTTCAAATCAACTCCCTCAAAATAATGATATGACATTAATAACAATGTATAACTAATTACTAAATACTAAAAGTGTCTATGTACATTAAGATTATTAAAATTAATAATTAACCTTTTGTTTAAGTTGAAATGTTGGTTGTGCGTGTAAAATTTTTCTTCTTCTTTGTTGGTGGTTGTGGACAAAATCTATTTTGTTTTGGTAGAATGGTAGTTAATATTTTAGATAAGGGGCCGGAATGATATTGACACTCCATTTATTACTATAGGAGCTTCATCTTCAAATTTTAAATCAAAATATGACAAGAATGCCCATAAATTTTAAAATGCATTTATTATAATGTTTAAGATTTATATCAAAAACATTATAATATAAACCAATAAAAACTAAACTCAATTTAAATTCACTTCATTTTGACTGCATATTCTCGTCTAGCAATCAATTTCAAATCCTTTTTCCTTCGATAAAATACATCGAGAACAATTATACATAAAAAAAATGGTCAACTAAACATTGACTCTATTAAATAAAAAAATAACAATGGTAGAAGTAGTTGGTACTTTTTTAACATATACATAAAAATACACAAAGTATATGAGTATTACATCTTTAGCTCTAATACAAAAAAAAAAAAATCCTTTGGAGATTTAATATTCATTTTGTACAATTTTATGATTGAGTAAAAATATATGTTTTACACCATTATGTTTTCGACAAAGAGAAAGTATTGTACTAATCTACAAAAAGAAGTATATGGTGATATACGAGGTACATTAAAGATTTAATTGATTATTAACATATATATTTATTTTATAAATTGTTAAGCTTTTAATTGATTTAATTGGTTTCCTACTACTCAATATTCTTTTACTTAATAAATTCAATTATTAATTATTAATAGTAATGATGAGTATGAAAGTCTTTTCATAATGAAACAAACAATTGAGTTATTCACACACATATATAGGGGTTAGATAGATTAGATATGAAAAATTACATTTTTGATCCCATATGTTTGGCCTTTTTAAATTTTGGTCACATTCATTACAAGATTTTCACATTGTGTGCCATAACTTTTAAAAATTCTTATATTTGGTCACAATCGAATTTTTCATCCAAAATTTAACGGTTAGCTCCGTTAGTCAATATTTCAACTAGTTATTTTTTGAAGAATTCATGCGTGAATGCACTTACACACTAATTTTATTCAATATCACGTACTACTCACGCACAAAATCTTCCCAAAAGATTAGACAAAATGTTGACTGACGGAGTTGACCATTAGATTTTGGATGAAAATTTTGGTTGAAACCAAATGTGAGAATTTTTTAAAGTTACGGGACACAATATGAGAGTCCCGTAACGAATGAGACCAAAATTGAAAAAGGTCAAACTTATGGGACCAAAAATACAATTTTTCATATATATAAATAGGGCAAATTGCATTTTTGGTCCCATAACTTTGATCTTTTTCGATTTTGGTCTCATTTGTTACGAATTCTCACATTATATCACATAACTTCCAATTTTTCTCACATTTGGTCTCATTGAAGGATTCCATCCAATATTTAATGATCAACTCCGTCAGTCAATATTTAGACCAAGTTTTCGAGCACAATTCATGTATGAATGCACGTGATATTGAATAAAAATATCGTGATATTGAATATAATTCGTGTGTGAGTGCATTCGTGCACGAATTGTACCCGAAAACTTTGGTCAAAATGTTGACTAATGGAGTTGACCGTTAAATATTGAACGGAATCCTTCAATAGGACCAAATGTGAGAAAAATTAAAAATTATAAGATATAATGTGAAAATCCCTAACGAATGGGACCAAAATAAAAAAAACAAAGTTATGGGACCAAAAGCAATTTTATTATTTGAGTTTCCATTGTATTTTTTTGGATGGAACGATTTTTCATTGTATTTTTCATTATATTGATTTTTCATTGTATGGATGTGAAACATGGAGCTCTATGTATTATATTAACATTGCGCACTTAGTACAAACAATAATAAAATATTCTTATTTCTAGTAAGCATTTTGAGTTTAGTGAAAGCACCCTGTACATTTGAGTTGAAATATTTACTAAATATATATTTATTTATTTTGAAGAAAAATCGGTCTTATATATCATTTAATTGAAAGTTTACAATGCCTGGAACAATACAATTCATATCGACTCAAACGATGTAGTAAGAACATTTGAAACACCAACTATCAAGTTTCTTGAAGATAACAAATCTTATGAACTTACAAACGAACACAAGAAATTCTTGTGCAACTCCTATTCAAGGAGAGACGAAACTCTCATTTGAAAGAGAAAACAAACTCTCATACGAGAGAGAAAATAAAATACTAAACAAAAAATCTAAAACGCTATATAAAAACTTATGTATCACTCGTCTTCATCTCATCAGATCTGTCTCTGTCTCGTTAGATCCATATCCGTCTCGTCAGATTTGAAAATGTGATGTAGAACTTGAAGAAGGGTGCTCCAACCCAACCCGCCGACGATGGTGGTGGTAACAGTGGTGAAGTAGACGATTGTTTTATCAAGTCATCGCCGGCGGAGGAAAATAGAAGAAAAAAGAAGGCTAGGGTTCAGAGAGAGATGAGGAAGGAGAGAGGCACGTTGATACATAAAATAATTTAAAAGCCAGAAATTATGATTGATTTTACTAAATGTATTATATTAATTCCAAATTATAATTGTTGAGTCATAGTTCAGTTAAAACCTACTCCGTACTTTAGTTATTTGAAAGTTTTATTAAGTATCAATTGGATATCGTAACAATCAAAGACAATTTTAACAATTGATGAAAACATTATTTATTATTCAAAAGTTATCTAATTGTGTCATAATTAAATTGATACTGATTCATATTTATATCTACTAGTAAAATGCACGCACGCGTGGTTTACTATGTTTATCTTGATTTTTAGTTTTGAATTTTGCATAATACAGTAATAGATTATAAGCATATATAAATAAACGAACCCAATAGTAATAAGAGAAAAAAATTTTAATTTATAAATATTAATATATTAATAGAATATTTAACTTGATAGTAATCCCCAACCAAGCATAATACTAAAATGCGCACTATTCCAATCTATATTGTAATTTAACCTGATCAATTGATAATATATGATTTAGTTTATTCAATAATGTAGATATTTAGCTTTATTTCTGTTTGTACGTATTATCAAACAATAAAGGACATTTAAAAAGACAACAATTTGTATATCAACACAAATCAAACATAACATTGAAAAAAGATTAGAATAATAAAGGACATTTAAAAAGACAACAATTTGTATATCAACACTAATCAAACATAACATTGAAAAAAGATTAGAATATGGTTCATGTCTAATATTTATTAGAAAATTGTGTAATTCAATCAAAATTGATTATACCTAATTTATTTTGCATAATAATATTTCACTTGAGTTGGTAACTCCATTATCTATTATATGTGATAAAAAGATTCAAGCGAGAAAAAAAAAGTTTAATTTTACCAATTATTTTTTTCTTAATAATTGAAACTATTTGCATTTCAATTTTTATCACGTTTTAATGAATTTTCTTCCTTTGTTAATTTTGCAGTTTAAATAGTAAATTGTAGTCTCGCTTGTAAGTTTTCATTGTTTTGCTTTCTTAACTTTAATTATAATCTCAAGAATTATTTCTTGGAATTACATTAATATGAGATTACTAATTATCACATATATGAATACTA
This sequence comes from Buddleja alternifolia, assembly GCA_019426215.1. Lineage (NCBI taxonomy): Eukaryota > Viridiplantae > Streptophyta > Magnoliopsida > Lamiales > Scrophulariaceae > Buddleja > Buddleja alternifolia. The sequence continues at coordinate 37,275,776 of CM033399.1, forward strand.
AAAATGAATTACAATTAACTTTTTCTTTATTATCAAAAAGTTAAAATAAATGATAATGTCCGCATCATCTATCATTTAATTTCACTATGTAAACATTTGATAGTTCGTATTCACATGACAAAATAACTGAACATAAACATGTGTTTTGAGTTGTCAGCAGCCTAAATTTGTAGGGAAAGCATTTTATGAATTTCAATTTCGCAATTATTAACTGATTATTTTGAGTAAACATTTAATTTCACTATTATGAAGTTCTATCATTTAATTTCACTATGTAAACATTTGATAGTTCGTATTCACATGACAAAATAACTGAACATAAATATGTGTTTTGAGTTGTCAGCAGCCTAAATTTGTAGGGAAGGCATTTTATGAAGTTCAATTTCGCAATTATTAACCGATTATTTTCGTCATTTGGAGCTCGATTAAGATTTTAGTCTTCATAATATATCTAATTAGTCAAAAGGAACATAGAAAAAATTGGGTAATTTGATGCTATCCTTGAGAATAGTGTCCTTAGGAGTAGCCCAACCACTGGCAGGTAGACACATGTTAGCCCACCAATTTTTTTTTTTTTTTTTTTTGGAAAATTAAAAAATTTCAAATTTTTAATCCAATATTACTCTCAAAATGAAGAAAAAAAAACATTGCCGGCGATCGCCACCACCCGTCTGCTTCAGCAAAATGCAAAGTCTATTCTTATTTGAAACTGAAAAGTCAATGAACCAAAAATGAAAAAGTTTATTTATTAAAAAAAAAGCAAAGTAATTTTTTTTTCAAAAATGAATATTTCTCCTTAATAAGAGTAAAGTATCCATAATGGGACATATCATTATCAATCACCTTTTTGTTTTTTCAAATTTAATTTTTCATTTTTTTAATAGAACTCATATAAAACACATATCTAAATTTATGACATACGATATGATATACATTATTTAAAGTCTTTTCAAAATTTATGTGGCTCATTAGACAACAAAGAATTATTTATTGTAAAAAAATGTGTGGTGGAATACAAAAATTATTTACTACATGAATTTATACAAATCAACCATTTTCACAAAAGTATAAACTAATACCTTATTAAGAAAGTATATACAAACTTACCTAAGATTATACAATGAACATGGTAACTCATTTATTATAATAGAGTGTACAATTAACAAATGAGCAATTCTTGTTAGGAGGTTGGATTAAATTAATCTTTTAATATAATCAATTAACCTTACTTTTTTCATATCATAATATCATTACTCAATGAACTAAAAATAATTATAAAAAAGGATAAATGTCCCTAATATTCACTAAAGTTTTACATTTGTGTCACTTTGGTCCTTAACGTACCAAATGGTATGTTACCGTCCCTAAAGTTTAGTTTCTGTTTCAGTTTCGTTCTTTTGGCCATTTTCCGATGGATTTCAGGAAAAATGTGAGGTGCATATGTTATTGTGTTACACCTCAAGTGCCCCTCTTAAGGGCACGTGAGATGCATATATTATTATTGTTACACATATGAGGTACATGTTGCCTGGTCCATTAAAAATCCATCAAAAAATGGCCAAAAAGATGAAAGTGAAACAAAAACTAAATTTTAGAGAATGTAGTGTAACATTAGGTACTTTAAAAATGAAAGTGATATAAGTGTGAAACTTTATGGACTAATAGTGACATTTACCCTTGAAAAATATATACACACAATGAGATAGGTCACCAACAATCGCGTCTTTCTTTCCTCAAATTTGTTTTGTCTAATTTTCTTTTTATACTCATGTGTACGCATTGGAATTTGCGATCTGAATGCTTATTTTGCCGTTAGATAATAACGAATTATTTATTCTCAAAAAATGTATAATGAAATATAGAAATCTACTTGCTACTATGTGAACATATATATATATATATGTGTGTGTGTGTATATATATATATCAATTTCCACAAAATATAAATAATATCCTACTAAAAATTAGATAAAAATTACTTACGAATGCAGTGAACCTATAACTCATTTATTATAGTAGTGTTTACAATGAACAAAAGAATAATATTTTTAAGAGGGTAGATTAAACTAATTGATAATATAATCAATTTATCTACATTATTAACCTTACTTTTTCCTTAGCATAATATTTATATTCATTGAACTAAAATAAATTATTAGTTTTTAAAAGTAATGTATGCATAATGGTATATGTCACCAACAATCACATCTTTTTTCTCTCAAATTTGATTTTTATAGAATTCACGTGGCATATGCATTGAAATTTGTGATAAGTTATAATTTATTTAGAGTCCATTCAAAGACATATTTTGCTCTTTTGATAACAAACAATGATTTATTCTAAAAAAGTATGTGGTAGAATACATAAATTAATTTACTACTATGTGAACTTTATATATATCATCATTTTAAAAAAAAATATCCGATTAAAAGAAGTAGATACAAAATTACCTGCAAGTTTACAATGAACATAATAACTAATTTATAATAGTAGTGTGTACAATTAACAAAGGAATAATTCTTAGGAGGCTAGATTAAATCAATTAGGGAAAATTAACCCCCCTAAAATAAATTTTTATACACATTCCATGAAAATATTCTTCAATCTCAAAAACTCATTCTACAAACTTTTCATTCGAAAAAATCCAAAAATTAAGTATAACAACTTCTTGAAATAAATCACCCTTCAATTCTTAAATAAATAAATGATTAGTTAATTTCTTGCGAAATCTCTTTTTAATTTTTTTTAATTTGATAGTATATAATATTAGTTTTATTTTTTGATATAAAATATTTTTATGTAATTTATTTTTGACTTTAACATAGTCATATCTAAAAACATTCCATTTTAAAATTAAAATTAAAATCATAATTAATTTCAATTATCAATATAAAAATATTGTATAAATAAATTTCTATAAAAAAGTACAATTGATTAGTTTTTAAATTAAGAAGGTTGAGGTCAATTAAGTTCATAAATTTTTGACCCTAAATGTTGGGTTTCTTTAAATGAAAAGTATATAGAATGGGTTTTCTGGATTGAAATATAATAATAATGGGTTTTTTGGATATTAAAATTTATTTTGAGGAGCTTTTAGTAATTTTCCCAATTAATTATTTACAGCTATTTTATTAATATAATTAACTGCAGTTTCTTTTCTAGCATAATATATTCATACAGGGATATAACTTTAAAAATATACATCATTGTCTACCATTCATACTTTTACAATAGACATATAGATATAGATTTATCTTACCTTTATTTCCATCCATTTCCCCCCAGTCTAATCCCCTATCTAAGCGTCTTGATGTCTTTAATTTAAACTGCATGTGTGCATGTATCATCTAAACTTATACATATTTGAAAATATGCCTAATCCTTATAGACGTTATCTATTATTGTTAATATAGTTCATATATATATATATATATATATATAATTTATTTACATACTATTCAGTGCATCAAAAAAGAATATGTACATGAATTGTAGTAAGAAAGCATATAGCAATGAATACCAAGCGTCTAAGTGAAAAAAGAAGAGACACAACCTAATCAATGGTTTTTTTTTTTTTTTGCGTATCAGTCTAGTGGGTTTTCATCTTTCGTGTTTCATTGTATTTCGTTATTTTTAATTTATAGAAAATCACGTAGCAAAGAAAAAAAAAGAGAAACAAAAGAGAAGCGAAGTAACTTTATCAAAGTTAATTAGGACAAAATAGGTTACCAATCATCCCTTGTTACGCATTTTTTCTTTGTTTATGTATATGTTTTCAAATTACCAAAAACAGCTTGATCAGGAGAAAATGCATAGTAGTAGCTACCTTTTGTTTATTCGACTAACAAATATGAAAATAGTATGAATCGATAATAGAAAGCTAAAAAAAAAATAGATTGATCAAGTAATTATAAATTCAGAGCTAATATTGCAGATAGCCAGTGATAGGATAAGAGAAGGGTTACTATTAAGGAAAAACAAAAAGGTGAGAATTATATGAATAACATAAATTTTTCTATATCATATTTCTAATTCTACATAAAATGATTGGAAAATATGTATGTGATCTTGTTTTTTGCAGAAGACATACGTCATAGTAAAAATAGTACGAAAATGAAAAATACTAAACATCAACTAATCTTTTAAGCAAACTGGTTGTTGCTGGAAAAAATAAATAAATATATTTAACAATAATCATAGTAGAATATCGTAATAATCATTAAAAATTAGGTTTCTTTATCTACTTTCCCATAGCTATTGAGAAGCATAACATGAAGGTCCATATACGGAACTTGAGATATACTCGTAAATTACATGTGAATCAAAAAGAAGGCTTAATCGAACTATAAAATACAGATTATTGAAACCAAATACCTAATTAAGTCAAATCAAAGTGTAATAATCATTTTATGCCTATTCACTATATATATATATGTGTGTGTGTGTGTGTGTGTGTATAAGTAGAATTACCCATTAAATTTCTTGATATGGCATGCAGAAAGCCTTGATCGAAATATAAGATATAGATTATTGAGACCAAATATCTTAGTCGAATTAAAGTGCAAGGATCTTTTTTTATCATGTCACAATATATTTAGGTATCTAATAAATTTCTTGATATTGCAGAATGTAACATTAATAAAATGAAATAACAAAAAAGAACTAATTGAAAGATTGAGCAAACATTTAACTAACAAAGATGTTGTTCAAGCGAAAAAACAAAGACAAATTAAAGCCCAAAAAATGAAAAGCATTAATGAAATAAGCTATATAAATAGAGAAAATAGAGTCAAAAAGTGAAGATTATTATAAAAATAACTTTGAAATGTCACAAAAATAAGAACATGAAAATGATAAAAACCAAACGCACAAATGCTTAAAAATTAGAATTAAAATCAATAGACCAACCTTGCTTAAGAAATGAACAACATTGGTGTTACAATAAAATTTTGTGGCTGTCTCTACCCAAAAAAATTTACTTTTAAAATGAACGAACAGTGATTGAAAACTTAGAAGAGTAAATGGTGCACATTCTTTTCCACATGCATAGTTATAAGAATTCTGATTTGGTAAAAATTGCAAGGTGTAATCTCACGGGCTAATTTGTAAGGCCTACATGCTTTTAAATTTGAGATTTTAGATATTTACTTACTAACTTATATATACCAATTATTTTCACAAAAATATAAAGTAATATCTAATTAAAAAAGTAGATCACTAATAGTGTACAATGAACATAGAAACTCATTTATTGTAATAGTGGGTACAAGAACAACATTAAGTTTTTTTAGGAGGCTATATTAAATTAATTATTAATATAATCAATTTATTTACATAATCAGCCTTACTTTTTCCCTAGCACAATATTCATATGGGGATATTTTGGTCTTCACAAAAAAGTTAAAAAATGTAAATCATTTCTTAACATCCATACCTTTATAGTAGTTAAATTAAATAAATAAATTAAATTAATAAATTAAATTAATAATAATTAATAATAATAGATTATAGATTAGTAATTTAGTATTTCTCAGTTGTGAGGTCACCTTGATATGATGAGTGACCGATATACATAAAAATACACGCTTCATTTTTTATACATCTTATGATCGTATGGGTGGCTTCAACGAGGTTCTTTATTTGCATAGAGACCCCTATCATGTTACTATTTGCATTACACTACTACAAGATCCACGTATTTTTACTAATCTGAGTAGGGCTGATCCATGACCCTGCCCTACGAAGTTAAATCAAGATCGTTCATCCTTCACACGTGTCGACCATCCTATATAAGAGGTTACATTTGTCAAGTTGTCATCCGTACAGGGTTGAGACTCTATAAATACAACCATTTATTGATGACAACAGACGGACAAGCTATGCAATAAATCTACGAGGCTTACATCGTATTGTTCACCGATAGTCTAGAGACTTAAGGGTAAGATTTCATAACATAAATTTGGGTAATCTCGTATTCGAACCAACACCATTACACTGGAATTATACATAATATTGGAATTACATTTAGATTTGATACCATTAGAGATACATAGACAGTTTGGTTACGACCGAGTGCAGCCTAAATCACTACAAGGATACTTTTGTTCGTTCCCAAGGTCATCTGACTAAGGTAGTTCGATCTATAAAACCGACTTAAATCAATGAACAAATTAGCTTCGTTGAAGAAGACAAAATTTATATGAAAAAAGTTCATAAAATAATTTATTAATCCAGAAAACCCACCCCCATTGCATAGGATAAGTTACATAAGTTATAACAAGTCTTTGTTCAAAAAAAAAAAGAAAAAGAAAAAGAAAAAAGAAGGTTATAACAAGTCAAAGTACTTATACGACCATATAATAACACAATATTTTATTTATATATAGTAAAATTTTATGCATCGAGTGGCTCTGGCAGAATCGATTTTCAGGAGTCAGTTTTAGCCGGAAAACACACCAGGGTGCAATCTAGCAATAAAAACTCAACTGAAGGGTGCATTCGGCCAATTTTGGAATTTTAGGGTGCATTGTGCCAAAACACTCAAATTCAAGGGTGCAAAATGCTAATATTAATAAAATTATATTTTCATAGTGAATCTGTTTGTGCAAACGCAAAAGCTAAAGTAACACCAAGGAAAAATCTATGTTAGATCGAATCGAATAATGCTATTGTTTGTCTCTCTGACATTAAAAGTGTATCTTGTGCGGTCTTTATAAACATTTTTGTAAAAGAAATAGACATAAATACAAATTCAGAACATTATAGCAAAGGTTGCAAACTTGTAATATCGCATTTTTTTTTTTGATAAATCAATACTTAAACTTCATTAATATTGAGGAAAATTCCTAGAATTACATAAAAAACGGGTCAAAGCATCCCCAAGAAACATAAGGTTCAAAATAAGAGGCATTACAATACAAAGATTCAAACTTTGGAAGGGGACAAAAGGAAGTAAGAAAGGAATAACTAGTCCGATAACTCAAAAAACAACCGAGTGGATCTCCTGACTTAGAGGTCACTAGAGTTCAAATAATTTGATCTCAACAGTTGGACTGAAGTTGAAACAGAGCAAATTCTTCTAGAAGAAAGTAACTCCAAGATGACCCCAAAATTTGAACCTTCCAATTAAGCTCGAATCCAATCTTCATAGATTACAATAACAATATTCTTCAACGAAAAAGGAAGATTGATGTAACAACAGAAAAATACAACAGAAATGCAACAATACAAAAGCTAATAACAAAAGAAAGAAAAGCAAATAGAATAGTCCTTGAAGTCCAAAAGAAAGAAAAAGGCCAAAATACGTGCGTCCGTATTTGTGAATTGAATTTCTACAATCGTCATACTGTTTACACCATAAAATAATTGGGGCTTCCGAAGTACAAAGTCCAAAAAGCCCAAATTGTAGGAACTCGAAAAGAAGAAAATCAGGTCCACAAAAGATAGACAAGCCCATTAAATCCAGAAAATAGCGAAAACATGGGTTGAACTGACAAAAGTCCAAGAATCGAATCTGAAGAAATAAAATATAGTCCAAATAGCCAATCATCTGCAGAAGCGCGCTTATTTGAAAAGATTTGAAAGAGCGGTTGAAAACGGTTGAAGGCGGTTCCCGAAGAAAAGGAACGTGGGTTCCTTCAAAGACCAATATATATACAAGCCACAGACAGAGACAGAGGGGACATCGCAAGATCACCAGACTTCTACATTTTCGTTTTCTTAGGAGTAGTTCATAGCGTAATGTAGGAGTAGCTCTTAGCATAATTTAGGAGTAGCCGTAATGTAATTTAGTATTAAATTCGAAGGAATTTGCCTTTTCAAGGCTTGTATCGGCATTCGATTGCCTGTAATTTTTACGAATCGAAGACTTTTATGGAGGTATAGATTACATGCTTTCAGATTTCAGTATTTGACAGTAATTTGTATCTTGACCTAAGTTTTCTATTCATTATCATCGTTTTGAAAAAGAAAGGTTCTCACGTAGGTACAAAATTATCTTGTGTCAGATTTAAGTATCAGAGAGATAGTTTTTACCTGGACTTGAATTTTTCTTTTATAATATTATTGTGTCATCCGAAGACGATAAATAGTTTCATCAATTGCGGTCCACTCGAAGAAGATGAAGAGAAGTTCGAATACATTTAATCAACTTTTCGTTTAAGACTTGAACCACCGTTTAGCGTATCGAACACAGGGGTTGAAAGATAATTCTAAGTTGTGAATTATCGCGGGGCTTGGAACGACTATTCGGATCCACCTCAATCGAATTTGTTTTTATTTTCGAAACAAATAAATGGCGACCACAGTGGGAGTTAGTCGAACGCTCCTTTTATTACAGGAAACAATGGCTTCTCGAATGTACCGATAAGTTAAGGAAGTCTTATGTTCCCAAATAATATCTAAGTACTATATGCAGGGGGGCAAGTTGTGCCCGATGCCCGTATGGGATATCGAAATGATTATTAAGAGGATGTACGGGCTTGGTTTTCGAAAAAACAATAGGTAAATGCCAGAAAAATTGAAGACTCATCATCTGAAAGAGTTATGAAGAAATTCGGGCAAATCAAAATGGGTCAATCTTAATGTTTCGAATTATGTTTTTAAATTTGTATTTATGGATAGTTTCAAACATTCGGTAAAATACTTCGAATCGATTCTTAATCGAAGGGGTAACTCGAAAAAATGAAAGAAATAATTTTTCTACGATTTTCTCAGAAAAAAGTTCGAACTAATTGCTCTAACAAACAGCTCGAGCAAAGTTGCTCGAGCAAGTTGCTCGAATAAGCAGCTCGAGCAAGAGCCTGTTCGAGCAACCCGCCAACCTGCATTTAAATTGTATTTTGGACAAAGTCCACTTAAGGTGGAACCCACTAATAATTGTAATTATATTAATTACTGTTGAGAGAATTGAAAACGAGAGAGAAAAGAAAGCTTTTCATTGATAATGAATATTGGGAATTACAAATCTGACTTAAAGACACAAAGGGCTGTACATATATACCTTTCTTATGTAAAAGACTAATATGCCCTCACAACTTATATCTATGAAAGGAAAGAAAATAAAACTTTTTTTAATTATTCTTTACACTCCCCCTCAAGTTTGTGGTCTTAAAGAGATCAAAGACCCCAAACTTGCTGAGTAAATATTCAAATTGCAAAGTGCCTAAAGGCTTTGTCAATAAATCTGCTGGCTGCTCCTTTGTTGAGATATAAGAAGTAGAAATAAGACCTTCCTTGATTTTGTCTCTAATGAAGTGGCAATCCACCTCAATATGTTTAGTCCTCTCATGGAAGACTGGATTGGCTGCAATATGAACTGCTGCTTTGCTGTCACAATTCAATACCACTGGTTGTTTCCTTTCAAATCCCAAATCCTTCAATAATCCTACAAGCCAAATAATCTCTGAAGTTGTTGTTGCCATCGACCTGTACTCTGCTTCTGCAGAGGACCTGGACACCACATTCTGTTTTTTTGTTTTCCATGATACCACAGAATTCCCAATCTTGATTACAAAACCAGATAAGGACCTCCTTGTCATTGGGCAGGCTGCCCAATCAGAATCACAAAAACCTTCAACTTTAACCTCTCCTTTTGAAGACATCAACAAACCGAGACTGGGCTTCCCTTTCAAATATCTTAATACTCTGAACATAGCTTCCAAATGTGACTTCTTTGGCTTATGCATGAACTGACTTAACACTTGGACTGAATAGCTTATATCTGGTCTGGTTATGCACAGATATATAAGCTTGCTAACAATTTTTTGATATAAGTTTATATCTTGAATTTCAGGATCATCCTTGACTTGTGCATTGATATGTTTGTCATACTCCACAGAAGTCAGTTTGGTAGTTTGTTCCATAGGAATGGATAAAGGTTTGCTCCCAAGCATACCTGCATCTGTTAGTAACTCCAAAGCATATTTTCTTTGGTTTAAGTAAATCCCTTCTGTGGATCTAGCAATTTCTATTCCCAAAAAATATTGCATTTTTCCAAGATCTTTCATAAAGAAATTTTGTTTTAAGAAAGATTTTAACTCATCAATCATCTCAAAGCTACTTCCTGTTATTAGTATATCATCAACATATACTAACAAAACTGTAATATCAGAATTTTTCCTTTTAACAAATAATGAGTAATCATGCTTACTTTGTGTATATCCAGCAATTTGCATAGCATTAGTGAACTTAGTATTCCATTGTCTACTAGCTTGCTTTAACCCATATAAAGACTTTTTTAATTTACAAACCTTACCTTGTACTCCCCCTGGATTGTAAAATCCTAGAGGTATATCCATATATACTTCTTCATGTAAGTCACCTTGCAAGAATGCATTGGTGACATCCATTTGCCACAAAGGCCATGATTTTAAAGCTGCAATGGAAATAACAGTTCTAACAGTAATGTGTTTAGCAACAGGAGAAAAAGTCTCATGATAGTCTAATCCCTCCTGTTGTGTATATCCTTTGGCAACTAACCTTGCCTTAAACCTATCAATTGTGCCATCAGACTTTAGTTTTATAGCATAGACCCACCTACATCCTATAGCTGTTTTATTAGGTGGCAAATCAACAATATCCCATGTGTGATTCAATTCTAAAGCTTGAATCTCTGTCTCCATAGCTCTAATCCATTTAGGATCCTTGATAGCCTCATAATAGTGCTTAGGCTCAGTATATGTAGATAAGGAAGAAAGAAAAGCTTTATATTTGGAAGAAATGAGGTTATATTGTAAAAAATCAGACAAAGGATAAACAGTAGAACAAACATTACTGTACTGTTTTAAAAAAGGGGATATATAATCCTTAGACCAGTAGGGATCTTTATGAATTCTGCTAGACCTTCTAAGATCAGGTTCATTATTAGCAGAAGATGGAACAGGAACAGGTTCTATACCACTACTGTTGACATTAACAGAATCTCCATTAGTATTTATCTCACCTGTATTGGAACCAGAACCTGTATATGGAAGCACTAAGTCTTCATAAAACTGTTGTTTATCAAAAGTAGAAAAATTTGGAGAATCATTAGATTGAGATAAAGAAAAAGGAAAAAGTTTTTCATAAAATATCACATCTCTTGATGTTATAAGAACCTTTGTCTCCAAATCCAATAATTTGTAACCCTTTTGAGTGGGTGCATAACCCATGAAAACACAAGGTTTGGACCTTACCTGAAATTTGTCATGTTGATTTAAAATTTTAGCATAGGCTAGGCAACCAAAGACTTTTAAATGAGAAAAATTAGGCAATTTTCCATGAAGAATCTGAAAAGGAGTTTTACCCTTCAGAAGAGGAGTAGGTGTCCTATTTATGAGATAAACAGAGGTTTTAATAACTCTCCCCAAAATTTTATAGGGACATGGGACTGAAATTTCAGGCTCCTAGCTACTTCTAGGATATGCCTATGTTTCCTTTCTACCACCCCATTCTGCTGAGGGGTATAAGTACAAGAACTCTGATGAACTATGCCTAATGAATCAAAATAGGCTCTGCATTCATGCTTGAAAAAATCCCATGCATTATCAGTTCTTATGTATTTAACATGTACACCATAATGATTATGCACATATGTAAAGAAATTTTGTAACACGGGAAGTAAATCAGATTTATATTTCATCAAAAACACCCAACAAGCCCTTGAATAATCATCTACAACAGTTAGGAAATATCTTTCATTGTTATAGGTGAGCTCTTTATATGGTCCCCAAATATCAATATGAAGTAATTGAAAAATAGAATCAGAAGTAGTGGTGCTCAAGGGAAAGACAGTTCTACTATGTTTAGCCAGGGGACAAATGGGACAATGTAAATGATCTTTTATTAACTTTCCACCAATATTAGGTAACATAGAAAGTCTATTAAAGGACAGGTGCCCAAATCTATAATGCCACAAAGTGGCTTGGTCATTTACATTGTTCTGAGAATTTTGACCAGTAAAAGCATTATTACAAGAATGAAGTGAATTTTCAAAAACAAATTTGGAAATATCACTGTGAAGGTCCAAAAAATACAATCCTCTCTTAAGTCTACCAATCCCCCTTGTCTTGCCATTCCAATTGTCCTGTATTAGACAGAAATTAGGATAAAAACTGACAAAACAGTTATTATCATTAGTGAATTGTGAAATGGATAGAAGATTATAAGTGAAATCAGGGATATATAACACTTTATGAAGCTTAAGGTCAACAGATAAGGTGATACTTCCTATGTGAGAAGCATTGCTTATAAGGCCATTAGGAAGACTAACAGCAGCAGATGATTTATCTATAGGCATAGGGTTTTCAAGAAGTTTAAAATCAGAAGTCATATGATGTGTAGCTCCAGTATCTATCACCCATTCATGTTTATCAACCTTTACTAATAAACTTAAAAGAAAGGGCAGATTACCTGCCAGATTTGCATTTCCAGTGTTTGATGGGGCATTGTTGTTTCTGGTGATCAGCTTGAGTATTTGTTGATACTGTTGAGGTGTGAACATTGAAGATTGAGGCCCAGCTTCATCTGAATATGCAGCACCACCAGTTTGGTCCAGTGTAGTGATTTGTGAGTGTGTAGAATCCATATTGCCAGAAAAAGTAGAAGCTGCTTGGTTTGCTTGAAATCCTCCTTGATTCTGCTGAAACTCCTTTCCATTTCCTCTACCAAAAACTCTTCCATTTCCTGGATTAAACCTTCCACCATTCTGATTTCTTCCACCATTATTCCTACCCCCTCTACCATTTCCTCTACCACTTTGAGGATATCCAATGATTTTAAAACAATGCTCTCTGGTATGATTCGTCAAATGACAATTATCACAATAAAGGTTTCCTTTCTTAGGTGCAGAGGTGGAGTTGTGGGTGTTGGAATAAAAGGCAGCAGGTGAATCAGTTGTATTAATAGGTAAATTGATCCCTCTTTGAGCTTCTTCATTGCTCACAATAGAAAATACTTGGCTATGTGTAGGTAAGGGACTCATCATTAAAATCTGAGACCTAGTTGCTCCATAACATTCATTGAGACCCATTAAAAATTGCATCACTTTTAATTGTTGGACAAAATCAGTGTAGTCTTGTGACACATCTTGAGCAGGGGATGGAACAAGGGATTCATATTCATCCCAAAGGGTTCTCAACTTAGAATAATATGTGGTCACAGAATTCGTGCCTTGAGTGATTGTGTTGATTTCTCTATACAAAGAATACATTCTTGCAGCATTGATTTTGTCATATCTTTCTTTTAAATCTTTCCAAATTAGTGAAGCATATTCACAGTAAACTACCCCATGTAATAATAAACGAGACAAAGAACGATTAATCCAGGATTTTACCAGTGCGTTACATCGTCTCCATTGGGCATATTTTGTATCCTCTGGATCAGGCATCTTGCAAGAACCATCTATGAACCCTAATTTGTTTTTGGCCTCCAATGCATTGATCATCTCACGGCTCCAAATTTTATAATTCTCTGAGCCTTTTAGGGTTTCTGAAACAAGATCGAGTGTAGGCGAATCGGATGGGTGAAGATAGAGTGGATCTTGAAAATCCACCATAGTCGAAGAGGTTGTGAGTTGCGAAGAACCATCGGGAGGATTAGGGTTTGACATATCGAATCAAAAACGAGGAGATATTCGAAAAAAAATTGCAATCAATCTAAGATGATAATTTGGATGCACAGCGGAAAAAAAACCTTAATTCAGGCTGAAGATCAAAATTGGCTCTGGTGCCATGTTGAGAGAATTGAAAACGAGAGAGAAAAGAAAGCTTTTCATTGATAATGAATATTGGGAATTACAAATCTGACTTAAAGACACAAAGGGCTGTACATATATACCTTTCTGATGTAAAAGACTAATATGCCCTCACAACTTATATCTATGAAAGGAAAGAAAATAAAACTTTTTTTAATTATTCTTTACAATTACTAACCAATCATGCATTTTCTCCATAAAGAAACTACCCACACGCGCACGACTATGTCAAACTTTGTGGCTGGATGGTGCTCTCTACATGTGTGTGTATATATATATATATATATATATATATATATAAAGGAGAAGTAAAAGTTTACAACCCCACAGTGACTTCTAGCTTATTGGTTTTTCGAGTAAAAATGATTCTCGAACACCTTAAGATTTCAAATTCTGCAAATTCGAACACCTTGATATTTTGAATTCAGCAATTTCGAATACCTTGACATTTCGAATTCAATCGAGCACATTGATATTTAGAATTCAATAATTTCGAAATATTTTGCGAATCAACAAAATACTGAAGGGCAAGAAGTCTCACCGATAATTTTACGCTTATTTTTTATCTGAGTCAAAACGATGAACAATCTCGAAATCAAAATAAGCCCCTTTTCGAACCTTCAATTCAGAGTATTCGAGTTAAAGAAATCATTGAACCCATGGATAAAACTCCAGAAGCTCAGGCATCCTTAGCTGAGTCAAAATCTCTTGAGCTCGAAATGGTGAACACCCTTGAAATTGGGCCCCTGTTCAACTCGAAATGTCAAGGTGCTCGAAATCACTGAATTCGAAATATCAAAGTATTCAAAATGGCTAAACTCGAAATATCACATACTCGAAATCAGACATGTTCGAAATATCATATACTCGAAATAAGACATGTTCGAAAAATCATGTACTCGAAATAAGATATACTCGAGATACTACATCCTCGAAATTAAGCATACTCGAAAAGAGCTCGAAACATAACATATTCGAGGTACTACATAATGCATATTGGCTAGTGGGGTCTTGTCATTTTCGAGAGTCATGTTTTATCCAATTTCATCACTTTCCCCCCTGATTTGGTGACTGCTGCAAGTGCAGGGATTGTATAAAGCTTATCTTATTTCCTTTTTCAAGTTGATAAAAAGTGCAATTTATAGGTGTAATCTTGGTATTTTCTTGATTAACCATGTTTAATGCTAGTGGGTTTTTCACTTTCTTCTTTTCTTACGATAAAATTTGCATTTCTGGGCTTAAATATATATATATATATATATATGTATATATATATATATATAATCACCACACTCGAAACATTCATAAATTCAAAAATTACGCGTTCGAAAATAATGGCAAATTCGAAACATCCACGTATTCGAAGACTGAGATGGATTGACCACGGCAATCAAGAACCCAAGGTGGAATTACATGGGTAGAGCCAAGAGAGGAGATTTTCACATCATTATAGTGGGTTTCGAAATCCTGGATAATTTGATATAAATCTTGGGTATCTTCACAATCCAAGAGGGTGGCTCGAGCGACTAAGCGAGAAAGAGCGTAAGAATCCGCCAATAAAATAAGATGGACAAAGAAAAGTTGTTGTATTCGAAGAGAGCTCGAGGACTATCGAAGGGCAATCAAAGAAGATGAAACCTTCAAAGATGCTTGGCTATGGCTTCTTCGAGAGTCTTCAAAAGGAGGGAGGAGAGAGAGAAAGTAAATGATGGCCTCTTTGATGATTAAATATTTATAGAGTTTAAAGTGTCTAATCGCGAAGAGATATTACTATTACCTAGCCGAGAAAACGGAAGGGCCTCGTATAAGTTTTACCTGCCAGAATACGAAAAGTCTCTTATAAAAAGACTTGTTTTTTAATACACATGAACTCGAAACGTTCATGTATATTAGGGGGGCATTTGTTTACACCATAAAATAATTGGGGCTTCCGAAGTACAAAGTCCAAAAAGCCCAAATTGTAGGAACTCGAAAAGAAGAAAATCAGGTCCACAAAAGATAGGCAAGCCCATTAAATCCAGAAAATAGCGAAAACATGGGTTGAACTGACAAAAGTCCAAGAATCGAATCTGAAGAAATAAAATATAGTCCAAATAGCCAATCATCTGCAGAAGCGCGCTTATTTGAAAAGATTTGAAAGAGCGGTTGAAAACGGTTGAAGGCGGTTCCCGAAGAAAAGGAACGTGGGTTCCTTCAAAGACCAATATATATACAAGCCACAGACAGAGACAGAGGAGACATCGCAAGATCACCAGACTTCTACATTTTCGTTTTCTTAGGAGTAGTTCATAGCGTAATGTAGGAGTAGCTCTTAGCATAATTTAGGAGTAGCCGTAATGTAATTTAGTATTAAATTCGAAGGAATTTGCCTTTTCAAGGCTTGTATCGGCATTCGATTGCCTGTAATTTTTACGAATCGAAGACTTTTATGGAGGTATAGATTACATGCTTTCAGATTTCAGTATTTGACATTAATTTGTATCTTGACTTAAGTTTTCTATTCATTATCATCGTTTTGAAAAAGAAAGGTTCTCACGTAGGTACAAAATTATCTTGTGTCAGATTTAAGTATCAGAGAGATAGTTTTTACCTGAACTTGAATTTTTCTTTTATAATATTATTGTGTCATCCGAAGACGATAAATAGTTTCATCAATTGCGGTCCACTCGAAGAAGATGAAGAGAAGTTCGAATACATTTAATCTACTTTTCGTTTAAGACTTGAACCACCGTTTAGCGTATCGAACGCAGGGGTTGAAAGATAATTCTAAGTTGTGAATTATTGCGGGGCTTAGAACGACTATTCAGATCCACCTCAATCGAATTTGTTTTTATTTTCGAAACACGTACCATCCATTCACCGCTTGCCATTAAATTATATATATATTTTGATGATGGTGGCGAGCTTCCAATCATCTCCTTTCGTTCTGTATTCATCTACTAGTCTCGCCACAAATTCATCCGCCACATCGAGAAAGTCCACAATATCTTCAGCTTTTGAAATTTTTCGACCTTAAAACTCAATCCCTCGCCTTCATACGCGGATTGCAAATATAGGAATACCAGACTGGGCAAATCTTCAAGGTATTGTAATGGATCCTCCTTTAATCTGCTCCATCCTAGCTGTAAATAGGTGAGGCCGTGAAGAGAAGATATCCACTGCGGTAGCTTCATTAAATATCCAACCAGAACAAGTGTTTGAAGAAATGACAATGAAGAAGGAGACAAAGGGTAGTTTATATCCATCACTTCACTCTCCTCTACTGAATGAATTGTCAATGAGTGTAGATTGGTGAGCTTTGCGAGGGAGGAGCAAAGCTCTTTCCCATCTTCTCTTCTTAGATTCGATATGCGTAATTTCCGCAATTGCGTTAACTTCTGTTAAAGTGAAATGATTTTCATTCTCATTGATTACGTTCTGAATACAGGAGAGGAATACCTTTATATACAGCTACTAATTAACATCTAAGCTAAGAGGTTATAAGTGACTAACAGCTTTCCTAATATAGTAAGTCTAACTAAACAGGAAGCTTAACTAATTAACTACTTGATTATTTACGTAACACCTTTCTCAACACTCCCCCTCAAGTTTGGTCTTGTTTAAATATGTTGATAACACCAAACTTGCCCAAAAGGTGTCTGAATTGATCTCTTCCCAATCCTTTTGTCAGCAAGTCTGCAGGTTGGTCTTCACTCCTAATGTAATTTGTACAAACAACATTTCTTTGTATCAAATCCCTTATCATGTGACAATCGACTTCTATGTGCTTTGTTCTCTCATGAAAAACCGGATTTGTAGCAATGCTCATGGCAGATTTGCTGTCACTATAAATCTTCACTGGCTCATTCACATCAATACCTAAATCACTCATGATTCCAATCAGCCATATTATTTCACAAGCCACAGTAACAATTGATCTATATTCTGCCTCACAAGATGACCTTGATACTGTCTTTTGTTTCTTTGTCTTCCATGATATCAAGGATTCTCCAAGCTTGATAAAGAAACTTGTTAGTGATCTTCTCGTCATCAAACATGCAGCACAGTCTGCATCACAATAGGTCACTAACTCCATTTTGCTTCTGCTGGATAAGAGTATACCATTTCCAGGTGTTCCCTTTAGATATCTTAGGATCCTAACAGCAGCCATCATATGAGATTGTTTTGGATTGTTCATGAATTGAGTAAGCACTTGAACTGCATAACTGATGTCAGGTCTTGTCATACCTAAGTATATCAATTTGCCAATTAACCTTTGATACTCAGTGACATTTTCCAATAATTGATCATCAGTGTTTGCCCCAATTGTCTCATCATACTCTTTAGTAGTCAGTTTCAAGTTTTGCTCAATAGGTGTGTCCACTGGTTTGCAACCAGCCATTCCTGTCTCTTTCAGTAGTTCCAATACATATTTTCTCTGATTCAAACATATCCCATTCTTTGTTCTTGCAACTTCAATCCCCAAGAAATATTTAAGTTCTCCAAGATCTTTAATGTGGAAACTCTTCTGCAAAAGATTTTTCAATTCAGAGATCATATGTGAATCATTTCCAGTGATGATAATATCATCAACATACACAAGTAACACAACAATTTTACCATTTTGTTTCTTTGTGAATAGGGAATAGTCATATCTGGACTGAGAGTAGCCAGCTGTAGTTAGAGCATCTGTGAATTTTGTGTTCCACTGCCTTGAAGCTTGTTTCAATCCATAGAGGGATTTAAGTAATCTGCATACTGTATTTTGGCTCCCCCTGATTACTAAAGCCCTCTGGAATCTGCATGTAGACTTCCTCTATCAAGTCACCTTGCAAGAATGCATTGGTGACATCCAATTGAGATAAAGACCAATTGTGGGCTGCTGCAATGGCTAAAACAGTCCTTACAGTGACAATTTTTACCACAGGACTAAAGGTTTCATGGTAATCTAAACCTTCTCTTTGGGTATACCCCTTGGCTACCAATCTTGCTTTGAATCGATCAAGGGAACCATCTGACTTGAGTTTAACTTTATATACCCATTTACACCCAATTGCAGATTTGCCAGGGGGTAAAGGGCAAATAGTCCAAGTCTTGTTCAACTCAAGTGCTCTAATCTCAGCATTCATTGCATCTTGCCATCTATCATCCTTAATAGCCTCTTGATAACAAGTAGGTTCAGTGTATGTATCAATTGAACAGATAAAAGCTTGATAATGAGAAGATAAATGTGAGTAAGAGAGATGGGAAGAAAGAGGATGAGCAGTGGAGGAAGAGTGAGCAAGAGTGGAGCAGACATAGTCTTTTGTCCAGATAGGTTTAGTGGATGGTCTATTGGATCTTCTAGAAGGTTGAAGAAGAGGTGGAGGAGATGAAGAAATGACAGGAGTAGGAGCAATAGAAGAAGAAGAATGAGTAGAAGAAGAAAATGGCTCATCAGTGGAGTAAGGAAGAATAAATTCTTGATAGAAAGATTGAGAATCATCTGTAAAGGAGGAATTGGAGGGAGAAGAGTGAGTAACAGCAAAAGGAAAGATGTTCTCATGAAATATAACATCTCTAGAGATGATGAATGTGTTTGTAGAAACGTCAAGGAGTTTATAACCTTTTTGGAAGAGGGCATAACCCATAAAGATGCAAGGTTTTGATCTAGGGGAGAATTTATCTGGCAAAGGTAGAATTTTAGCATAGCAAAGGCAACCAAAGATTTTTAGATGTGATATAGAAGGGGGTTTATGATGAAGAATGTCAAAAGGAGTCTTGCCTTTTAAGATAGGAGTGGGAGTTCTATTAATGAGATATACAGCAGTGGTGATGCACTCTCCCCAGTATAGAATAGGTGTGTGAGATTGAAACATGAGAGCTCTTGCTACTTCTAAGATGTGCCTATGTTTTCTTTCAACTAGGCCATTTTGTTGGGGAGTGTAAGTCACTGAACTTTGATGAACTACCCCTTTGGATTCAAAGAAAGATGTACAAGTGGATTTGAAGAAATCCCAAGCTCTATCTGTCCTTACCACTTTAATAGGAGAAGAGAATTGTGTGTGAGCATAGAGGAAGAATTTTTGGATAATATTTAGAATGTCTAATTTATGTTTCATGAGAAAAACCCAAGTAGCTCTTGAATAGTCATCAACAATAGTTAGAAAAAATCTCTCATTAGAGTGAGTAGGGCTTTAGAAAGGACCCCAGATGTCCATGTGAATAAGCTCAAAAGATGATGTAGTGGTGTGAATGCTATGTGGAAAAGGTGCTCTACTATGTTTAGCTTGGGGACAGATTGAGCAGTGAGATGATGTAGTTTTAAGTTGTGATCCAATGATAGGTAAAAATTGTAATCTGGAAAATGATATGTGTCCCATTCTCATATGCCAAAGATTAGGATCCATAGAATTCAAACTACTGACAAAAGTATGATTACAAGGAATGTTACTCAAGCTGATTCTGGAATCATTACAAAAGTCTTTATTCGTAGATAAGGAAGAATTACAATGAGAAGAAATAGGTGGTAAAGTGCTAAGAAACTGAAGATCACATGTAGTAGCCACATGATCAAGAATGTAGAGGCCATTTTTCACTTTACCAATCCCCTTGATCCTGCCACTCCATAGATCCTGAAAAAGGCAGAAATGAGGATACAAAGCAACAAAGCAATTGTTGTCTTGTGAAAGTTTGGAAGTTGAAAGAAGATTAAATTGAAAGTTTGGAACATATAGGACATTGTTAAGAAATATCTCAAAATTAAGCTTTACTTTGCCAATTTTACTCACTGAAGCTACATTACCTGTTGGCATCTTAACAGATGTATAGGAAGGTGCATTGTGTGCTAAGGGTTCAAGCAACTCAAAATTGTAACAGATATGTTGGTTAGCACCACTATCAATAACCCATTCTGTTCTAGATGTATTAGCTAAGAAAGCCATAAATTCATCAATTGTACCTGACTGTGTGGTGTTGGCAATAGTATTTCCTGTAGAGTGCATTTGATTTTAATGATTTAACATGTTTAGAATTTGCTGATACTGTTGAGGAGTGAAGATGGGTGCCTGTGGCATGGAAGTGCCAACACCTGGCTGATTAGAATCTGTTGTGACCATAGGTGAACTCTGAAGTTGAGTAGTGGTATTCTCTGACTGAGTGCTAACCTGATTTGCATTGAAATGTCTACCATTTCCATGATATCCTCTACCATTTCCTCTGAAATTACCAGTTCTCCCTCTTCCTCTATTCTGACTTCCCCCTCTATTGGGATACCCTATCAATCTGTAACATGATTCCTTTGAGTGCCCTTGAATCCCACAGTTATCACAAACAATCTCAGACCTTCTGTTCTTATTGTTTCCAGAATTTGTATTAGAATACAATCCTATAGGTGTTTCAGACTGATTAATTGGATTATTAATAGCCCTTTGGGATTCCTCATTACATACCATGGAGTAAGCTTGTTTGTGAGTGGGAGGGGGTACCATCATCAATATTTGAGACCTAAGTGCAGCATAAGAGTCATTCAATCCCATAAGGAATTGCATCAATTTATGTTCATGTGTGTAGTCAGTATATGCTTTTGAAGCAACACATTCACAGTTAGGGAGATTAAGGAGGGAATCATACTCTTCCCACATTTGTCTTAATCGAGTATAGTAAATGGTAATCATGTTGGTTCCTTGTGTGTGAGAATTAATCTCTCTAAACAATGCAAATATGCGAGCTCGATTCGTTTTACTAAACTGGTCATACAAGTCACTCCAAGCATCCTCAGCAGTTTCACAATAAACCAAGCCATTATAGATTTCCTTACTTACACATTTGAGGATCCAAGACAAGACCAATGCATTACACTTTTCTCATTGTTCAATCAGCGGTGAGTCTGAATCTGGGCGTTGACAGGTGCCAGTGATGAACCCTGGCTTGCTTTTGCAGCTCAATGCCAATCGCATCGCCTTACTCCATACTCCGTAATTCTCAGATCCGCAAAGTTCATGCGGTACCAAATGCAGATTAGGAACGTCTGAAGGATGAACATATAGAGGATCATTAATATCGGTGATTACATTCGCAGCCATAATGCGATCAAATTTCGCGAAATTGGTGAGATTTGATCGGAAGAAATTGGGGAAAAACAATCGGAAGATATAATTTTGTGGAAAAGAAACAATTTAATCGGAAGAAATCGCCAAGAATTGAGAAGATTTGTGAGAAATCGCAGAGAATTATCAAAATTATGATGAAGAATTTGAGAGCAAAACCTAGCTCTAGATACCATGTTAAAGTGAAATGATTTTCATTCTCATTGATTACGTTCTGAATACAGGAGAGGAATACCTTTATATACAGCTACTAATTAACATCTAAGCTAAGAGGTTATAACTGACTAACAGCTTTCCTAATATAGTAAGTCTAACTAAATAGGAAGCTTAACTAATTAACTACTTGATTATTTACATAACACCTTTCTCAACAACTTCCCTATTTCTACTACTATCTTAATCCCATCAACTGCATCTGCATCTATACAGCTAAGCTTCTGAAGAAACAACAACCGGCCTATCTCGTATGGAGCTTTGAAGCTTTGCATATGGAAGAGAGGGTAGTGATATCGCCCTGTATTGCCCAATAAGAGATGCCGGAGTCTATGGAGCTTTATGATTTCAATTGGCAATTCAGTCACCTTGGATCTTTTCAAATCCAAAGTCTCCAAATTTTGAAGATTTTCGATTGACCTTGGAATCACATTCACCTTTGTATCTTTAAGGCTCAGATACTTGAGAAGATATAATCTGAAAACTTCATCTGGGATAGTTTTTATCGGGGCCCCTTTCAGATCCAACACCTTTAGTAGCTTGCAACAGCCACGTAAGATTAGTTCCAAGTTTGAATCTATCGAGCCCATTAAAAGCAGAGAACGGAGATACTTAAACTTGCTGGATTGATGAGTGAGGTTAATAGAACTATGAATAGCTAGGCGTCGGATTTTATCAACCCACCTTGTTTCTTCTCCACTGTTAATAACTGCTATGTTCTGTTCTCTTGACTTTAGAACAATATATTCTCGCAAAAGGTCATGGATACGAAACTTTATTGGTCTTCCATCATGAGATGTCTTGGCTACTTGAATTAGGTTCCTATTGAGAAGTTCATTCAGATAACCCTCTGCTACTTCCTCTAGAGTCTTGGCTACTTGAATTAGGTTCCTATTGAAATTTTTAATTGATCCAGAAATTCTTTTAATGTGGCCGCGCAATCCATTTGCACGTGGACGGGCGAATCTGAGCATGTATTCGTCGAGAACATCTTTAATGTCATAAGAGACTTCTTGGACTTGAGAGACCCATTCTTTGAGCAGGGGGTCATTTTCTTGTTTGGCATCAGCAACTCTGAGGAATGCCCTCATTTGGCCCATTTCCCCTTGAATGTACTTGACTTCTTGTTCAAGTCCTCCTAGCAATTCTTCTCTTGTTGGAGACAGATTGAGAGTCTGTCGAGTAGAAATGATACCGTGGCTTCTGCCATTATTTCTTGGTTCGATTTCTTTCTTATGCTGATCTGTTCTGAAGTTAGATGGATAGCATCGGTGATGCTGTTAATCAGAAAGAAAGCAACATGACGATCAAACAGGAATTCAAGCATAACTTATATTTGACAGATGTGCAAATGAAGATGAGGTAAAATAATCTTATCTTGACACAGATAACAGCAGAAAGTAAATCATACAATATTTGTGTAATTTATCTCTGTAAATGAACATTTCTCCAATATTTGGCTACAATTATACTTTTAATTTTTTTGGATCATTTTGTTGTTCGGGGGACAAATAGAGGCCGGGGGCCTCGTACCCACTCACTGTTAAAAACTTTTGTTAAGAAGAGAGCATACAACTTCAAAAATTGACTAAAAAAGTTCATAGGCAAGCTGCATAAACAATGAAATCTAGCAGATGTACTCCAAAGAAAGAAAAAAAAAAAGATTACCTTTAAATGGCGTGTTCTCATAAATGTGATGATGAAAACCTTGAAAGCAACAAAAATGCCGAGAAATGGTGAGAAAATTGTTGGAGGACTGTTTCCAGAATAAGAATAGAAAACAACAAGATGATTTTACGTCGTTGTAGATATCAAATGTTTGCACTTGCTGAAAAACTTGCATTCGCATGAGGTCAAAGACTCACACGTCTTGAAATCGTAAATGTTTTGACTCATCCATACAAATCGGACTACTACATGTCAGATGAAGATGAATAAAGTGAATGGAGTTTTTAATAATTTGAATAAATAGTTTTTTATTGTATCGTAATTTGAATGAATAGTTTTTTATTTATGAGTAATTTGAAATTTGAATAATTAGTTTTTCATTCTGAGCCAGAAAATCAAAAAACAAATTACGTAATTATTGTTGTGAAACAACTCAAGTGAGACTGTTTTGAATAAATAATTTTTTATTGTATCGTAATTTGAATGAATAGTTTTTTATTTATGAGTAATTTGAATAATTAATTTTTCATTCTGAGCCAGAAAATCAAAAAAAAAATTACGTAATTATTGTTGAAAAACAGCTCAAGTGGGACTGTTTTGAATAAATAGTTTTTTATTGTATCGTAATTTGAATGAATAGTTTTTTATTTATGAGTAATTTGAATAATTAATTTTTCATTCTGAGCCAGAAAATCAAAAAAAAAAATTACGTAATTATTGTTAAGAAACAGCTCATGTGGGACTGTTTTGAGTAAATAATTTTTTATTGTATCGTAATTTGAATGAATAGGTTTTTATGTATGAGTAATTTGAATAATTATTTTTTTAATCTGAGCCAGAAAATCAACAAAAAAATGTTTATTATTTTTTAACAATTGATGAAAACATTATTTATTATTCAAAATTTATCTAATTGTGTCATAATTAAATTGATACCGATTCATATTTATACCTATTAGTAATTTAGTATTTCTCAAGGGTGAGGTCACCTTGATATGTCTTTTAATGTGATGAGTGACCGATATACCTAAAAATACACGCTTCATTTATTATATATCGTATGATCGCATGGGTGGCTTCAACGAGGTTCTTTATTTGCATAGAGACCCCTATCATGTTACTATTTGTATTACATTACTACAAGATCCACGTGTTTTTACTAATCTGAGTAGGGCCGACCCATGACCCGACCCTACGAAGTTAGATCAAGATCGTCCATCTTTTACACATGTCGACCATCCTATATAAGAGGTTACATTTGTCAAGTTGTCATCCGTACAGGATGGAGACTCTATAAATACAACCATTTATTGATGGCAACGGACGGACAAGCTATGCAATAAATCTACGAGGCTTACATCGTATTGTTCACCGATAGTCTAGAGACTTAAGGGTACGATTCTATAACATAAATTTGGGTAAGCTCGTATTCGAACCAACGCCATCACACTGGAATTATACATAATATTGGAATTACATTTAGATTTGATACCATTAGAAATACTTAGATAACTTGGTTACCACCAAGTGCAGTCTATAATCATTACGAGGATACTTTTTTTGGTTCCCAAGGTCATCTGACTAAGGTAGTTCGATCTATAAAACCGACTTAAATCAATGAACAAATTAGCTTCGTTGAAGAAGACAAAATTTATAATTTTATATGAAAAAAGTTCATAAAATAATTTATTAATCCAGAAAACCCACCCCCATTGCAGAGGATAAGTTACATAAGTTATAACAAGTCTTTGTTCAAAAAAAAAAAATGAAGGTTATAACAAGTCAAAGTACTTATACGACCATATAATAACACAATATTTTATTTATATACGTAAATTTTATGCATCGAGTGGCTCTGGCAAAATTGATTTCAGGAGTTAGGTTTAGCCGAAAAACACATCAAGGTGCAATCTAGCAATAAAAACTCAATTGAAGGGTGCATTCGGCCAATTTTGGAATTTTAGGGTGCATTGTGCCAAAACACTCAAATTCAAGGGTGCAAAATGCCAATATTAATAAAATCATATTTTCATAGTGAATCTGTTTGTGCAAACGCAAAAGCTAAAGTAACACGAAGGAAAAATCTATGTTAGATCGAGTTGAATAATACTATTGTCTATCTCTCTTACATTAAAAGTGTATCTTGTGCGGTCTTTATACACATTTTTGTAAAAGAAATAGATGTAAAATACACATTCAGAACATTATAGCAAAGGTTGCAAACTTGCAATATCACTTTTTTTTAAAAAAAAAATCAATGCTTAAGCTTTATTAATATCGAGGGAAATTCCTAGAATTACATAAAAGCGGGTCAAAGCATCCCCAAGAAACATAAAGTTCAAAATAAGAGGCATTACAATACAAAGATCCAAACTTTGAACTTTGGAAGGGGACAAAAGAAAATAAGAAAGGAATAACTAGTCCATAACTCAAAAAGCAACTGAGTGGATCTCCTGATTTAGAGGTCATTAGAGTTCAAATATCTTGATCCCAACGGATGGACAGAAGTTGAAATAGAGCAAAAACAAATTATTCAAGAAGAAAATAACTCCACGATGAACCCAACATTTGGACCTTCCAATTAAGCTCGAATCTAATCTTCATATCTTTGAGATTAAGGCTACAACAACAATATTCCTCTACCAAAAAGGAAGACTGCTGCAGCTGCAACAACAGAAAAATAGAACAGAAATGCAACAATACAAAAGCTAATAACAAAAGAAAGGAAAGCAAATAGAATAGTCCTTGAAGTCGTGGTGATGAGTAGGAATGGACGGCTGCTGGTTTCGGTGGTCGCGAGTTGGCCGTGAAAAGTGAGTATTTGAGAGGTGAAGTGATGGTAAATTTGATGGAAAATGGGCCGAAAAGTCTTCATTGGAGATGAGGAGGGGGAAGAAAACGGAAGGTGCCCCGAAAAAGGCCAAAATACGCGCGCGTATTTTGGATTGA
The DNA here is from genome assembly GCA_019426215.1 of Buddleja alternifolia. NCBI lineage: Eukaryota > Viridiplantae > Streptophyta > Magnoliopsida > Lamiales > Scrophulariaceae > Buddleja > Buddleja alternifolia. The sequence goes on from CM033399.1 coordinate 37,302,403, forward strand.
ATTTCTACAATCTTCGTGCAATCCATGTACCGCTTGCCATTAAATTACCTACATGGACGATGTTGGCGAGCTTCCAATCATCTCCTTTCTTTCTCTTTTCATCTTCAAGTCTCGCCACCAATTCATCCGCCATATCAGTAATCTCCACCTTTTGAAGACAAGCCAAATCCTCCATCCCCTCCGGCACCTCCGCCACCAATTTGCAATCCCTCATCATCACTTCTTCTACAAGAGGCATCGAACCCTTCTCAATTCTTATCCATTTTAATCCACCCAATCTGATCATCCACAAATTCTTCAGCTTTTGAAATTTTCCGACCTTAAAACTCAATCCCTCGCCTTCATAGGCGGAATTCAAAACTAGGCCTACCAGATTGGGCAAATCTTCAAGGTATTGTAATGGATCCTCCTTTAATCTGCTCCATCCTGGGTATAAAAAGGTGAGGCCGTAAAGAGAAGATATCCATTGTGGCATCTTCTCTAAGTATCCTCGCAGGATAAGTGTTTGAAGAAACGCCAATGAAGAAGGAGACAAAGGGTAGTTTATATCCATCACTTCACTCTCCTCTGCTGAACAAATTGTTAATGTGTATAGATTGGTGAGCTTTGCAAGGGAGGAGCAAAACTCTAACCCATCTTCTCTTCTTAGATTCGCTACGCCTAATTTCCGCAATTGAGTTAACTTCCCTATTTCTACTACTATCTTAATCCCATCAACTGCATCTGCATCTATAAAGCCAAGCTTCTGAAGAAACAACAACCGACCTATCTCGTATGGAGCTTTGAAGCTTTGTATATTATGGAAGGGAGGGTAGAAATGTCGCTCTGTATTGTACAATAAGAGATGCCGGAGTCTACGGAGCTTTATGATTTCCATTGGCAATTCAGTCACCTTGGATCTTTTCAAATCCAAAGTCTCCAAATTTTGAAGATTTTCGATTGACCTTGGAATCACATTCACCTTTGTATCTTTAAGGCTCAGATACTTGAGAAGATATAATCTGAAAACTTCATCTGGGATAGTTTTTATCGGGGCCCCTTTCAGATCCAACACCTTTAGTAGCTTGCAACAGCCACGTAAGATTAGTTCCAAGTTTGAATCTATCGAGCCCATTAAAAGCAGAGAACGGAGATACTTAAACTTGCTGGATTGATGAGTGAGGTTAATAGAACTATGAATAGCTAGGCGTCGGATTTTATCAACCCACCTTGTTTCTTCTCCACTGTTAATAACTGCTATGTTCTGTTCTCTTGACTTTAGAACAATATATTCTCGCAAAAGGTCATGGATACGAAACTTTATTGGTCTTCCATCATGAGATGTCTTGGCTACTTGAATTAGGTTCCTATTGAGAAGTTCATTCAGATAACCCTCTGCTACTTCCTCTAGAGTCTTGGCTACTTGAATTAGGTTCCTATTGAAATTTTTAATTGATCCAGAAATTCTTTTAATGTGGCCGCGCAATCCATTTGCACGTGGACGGGCGAATCTGAGCATGTATTCGTCGAGAACATCTTTAATGTCATAAGAGACTTCTTGGACTTGAGAGACCCATTCTTTGAGCAGGGGGTCATTTTCTTGTTTGGCATCAGCAACTCTGAGGAATGCCCTCATTTGGCCCATTTCCCCTTGAATGTACTTGACTTCTTGTTCAAGTCCTCCTAGCAATTCTTCTCTTGTTGGAGACAGATTGAGAGTCTGTCGAGTAGAAATGATACCGTGGCTTCTGCCATTATTTCTTGGTTCGATTTCTTTCTTATGCTGATCTGTTCTGAAGTTAGATGGATAGCATCGGTGATGCTGTTAATCAGAAAGAAAGCAACATGACGATCAAACAGGAATTCAAGAACAACTTATATTTGACAGATGTGAAAATGGAGAGGAAAGTAAAATAATCTTATCTCGACACAGAAAGTAATATCATACAATATGTGTGTAATTTATCTCAGTAAATGAACATTTCTCCAATATTTGGCTACAATTTTACTTTTAATTTTTTTGGATCATTTTGTTTTTCGGGGGGCAAATAGAGGTCCTACAAACTTTTGTTAAGAAGAGAGCATACAACTTCATAAATTTTGACTAGAAAGTTTATAGAAATTCAAAGAAAAAGAAAGATTACCTTTAAATGTCGTGTTCTCATAAATGTGATGATGAAAACCTTGAAGAACAAGAGAAGAAACACTCTTTAGCTAAATATACAAATTCGCACCTTGAAGAACAAGAATTAAGTCTTTCTACATTTGTATGGTTCTTGATCGTGAGAGTCGAAAGTCAACTAAAAAAGATAAGATAATACTTATTAAGCTTTTATTGGGTGGAGCAGAAGGAATTCTAATTGTCTTGTGCAATGGTTTTGTGTGCAACTGCTCTAGAATATGTACCCATTTTTCTTTTGTATAACTTCAGGTATTGTACGTTGGCAAAGACTTCTCTTGTAGTATTAATAAATTGAAAGTGCTACATTTTCTTTCTATAAACAACAAAAAATTGTATCTTTATAGATTCATATTGTTTTCACTTGCTCTACAAAAATCTGAAATTTTGAAAGTAATTTTCTTTTCGGCTTATGAGACCATAGAAAAATTTGGAGTAGATGGTGCCATAAAAAATAAAAGATATTTAATTTCCCATGTTTTTTGATACTTTAGGCATTTATTTATTCATGTTTACTATCATATTATATATTTTAAATCTTACTTTTTCCGATTGAATGATCAAATTTTCTTGTATATCTATTCTATTTCTTATTCATTTTCTCTCTATTTAAAAAAAAGGGAAGAAAATAAGAAAATGATGTGAAATTGGAAAAAAATTATGAGGTAAAAAGGGTAGTATATTAATTTTTTTATACATTGGGGGATGCTAAATTTTGATAGTTTTTTTTTTTTGTGGGTTGTTAGGTGGGTGGGGGGGGGGGGCAGGGGGGGTTACCTCAGTGAGGAAAATAATGCAATTGATTTTTCATCATGTTGCTTTCATATTGCGAAAAAGATGTAGATACATGTAGACTAAGACACGGACAATGAGAGAAACTACAATTATGTCTGCTTTCGTTTCACCACACATTTTTGTGGGAAAATCCCATTGAATTATTTTTATTTTTTTTGGGGGGGGGGGGGTTACCTCAGTGAGGAAAATAATGCATTTGATTTTCTGTCATGTTGCTTTCATATTGCAAAAAAGATGTAGATACACGTAGACACGGACAATGAGACAAGCTATGGTTATTTCTGCTTTCCTTTCACCCCACATTTATGTGGAAAAATCCCATTGCAAAATATTGCTTTCATATTGCAAAAAAGATATAGATACCCGTAGACACGGACAATGAGACAAACTACGATTATGTCTGCTTTCATATTTGTTGATGATTTTTTTGCCATTAAATAGTTGAATTCTATAAAGATATTTTTAAGTATGTCAAAAATGTCAAAAAATCAATTCGTACTTTTAGAATAGAATAGATAGATAGATTAACTACTATATATAAATATATATATATATATATTTTGGTTTCCCAAGATATCCTCGAGTCCGGAGGCTCACGACTAATCCCTCGAGGTACTGTCGGGCACAATTGTGGGGACCTCTCTCAAAAGAGCTTTTTGCATCCACAAGGGTTTGAACACAAGATCTCTTGCTTAAGAGACCAGAACCCTTTCCATTCAGATCAACTTCTTTTAGTAGTAACTACTATATATATATATATATGAATGGAGATGAATGCAAGTAACTAATACAATTTCAGATGTTGACTTTACATTCTTATATATATATATATGTATTTATTTTTTTGGTACAAACTTTCTTATTTTTTTGTACTTTAACTTTGTTGAAGAAAATGGTCGTCATATATACACGTGTACATGGGACTCATAGGTAATTTTATATTAGAACGTGTGTAATGGTTCGAGTGCATGTTCATTTTGTATCCATCTCTTTTATATAAGTGTGTACGTAACATATACATAATACACTTTATGTGAGAGAAAAAGACACTAAAACAATTAAACTTGTTTTAATATAGATTTTTTCCAAGACTATGCGATTAAAGAAATGTTTTTCTACACCTTTACTTTTTGACACCGACAAAGGAAAATTATATGTCACGGGCCAGCATTTCACATTTTATATCATCGACCCATGATACAGTAAAATACCGATTTGTATGATAACATTAATTTTATAAATCTGATTAGTCGTTATTAATGTATTAATTTCTTGGGAAGCTAAAAATTAAGACAAAAAGGTGATGAGTTGAGAGGTGATTCATATCATTATTTCTTCTTTATAGGTTGATATCGGGATTTTTTAAATAAATAATATAGGTTCTAATAGTTTTTATATAAATAATACCCAAAAATAAGTCCAAATCTAGCATGGTGCGCAATGGCGCACCCACTTTTCCTTTTTTTTTATTTTGCTGAGAATTTATTTTTTTTAATTTTATGTTAGGGTGCGCTATTGTGATTTAATTTTTTTTCTCTCTCCCTTTCTCTCTTTTTCCTCTTCCTCCCAACTTTCTACATTTCTCCATTTCTCCATCTATCTCTCATCACTCTCACCATCCCCTTTATTTTTTCAAAATTATTCAACAACACAAAGTGGAAAGTTCTTCTTTCTTCTCATTTCTTCCAAATTTCTCCTCCTTTTTTCAATTTTGAGGTAATTATCTATTTTAATTTAATTTGTAATTTTATGCTTATGAATTTAGATATAATTTTTATGATTTATTTAGAATTTCTGGTGCTTGTTTAATTTAATACTTATTCCTAAAATTATTTTTAAATTATAGGTGATATTGTCGAATTTTAGTTTAGAAAGTAGAATTTTAGGGTTTATGTTTGAATTTTAGGATAGAATTTCGAATTTTATGGTAAAATTTTGCATTTTAGGATACTATTTCTGAATTTTTATAGTAGAATTTTAGTTAAAATTTCGAGTTAAAAAGTTTGATATAATTTTGAGTTTATGGTTAATATATATTGTTATTGTATTCTAATTTTAGGTGTAAATTAATTTAGGTATAAATTAGTGTATATGTTTAGGTTATAAAGTTTGATTTAATTTTGTAGTTTTCATTTTGTACTTAGATTTTTTATTTTTTGTATAATTTTGGACCCTAATTTCGAATATAGGTGTTTTTAGGGTTTGAATTCATAACCTAATTTGAATTTAGTGTTTAGGTTATGAACTTTATTTTAATCTTGTAGTTTTTATTTTGTGCTTAGATTTTCGATTTTTTGTATAATTTTGGACCCTAAATTCGAATGCAGGTGTTTTTAGGGTTTGAACTTTGATATAATATTTTTAGGTATAATTTATAATTTTGAGCTGTAATATCGAATTTAGTGTTTATGAATGATATTTTTAGGTTTTTTAAATGTGTCTTAATATTATTTATGTTTTCACACTATAAATTAATAATTTCTATTTTGCAGAAATGTCGAGGCAAAATGTAATTGATGTTAGTAGATTTTTGGATGGACAAATAATTGAAGATTCGAACTATATGATGAGCTATAGCATTCCAGCAAGAGCTTATATGAGAATACCACGTTCGATCAAATTTGTTGAATTGTTGAATAAGGTATATGCGACTACAGGAATTAATCTGAATCAATTCTCGTTGAAAGTATCTTCGAAATACTCATTTCAAGATAGAAATTTGCTTAGGCAGAGAGCAATGGAGGTAAAAAATGATGATGATTTGTTTTTTTTTCTTGGATCCTTATACTGGTGTTAGTACAATGGATCTTTATATTGAAAAAGAGCCAGTACAATCTCAGGGTCGATACACATTGCTGTTAATACAAGTGACGTCGTATCAGCCAATCCAATACTTACCATTTTGTACATAACCAATATTATCGGATTTAAATGTCGGTAGTTATCTGAATCAAGATATGTATGCAGATAATCTTTTATTTTTATATTTACTTTGTATCATCATATTTTTTAATAAATATTATAATTGTCTAACTTTTTTATAATAAATTTATTTGTATCATTTTCTTATAGTTTTTCTTTGTTATGATTGTCTTTTATTTGTATCCTCCCAACTAAAATAATTTATATTCATTTGCAAATCTAAAATTACCTAAATCTACCCCCAAAAAGTCTTATGCATTTTGGCCCCTACTTAAATTAAAACATTACCTTCAATATTAGAATGAACTGAGGCTAAATAATCAATTAATTATATAAGAATGCTTCAAGGAATGTAAAAATCATAGTCATAAAAGTAATCTAAATCATAGTCAAACAACAACCTCAAATTCTAAATAATAAGAGGTACAACTAAATTCTAGAAATTATTTTAAAATTCAAGACTTAACACTAAATTCGAAATTATATCTAAAAGTTTTACCAAAACAATCGGACTAATACCTAAACATTATATGTATATTAAGAATTAGCACTAAATACTAAATTATAACTAAATATTATACATACAAATTTAAAAGTGTGGGATACAAATAAATTCAAACTAGTACCTAAAAATTATACCAAAAAAATCAAGCTAATACCTAAACAATTGTCTAAAATTTAATAATTAACACCGAATTCAAAATTATACATAAAAACAAAACATAAAAATTCAAAATTCTACCCTCAAATTATATCAAACTTTTTAACTCGGAATTTTAACAAAAGTTCTACCATAAAAATTCGAAAATAGTATCCTAAAATACAAAATTTACCATCAAATTTGAAATTCTACCCTAAAATTCAAACATAAACCCTAAAATTCTACTTTCTAAACTAAAATTCGACAACAAACCCTATAACTTGAAAATGATTTTAGGGATAAGTATTAAATTAAACAAGCACCAAAAATTCTAATTAAATCATAAAAATTATATTTAAATTCATAAGCATAAAATTACAAATTAAATTAAAATAGATAATTACCTCAAAATTGGAAAAAGGAGGAGAAATTTGGAAGAAATGAGAAGAAAGAAGAACTTTCGACTTTGTCTTGTTGAATAATTTTGAAAAAATAAAGGAGATGGTGAGAGAGATGAGAGATTGGAGATGGGAGATAGATGGAGAAATGGAGAAATGCAGAAAGTTAGGAGAAAGAGGAAGAAGAGAGAAAGGGAGACAGAAAAAAAGAAGAGAGAGGAAGAAAAGAGAAAGAGAGAGAAAAAAAAATCTGGGCAATGGCGCACCCATTCAAAAGTGTTTGACTGATGGCGCACCCTAACGTAAAATTTTAAAAAAAAATCGCATCAAAATGCAAAAAAAATAAAGGAAAAGCGGGAGTGCCATTGGTAATGGCGCACCATGCTAGATCTGGAGTTTTTTTTTCTTTGGGTATTATTTATACCAAAAATATTAAAAACTATATTATTTATTTAAAAAATCTGTTGATATTGCTAAATATCGCAATGTAATATGTTCTCGAAAAACAAAAATTATGAACAAGTAATTGGACAAGGACAAATGATTTACTGCTTATCGTACACAAGAACTCGAAGGCATGTGTAAGCTTTCCAAGACTTATCGTAGTCATGTTCTATTTATAGACCCCAACTTTCTCAGTATCGTGCCTCTCACGTGGTCCCTCCCGCTTGTCAAGACTTATCATGTCAATTATAATTGTCTCCTCAGTTGAAATGTGGCGGGAATACCGAATTAATGCGTTGTGGACGGTATACGTCTTGGTTGGTCTCAATCAAGCCGGAAGATGGGTCGAGCACATAGTGTTCGACCACTTGTGGTCGAACACTATGTGATCAACCACATGAACTATGGTGGTCGAACACATATGGAATGTGTGCTTGATCTCTTGGGCCACAATCTTGAGGATTGAACACATATGGAATGTGTATTAAAATGCCCTAGCCTGTTAAGGTCGAGGTCAAGGTTCAATTCTGTCTAAATTAGGTCTCGACTTTTTTATGATTTGAGACATCGTGATTTTTTTTTAAATGGATAGGAGTGAAGTTTTGAATATGCGTATTTTCCCCATGTCAATACTAAGAGACTTAGAACCAAAATTTCAGTAAATTTGATTAGTTTATTTGAAATAGCTCATTATTTAGTAGTTGCCACAATGAAAATACCTCAATTACTCCAAGAATAACTCAAACTCCAAGAATAACTAAATAAATGATGGTGTTACAGATAATACTATAGTAGACCAGGAGTGTTACTCTGTGTGTCTCTCTCACACACTCAGATGTACTATGTGTGAACCTCATACACAGTTGTGTAAAAAAGATAAATACACAAGTACATCTTGGAATAACACTCCCATATACCATAGAATTTCCAGTATATCAATATATGCATTAAGACTCCAAGGTGAGTGGAGTTGGCTCATAATCCGATTTTGAATTAAATGGACTTTTAGTGTTCTAATGAGCCAACCTTGAACTTATATGCAAATGTTTGTAAGGTCATAAGTTCGACTCGTAAATTATTATATTTATTTATTCTTACTTATATTTAAATTATACTGTAAGTTAGATGATAACTACATCAATAATGACAAAATGAATAATAATATCACAACATACTAACAAATTTAAATTATATTTATTGTGTTATGGTAATATGCTAATTAAAAAGCACTATATAATAATTAATAAACATGAACAAACTTAAGTTATATTTTATCTTGGGTGCTGATAATGCCAAAGCAAAACTCCTCTTGCCAGAGCAAACCTTTTAAAATACCACTTTTAATCTTCATATTCAAAGAACAATATCCAATTATCACACTCTTTTCTAATATAATCTTTGAAAGTTATTCTCTCTCTACGCATATATTAATTAAGAAACAAAGAAGTCAAATCTCTCTTGCATTCATGAAGATGATTTTCTTCATGCTTTATTTTTTATTTTTATCAACGCCCACCAACTTTTTTTTATATATTAAATTAAGTTTTAATCATAATGGATCAATAAACATAACATAAGTAATAATATATATCTACAATATATAGCCTACTAGTAGGTTTATGACTACTACTAAATTTTCAAGATAATAATTTATTGAATATATAACCCCTTTATAATTTTATCAAAATAATCTATAAAAAGAATTATCGTGAACAACAAGAATCACGTTAATTTATTAATACGTGACGTCATATCCCTTCTTTTTTAGGGTCGGATCTGGTTTGATATAGTCTTTAATCAATATCTGTTAACAGATTAATTTGCATTAAAAAATAAACAATATTTTTTTAAAATTTCCATTGAATATTAATTGAAAGAAAATTTATTAGTAAGTATTATTATGGTCTTTTATTTTTAGGCATGGGTTGAGATAATTCTTGCATAACCAATCCTCTTTAAATTTTATTCTTTAGTGCCAGTTTGGAGCCATCTATATATTTTCAGGAATAAATAATTGGCATGAATTATATATATTTCTAATTCTTTATTTAATATTCTAGTAGAAAATACTTTTATTGGGACTGATTAACCTATTATCATGAACGAAATTAAACTAACTTGTTCCATATATGAAGAAAATAAGTTGCTTAAATATTTTTTTGTCCATAAGATAAGATTTACATGGAGTTTTTCATTAATTTTTCTTAAAAATTGCCAATATATAGAATGGAACTTAAAAGAATTGGAAACAGGGAAGAAAATGTAATATATATAATTAAATGAAAATTGACACAGTTTATAGGGAATGAAGAAACAAAAATTGAGAGTGATTTGGCAGGTGGCACGCATGACTGTAGCTAATTGTTTTTCATAGTCAAGGCATTAAGGGATTGAATGATTATTATGGAATTGATTAGTTACTAGTTTAATTAATGACCATTGAACAGGGGGCATAGTAGACATTCTAACCGTTCTTGCTCTGACATTGTCAACCGCCTTTATCTTTTCATTATAATATGCTAATAAAAAAGTATTAAAAACAAATTATAATCTTGATATATTTTAGACTAATTCAATGATATAATTCATAGTAATTTCAGTATCACATTAATTGTTTTTTGAGTACAGGTTAGTCGTGAACGTGAATGTGAGCTGAAGCTCAAATTAACTCTATAACAAAAAGGTCAAGCTTGAGCTCAACATTTTTCTAATAAGCTTAGCTTTGAGCTAAAGGTTTCAAATTCGATGAGCTCAAACTCGAGTTTTTTTTTTTAAGAAGAAGAAGAAGAAGAGTTTAGTTCTTTTTTAATAAGAAGGAAATAATAATGTGATATGATGGAGACAGGTGGATGAACTATCAAATGCAACATAACATGTCTGTATAAGCCACAAGGCATCAGCTTATCAAAAAAAAAAGGCATCAGTTATCAATAATATATTATATATCACAAAAATAAATTGATAAATAATATTTTTTTAAATCTTCGTATTAAATTGAGAATGTTATAGTACCCCCATTTAGGTGTGGTGGCACATTTTTTTTTTTATCTTGTAGTAATCCTATTTATTTTTTTGCTAATTATTTGTAAACATCTTCCCCAATATCAGGTCGATTTGAAAAAACTTATAAGTTCTATTATATTACTGCTTATTCTTCTCATGCTTTCTTCTTTAACATACGCTTGGCGAAAGAATATTGATATACCAAGCTTGGTTCCTGGATCGTTCGTGTACACGAACCTGTTGGTGACATTGATTTACCTCCCCAAAACTCTCAGGTCGGTCATTAATGCGAGTCTAGTGAGTGGTGAAAGTGAATACAAGTCCAACCTTCATCAAATACAAGTTATGCTCGGCATTAGGTTCGAAGGATCCGCGTGTTTCTAAATGGACCCAATAGGGTCGACCCGTAACCTTAAGTGAGACCCGGGATCAGAACCATCTATTAACTACACGTGGTGTGATCTTAGGGCCCCGACTGTCACTATCATATCCGTACGACATGGACATCTATAAATATCATCTCAGAACAAGTAATAAGGGTTCACAATCTGATTTTCTACTATAGACTTGTAAGTAAGTTCCCTAAATATAAATTTGGGTTCTCAGCTCGCTAGTGCGACTTTCCAACTGGAAGCGTATCTCATACTTGAACTACGTTAGACTTGATCCCTAAGTGGGTACGTAGGTAGCTTAGTATCATCTAAGTGCAGTCTATAATCTAGTATTCACCTCGTATAGTCGTGCGACTCAACCCAGACTGAGATAGGAAGGGTCTCCCCGGATCTGACCTAAATCAGTTGGCGCCGTCTGTGGGAACATTTACTTCGGGTTGCTGAGTAGAAATTTGGATATGGACGCTGCGAGTCAATAGTTGAAACAAGTTCGGTTAGAGGAGTCATCCACCGGTTGTTCGGACGAAGTGAGGCACAGAGAAGATGTGGCTACGAGTGCAGGAGTGATCACCATGACGATGGAGAAGCTGAACAGAAAATTGAAAGAGCATGGGGATGAGATACTGCGGAGGCTTATGGCACAGACCCCAACAACACCAAATATAGGTCAAGTGCATCATTCACCTCCAACCCCGAGGAGATTATTCCATAGGCAAAGAGGTGAAGAGAGTGATAGTGAGAAGAATGAAGAACAGAGGCATCTATCAGATGACAAAGTGGACAGTCGTAGGATGTTGGGCGAAGGAAAAGGGAAAGACCCTATGACTGAGGTTCTGAAGGAGAAACCAACGCTCTCCCGGGTGAAAATTGAAGATATGTATGAGAAACTGGATGTGGCCAGTCATAAAGTGGAAGCGCCTAAGAGAAAGTTTAGGCATGTGACACCGTTGAGGGCTAGAAACTCCCCGTTCTGCGTCGACATTTTGAGAGAAGTGCCCTTAGCCAACTTTAAGATGCTTGAACTAATGAGGTATGATGGTACATGCAACCCTAGACCTCACCTAACCTCGTATGAATTGATGATGTCTTTGCAGGAACAATCTGAGGCAGTTAAAGCACGAATATTTATCACGACTCTAACGGGACATGACACCGAAGAATGTTTCCAATTGAAGGATGAGATAGAGCGGATGATAAAAAGTGGAATGTTAACTGTTTTCATTAATCGCACTCTAGCGGATGTAAGAGCCCCTGAGGCCGACCGCGGGAAAGAGGTAAGACGCTCACAAGCATAATGAACGACACGAAGAGTCGGGGTCCAACAGAGACCACGAACGACTCCGTCGATTTGTAAACAATGAACGACACGAAGGGTCGGGGTCCAACAGAGACCACGAACGACCCCGTCGATTTGTAAACAATGAACGACACGAAGGGTCGGGGTCCAACAGAGACCACGAACGACCCCGTCGATTTGTAAAATATGAACAATACACGCCTCTTAACTCTATACGAAGTAGAGCATTGATGGCAGTCCAGCATATGAATGTACTTCAGTGGCCAACCGCGGGCAAATTGAAGAAGAGTAATAACCCTAACATTGAAGAATTTCGTAAGACCCAATACGGACGTAAGAGCACTAGTGGCCAACCGCGGGCAAATTGAAGAAGGGTAATAACCCTAACATTGAAGAATTTTGTAAGACCCAATACGGTCGTATATCGTAAATGACCCAAGATATATGATAGTAGAAAGATCATATTTTTAACTCTTAAGTCTAATTAAACTCTAAATTTTCTCCAAGGTCGTATGTCGTAAACGACCCAAGATATATGATCTATATCTAAGAAAGGTCATATTTTTTTAAATCTTTGATCTAATTAGACTCTAAACTTTGAGGTCGTACATCTTAGACTGCTCAAGATATATGATCTCAGAAAGATCGTATTTTTAACTCTTTGGTCTAAATAGACTCTAAAATTTGAGGTCGTACATCTTAAACGACCCAAAATATATGATCTAAAAAAGATCTTAATTTTAACTCTTAAGTCTAATTAGACTCTAAATTTTCTCCAAGGTCGAGCTCTCTAAAAAATTCGAGTCAAAGGCCAAGTTCTTTCAAAAATTCGAGTCAAAGGCCAAGTTCTTTCAAAAATTCGAGTCAAAGGCCAAGCTCTCTCAAAAATTCGAGTCAGAGGCCAAGCTCTCTCAAAAATTCGAGTCAAAGGTCAAGCTCTCTCAAAAATTCGAGTCAAAGGCCAAGTTCTTTCAAAAATTCGAGTCAAAGGCCAAGTTCTCTCAAAAATTCGAGTCAAAGGTAAAAAAAAAAATCAAGTCAAAGGTCGAGCTCTCTAAAAAATTCGAGTCAACGGCCAAGCTCTCTCAAAAATTCGAGTCAAAGGCAAAGGGCATGTGTGGAAAAAATACGAACCCATACTTTGGAAAACTCTACGCAAAATGTTGTCAAACACCCTTATCATTGATATTGCATTTCATTTAGAAAATGAAAACGAATCCGCATCTAACATACGAAAAGAAAAACGAGTTTATACTAGCATTTCATTCAAAAAGCACAAACTTGCATACGAAACTAATCCGAAGGCTAAATTTCCATACTTCGTGAGATATTCAAAACGAAAACACTTCCCAAATGTACGAGGTGATACCATTCACAGACAAAACAAATCCACAAAATACCATGCAAGAAACAAAAATTACATCGTCACAAATGTACGAGTTGAAACTTCACAACAATTCTTGCATCACGACAAAACATATGTACAATTTTGAATTACTCTTGAACATTAGGGTTCTCCGCCACCTCTTCAACCTCGGCATTGGGCTCGACGTGAGGCTGAGCATCGGGGTTCACACCAAACATCAAATGAGCTCCATGAAAAGTACGATACCCAACATGAGGGCAATGCATTCTATCATTTGGAGAAGGCACAAGCACATCATAGTCTAAAGGGATAAAATACCTAACTCTAACTTCATTAATTTTAGCGTGAGTTAAAGTCGAGGGAACATTGAACCAAGTAATATTTGAGTTAATATCCTCACCATATTCGGGAACCTCAGCATTATCAGAATTATGATGAGACAATTCGACCTCTTTTGGGTCGATCGAATCCACAGCTTGATCACTACCCACAGACCCAGAAGGAAGATTATTTGTTTCATCTAAGTCACTTATTTCATTATTATTATTTACGGATTTGGATGACCTAGTTCGAACCATTGTATGAACAAAATAAATAAAATACACAAAGGAAACTACAACTATACCTAGACAAGTGTACGAGAGGAGAACTTCGATCGAAGAGTCGGACGATCCTTGCCTTCAAACTCGGAGACGAAGAGGAGACTCGAACTTGGAGACGAAGTGAACTTTCGAAATCAGAAACGAGGATGGCCTTTCTGCAATATTTCTCTCTCTAAAGTGAGGGTGGGTGAAAGTAAAAAATTGAAAATGACAAGTTCTATTTATAGCTCAAGGAAAAGAGAAAATGGATGGTCAAGACTGGTAAAATTAAAAATAATATATCTAACGGTGTAGGATCCATGGAGTATTCGAATCCCAAGAAGAAAAAACTCTTGGTACTCTATGAAGACACTCATCTGAAAATTAATTGCTACAACACAAGCCTCTTGAAAGTTCGCTTCACTAGTGTGAATCCATAGACGAAAAATGATATAAATCGGTTCAGTTATAAATACAAATCCTCAAGTTCGTCTGATAATACGAGTTAATACACGCTCTAGACTCGTATGAAAACACAAAAAAATAATATTTAAAAGGAAAAAGAGAAAATCCCAAAATAAGATGCAAAATTACGAAAATACCCTTAAAACCAATAAAATGCAAATTTGGAGTCTCAAACAATCTCAAATGGCTAAAATCACAAGACCGCATTATGATAATGCATTTTGTTCAGAATGCCATTTCACTATGACTGGGCGAATTTTGTATCTTTCCGACACAGTTAATTTTTGTCCCGTGTTTTCGCCTAAAGCACTTGTTCAGGCATATCATAGTGTTCTAGACTCGTTTTATAGTACGAGTGAAGGCCATGAGTCCCATAAGTTGTATTTTAGTACGAAGAGGAACGAAGACTACCCTATCGTCTAAGTATTTGATATATATAACTTGACTTACCAAATCTAAGGCACCAACTCGTGTTCGAATACGAGGCAAGGATTTGACTCGTACTAACATACGAGTCTACACTTAGGGTCACTAGATGAAATACCCTAACATTAAAAATGAAAGATCCACATGCCAAAATGAACTAGGTGATATCCACTTATGGCCCTAAATACGTCTTCTTAAATACTAAAGAAGTGGGAAACTGCTTAATTTGGAAACCTAACCCACCAACTTGTATTTTCATACGAGTCAAGGCCTTGGCGGATGAAATTTGAAACCTAAGCCATCAACTCGTAGCTTAGTACGAAGAGGAGCGACGACTAGGTATTTACTTCGTCAGTATAAAATTTATATGCATAAATGCATCTTCTTGAATACTGAAGAAGTGGGGGACTTAATGATATACCAAGCTTGGGTCCTGGGTCGTTCGTGTACACGAACCTGTTGGTGACGTTGATTTACCTCGCCAAAACTCCTAGGTCGGTCATTAATACGAGTCTAGTGAGTGGTGAAAGTGAATACAAGTACAACCTTCATCAAATACAAGTTATGCTCGGCGTTAGGTTCGAAGGATCCGCGTGTTTCTAAATGGACTCAATAGGGTCGACCCGTAACCTTAAGTGAGACCCGGGATCAGAACTGTCTATTAACTACACGTGGTGTGATCTTAGGGCCCCGACTGTCACTATCATATCCGTACGACATGGACATCTATAAATATCATCTCAGAACAAGTAATAAGGGTTCACAATCTGATTTTCTACTATAGACTTGTAAGTAAGTTCCCTAAATATAAATTTGGGTTCTCAGCTCGCTAGTACGCCTCTCCAACTGGAAGCGTATTTCATACTTGAACTACGTTAGACTTGATCCCTAAGTGGGTACGTAGGTAGCTTAGTATCATCTAAGTGCAGTCTATAATCTAGTATTCACCTCGTATAGTCGTGCGACTCAACCCAGACTGAGATAGGAAGGGTCTCCCCGGATCTGACCTATCAAATATTAGTTTGAGTTTTACATAATAGATGTGTTTGTTCTTTCTCTCATTTTTTTTGTATAAACAATTTTAGTCATCTTTCCGCTTTTTCCTTTTCTATCTTTACTTCTTCAATGGCAACGATTTACCGAATTATCCATTCTCACTATCATTATTTTCACTGACAGACTAGGTTGAAGTAGCATACCTCATGATTTTGTAACCCCACTACGGACTTCCTAAGATGGAAACGAATGGTACATCTATCTTTATTTTTTTTATTTAGTGAATTTGCAACGATTATTTTAATTCTGCTTGTATTAGAGTAATGATCTTTTGTAAAAGAGTTTGTTCTATCTTAGTCTGTCGTCGAGATGTTTGGTTATTTGGGTCTCTTGTTGATATAGTTGTTTAGGTGCTTCAATGTTGTTAATAGTTTTACGAAGTCATTATGTTGTTTTCAACATTGTAAATTTTGATTTGAAAAGAAATGAATGAATGGCTGATGATATACCAAGTTTGGGTCCTGGGTCGTTCGTGTACACGAACTTGTTGGTGACGTTGATTTACCTCGCCAAAACTCCCAGGTCGGTCATTAATACGAGTTTAGTGAGTTGTGAAAGTGAATACAAGTCCAACCTTCATCAAATACAAGTTATGCTTGACGTTAGGTTCGAAGGATCCGCGTGTTTCTAAATGGACCCAATAGGGTCGACCCGTAACCTTAAGTGAGACCCGAGATCAGAACCGTCTATTAACTACACGTGGTGTGATCTTAGGGCCCTGACTGTCACTATCATATCCGTACGACATGGACATCTATAAATATCATCTCAGAATAAGTAATAAGGGTTCACAATCTGATTTTCTACTATAGACTTGTAAGTAAGTTCCCTAAATATAAATTTGGGTTCTCAGCTCGCTAGTATGACTCTCCAACTGGAAGCGTATCTCATACTTGAACTACGTTAGACTTGATCCCTAAGTGGGTACGTAGATAGCTTAGTATCATCTAAGTGCAATCTATAATCTAGTATTCACCTCGTATAGTCGTGCGACTCAACTCAGACTGGGATAGGAAGGGTCTCCCCGGATCTGACCTAAATCAGCTGATTATTTGAAAAAGAAAAGAAACATTATTTTGTTTTTTCTTCTTAAATTCATAAATTCATCTAAACGGGATTAATATGAGCTGGCATGTAATTTATGTTGTGAAATAGTATTACATTCTTTTTGTTGAAGTAGTCTAGTAACTACGGATTTTATCGACCATCCTTGTTTTTTTTTTTCAAATAAAAATCAGAAAAGAAATTAATAGGCCCATATAGTAAGATATGGGCTTTATAAACAAGCTCTTCAGTGCACGTAATGCCATTCTGGTTGGCCCAATATAAAAAATGTACTTAATTTATAATAGAGTAAAATGTCTCTCATTTGGGCACGAAATAGCCTAACCATATAATTATTGGTATTAATCCAGATTTATCGGACTAATATCTTAGGAAACACCCATCTTTGTTAAAAAAAGAAAAAGAAAAGTCACTCCTTTAAATGTTGCTTATCAAATTTAATATTTTTTTTAGAGTAACTTAATAAATTATTTTAAGATTGGCATTAATTACATGATCTTTTTTGGTATCCAAATCAAATGCTGCACTCCAATATCAAATAAAATAAGAATATTCTATCCGCGTCCCACATGGGAAGATATTGAATATTTGAATTAACATTTCAGTTAATTATTTATTATTTCTTTAATTTAAAACTTTAAAAAGAATTATTGATTTTTTTTTTTGGAAATTCAATTGCATTAAAAATAATTTACCGGTAAATTGATAAAACGGGCCAATGAATTTTCAAAGGGCAATATTACTTTTGGTCCTTCAATTTACTTAAAATCACACTAAGCCCTCAATTTTAATTACGTTGATTGAATCCTTCAACTTAAAAATTAGTTTCACTGTGGTCCACTGGTCCCTCACCTCAATGTTGGTCAATTTTGATAGGAAAATTGGTCATGTGTCACGCTCATGACCAATTTTAATGATAAAATTGATATTTTTAATTGAGAAAAAGAAAACAAAAATACAAAAGGTGTCACTAAATTTTTATTTATTTTTAATTAAAGAAAATATCATATTTGCCCTTGATTTTGGTCAGGCGTGTGGAAAATTGTTCGGAAGGACCACGGTACAACTCACTTTTAAGTTGAGGGATTCATTGAATATGATTAAAATTGAGAGATCAAATGTGACATTGCCCGTCTTTACATTATAATAAGAGGGACCAAATAATAATTAATAATCTACCTCTAAATAACCAACACGGTCTCCAAGTGGATAAAGTATTTTTATTGTATTTAAATGTGTGAAGAGCATCACACGTGACGTACACATTCCTTACACGACCAACCAAAGGGGCGCACGTTAACAAACACTAACTTACATCCAACGTCATAAAGCGCAGAACAAACAAGCCGTGCACACTACGCACTCCCAACTTCACTTTTCTTTTTTTGGTCTTTTTTCCTTTTTCTGGTGAACTTTAATTAATCCACCCCCACTGTATGTTATGTATTTCTCATTTTCCTCTGCCTAAAATATTGCGTTATTATTACACCATTGTCTGCTGCTCTTATCTTTTCTTCAGAATTTCATCTGTTATACTTAATCAAAGACAACATATATACATATATATATATAGATATATATATATATATATAATTTTTGCAATGGGCGAAAGCGGCGGTAATGTTGTTGATAAGAACTTGGGGAATCTTGAAACAGTGAGAGAGAGTTTGATCCGACAAGAAGATTCTATTATTTTCAGTTTGATTGAGAGAGCTAAACATCCTATTAATTCTCCATTATACGATGATAAGAAGATGCCTTTTGCAGATGATTCATCCGTTTCGTTGTTCCACTTCTTCGTTAAGGAATCCGAAGTTCTTCAGTCCAAGGTTTTGTTTTCCGATCCACACCTCTTTTAAGTTTTCAAGTTCGGTCCCCAATTTCCTTTTACATTTTCATTATCTACTTGCCCAAAAAAAAATTACAAAAAAATCGGTCATTATATGTGATATGTCTCGTTATATGTGATATGTATGTAACTATTATCCCACGAGACGAGCAGGACGAGGCCCCGGGTAGGTAGGGGCACTCACCCCCCTCAATCATTTGAATTTCTATTTTCAATATAAAATCATGTGAAAGTTTAGAAGTTTACCCACAAAAAAATTACTAATGAACACTTCCTTGTGGTTAACGCCTATATTTTATCCACTCAATCTATGTTCTCAAGTCTCAACTTAGGCCTCAATATATCATTTCTCTTATTTCCGATATACTAAGTATCATTTTCATTTCTTTTTGTTTCCAAAATTCTATTTCTATTAAACTAGAGGCAATTGTGGAAGGTAATGATCATTGATATTTTTTGTGAAAGGTTAAGTTTGAAGTTAATTGTTTATTTAGACCATATTTTCTAGGCTTTTTATGTTTTCCTTTTATTTGATGCTAGCTAGTATCACTTTCCATTTTGTTAGATTAGTTATGATAATATGTACAATATTATGCGTATATAATTAATTTATGTCAGCCAAGACTTGTTGGTATTGTGGTATCAGTTTTCAATTTCACGTGGAAAGTTCTGGATTTTATAGGTCTGTGTGGCCTATGATTAAAAATTATCGGTCCGAATTTGTTGAGTCAGGGTATCCTCCTTCGTCTATAATTTAAAAAAATATATATTTGATTTATATCGACCTATTTGACGTTACCTTTAAGCATTAGTAACCTCATGACTTGATGAAAAAGACTGAACAAGCAAAATTCTTTATCATAGAAAATTAAACGGATAATAGCAGACACCCCCCTCAGTTATGGGTTGATGTGCATTTTGCCCCCACATTTATCATAAAATGTGCACTTCACCCCCTCTGGCAGTTCGGGCAAATTCGGGCACCACACTTATCATAAAAATTGGACTTTTGCCGCCTGACTTATGTGTCTTTGTAGCATTTTGTCCCCTGATTTATGTGTTTTTATAGCATTTTGCCCCCTCATTTATGTGTTTTGTAGCACTTTACCCCTGTCCGAGCTGCCCGAGGGGGTGAAGTGCACATTTTATGATAAGTGAGGGGGAAAGTGCACATTTCAATAAGTTAGGGGGCAAGTACACATCATCTCATAACTGAGGGGGTGTCTGCCATTATCCCAAAATTAAATAATAAAATGTCTATATTTATTTTAATTCAATCCCTCCCACCCTTACTAAAATTTCTAGCTCCTTTCATGGAGACGAGGAACTTGAAAGTCTTATAAGTCCCAAGCTCCCCTCGTCCTCCTCCTCCTCCTTTAAAGGAGCTTAATCCAAAATATGTGGTCCATCGAATAGTAAAAGGATAATAATTAATTCTTTTTGGTTTTTTAGGTTGAATTAATGATTTCATTTATTTATCGAAAATATTTATTTTGATTTTTTATTTAAATTTAATAAATGTCGTACTATAATTTCACTTTTTTGTGGGTCAATATAATATTACTTTATTTATGCATTTTTTCATTTATTTAACTTATAGGCAACTTCTTTTTATTTTTGAGAGGATATAAAAAGTTTACAATTTAATACAGTTTATCAATATGAAAATCCTAAATATAAATTCAACTTAAGAAACCAAGGATAATTGAATTGAAGAACATTAAGATGAGTTTTGCCATTTAAAATTTTGAGCTTAGAAAAATCACGATTGTTGCCTATGGGAGGAGATCTACAGGCATATTGTTGGAAACTATTACACAGTTAATTAATTAGTCACTGTATTCTTATGGGTTGTGATGTGCATTGCACTACTCATTTCTTGTTATATTATAATGATAATCGAAATGCTTTTGGAAAAGCTAGATTTTAGTGATCTTGTTGTTTATAGTTATTTGAGATATTAAGGGAAAACTTCACTTTTGGTCCCCCACTTATATGCTAAATTCGATTTTGGTCCCCTAGTTTTCCCTCTCATCAAATGTCGTCCCTCAATTGTCACTGTTTAATCAATTTTGGTCCTTCTGTCAACTTTTGGGGTCAATTGAAATATCAAAAATTGCATTTTGCACCCCAAAAACATAAATAATGATAATTTTCACCCCAAAAAAGAATAACTAACTAATTTCACCCTTTTATCATTTTTTAATTATGATATATTTACATATTTTTTAATTATGTATGAAATAAGACATGATAAGATATATTATAAATGTATATAAATATCATAAAATTACACACTTTTTTAAATTGCACACCTTGTTAAATTATATGAGAGACGAAATGTATTTATGCGCACCACATTACGCAACAACTTTACTTTGTTGATGATATCTCGGAAACTCATGTGGACGTCCCTGAAATTTGCCATATGATTTTCATAGTCAAAATTCAAATTAGTGAGATCAAATTAGAGAACCTTCATCTTCTACCTAGAATGCTGGTTGCAAAGGAGAATTTCCTAAGGAGAAAAGAGAGAATGTAACAAAGCATTGAGTCAGGCAAGCTGCTATGCCTATCAGATGATGCTCGAATAAATTGATTTGTTCTCATCATTGTGAAATTGAAAAGGTTTAAAGTGTTCAAAGATTGTCTGGATGTTGGAAATGGATAATCAAATGGTGAATTAACGAACTCGACTGAAAATACGCTTGATTTTGTTTCTTTAACCAAGCATTTTATGTAATTTAAGAAGGTGTGTAATTTTATGATATCTATATATATACACATTTATAATATATCTTAACATGTCTTATCTTATGCATAATTAAAAATATGTAAATATATCATAATTAAAAATTTGATAAAAGGGTGAAATTCGTTAGTTATTTTTTTTGGGGTGAAAATTATCATAATTTGTGTTTTGGGGTGCAAAATGCAATTTTGATATATCAATTGATCCCAAAAGTTGACGGAGGGACCAAAATTGATTAAAAAGTTATAAATGAGGAATGACATTTGATGAGAGTTGTAACTGGGGGATCAAAATCGGATTTTGTGTAAAATTGGGGGACCAAAAATGAAAATTTCCCAGATATTAAATAGTAACTTTAATGTTATTATTATCTAAAAATGTTTTCCAATTGTTGTCATGTAACATGTTTGTTAGTAGCTGTCTGATCTTTAATGTTTGAGATCATATATTTGTTACACAAAGAATTTAATGAAGTATATTCGTTATCGACTAAATGTGCATCATAAGATGAGTTATTTGATCATTCATATAATTCTTTTTGTTGTTGATCTTGTTTTGTAGGCTGGTTGTTATACGTCTCCAGAAGAGAACGCTTTTTTCCCCGAAAATTTACCACCACCATTGCTGCCACCTCTCAACTCTACACCAGTAAATATCTTTGATCAAAAATTATTGTTAACTTTTTAAGCGAGTTCCCTAGATAACTAAATACAGATTATAATCCTATTGCAATTTTAGGTTTTGCATCCTCCAGGAGCTTCCATCAATATAAATGAGAAAATATTGAATCTTTACATCGAAACATTGCTTCCTCTGATTGCTGCCAAGGGAGATGATGGTAACTATGCTGTCACTGCAGCTAGTGATCTAAATTGTCTGCAGGTAAACATATAAAATGTCGAAAAATCCCACTTCTATTGACCGTCGATTTAAATGTTTTTGTTTTTTCGCGTTTTTAGGCTCTATCAAGAAGGATTCACTTTGGAAAATTCGTCGCTGAGGTGAAGTTCAAGGATTGCCCCGAAGACTATATTCCAGCAATACGTGCTAAGGTATATAAATATAAGTTTCTGATTTTTCAATATTGTTGGCTATCATTTTACACTGAATTACACATGTCCTATGATTAATAACTTGCATTATAACAGGACAAGGATGCTTTAATGAAGCTATTGACATTTGAAAGTGTCGAAGAGAGGATCAAGAAAAGGGTGGAAAAGAAAGCGATGATATTCGGACAAGATGTGGATGTCCAAGACAATGATAACAAAGGGAATAAGTGCAAGATTAATCCATCGGTAGTTTCTCAACTGTATGGAGATTGGGTTATGCCATTGACAAAATTTGTTCAAGTCGAGTACCTTCTCCGTCGTCTCGATTAAACCCTTTTTAACCATTGTTTAACATTCTTTCAAAAGATTGAAGAAATTTCCTGTGTCATTGATGAAAATGTGCCTCCATGATCATAAAGTTGGAGAGGCAAGTAAGTTTAAGACATTTTTTGAGAATAAGTTGTAGCTACTTGATCTTTCTTTCTTTGTGTTTACTTCAAGTGATAAATACATGTTTTAGCTTTCTGCTCTAATTTTTATTTTAATGCTAAAGAGTAAGAAAAGTGGCTAAAGGCCACCATTTTGGGTACGTTTTCAGGAACTTTCGAGTTCTCAAATTTTGAGATTAATGCAATTATTCATGCATTTAGATTTACATAAAATCTATCACACAATTGCTCTTGAGACTTCCTAAAAACAACTCTCATTTCTCAACGTTACATAGCAAGTAGCAACTTTAGTGGATAAATGTAGCCAAACGGCCCCTTGTCCATCCCACATCGAAATTCAGCCTAAAAAAAAAAACAGTAAATAACTTAGCTAACGAGAACATACGGTCGTCGAGCCCAATCCGGATCCTCTATTGCAAATGGTGTTGCATCTCCTATTGCATTCACCTCTATATATGACAAGTGTATAAAATTTAAATTAATTATATATTTTAAAAAAAGATTTATACACTTGTCATGCATAGAATGAATGCAATAGGAACCGATCTTGTGTGCGCCGAGGCTTGTAACGTTGGCTTGTAATCCAAGTGGGGGCTGTGAGTGTTGGGACATTGGGCCAGCCCAGAGGGTGGGGTTCAGGAAGCTGGATATCAGCTCGCCCATTCCAAGCACAGAGTTGGGCCATGTGATTTGGGCTAAAGCCTGAGTTTATGTGACTCTTAGAGTGGATCGGATGTTGTGTTAGGCAGAGCAGCGAATACCTCTGGGTTGATGCTTCCTAGGCTCACTAATATCCAATGGATTGCCTCTAATTGGACTTCGATTATTTTTTGTGATGGTTTTCAATAAATATTTTGGACCAACACTTTTGAGTATTGTTCATTGTTTTTTCAGCCCAGTAATATCATCAGATTTTGTGGACATTTTGT
Organism: Buddleja alternifolia; assembly: GCA_019426215.1. Lineage (NCBI taxonomy): Eukaryota > Viridiplantae > Streptophyta > Magnoliopsida > Lamiales > Scrophulariaceae > Buddleja > Buddleja alternifolia. The sequence continues at coordinate 37,326,442 of CM033399.1, forward strand.
GTTTTAGGCGTCTCTGAAATATATTTTTTGGCCTATTTCAATATTATATTGCTTTTCTTTAATTTTATTAAAAACATTATGCTTCGTGTATCTATTAGTCATGTGGAGACATATATACTTAGGGATAGCAATGAGGCGGTCTAGGGTAGTAGGTCTGGATCCGGGATTGTCCATTTAATAATATTTGTTAAAGTTGAAAATCTTGTGAAATAAAACGTTATTTACTATCCTTTTTTAATCTATATATATATATATATATCTTCAAAATTGTACTTTGTTTATCTACCGTGATCATTAGAATGGAATTAAAATGTAGACATTAACGTTGTGAAAATATCATAATAATTCTTTTTAGAAATTTTATGACTAAAAATTTGATCCCAAATCATCAGGTGAAGAGATCCAAGATCTATTAGTATAGTGGTATCCATCTCCCACTCTATGTGAGATGTCTTGGATTCGTATCCAGACTGTCACAAATGGATCCAGATAAAATCTTTATGGTTCAATATTATAACTATCAATTCGGGTTCATCGGGTTAGATATATAGGGTATCCCGTTAAAAAAAAATATATAATCAAGTGAAGAGTGGTCCAAGTGACGGCCCAAGCCCACAAACTTTCAATTTCCCCTCACTGTATGCCACTGGTACAGACTACAGTACAGCAATTATTCCCAACACTCTCTACCTCACTCCCACTGCGTGAGGAAGAAGACGAACAAATTTCTACACTCAAAACCTCTCCAAAAATTGAACCCTTGACCGCAAATCAAACTCTATTTAAGTAAGCTTCTGTTCGATCGTCTTCGTTTTTCCATTCCTTTTTCTTCTTCATTTTACCCCCATTTGAAGGGTTGATGATATGTGTATTTACTGTAGAAAATTTGGGACTCGATTTATTTATTTATTTTTAGCTTATATGAGAAACATTCGTCTGTATGTGAAAAGTGCATGTGATTTTATGTAACTTGTTTATGTGTCTAAGTTTTTTTGTTTGCGATTTTTTTTTTTTTTGTGTTTTCGATTTTGGACCTGGAATTAGAGAATTAGACGAATCTATGTGTTGTAGCTAACTATTTTAGGGTGTTGAGAGGATGTAGAGAAGGATTAGCTTCAAGGTTTTTAGGGTTTTCCTTGAAAAACGCATTTGCATGTGAGTGATTTGTTATGAGCTTTTCTTTTATGTGGTATGATTAAATTTGTGTGAATTTTGTGTTGTGGTAAGTTTTTAGGTCGAGTCAAGAGAAAAAGGGAAAGAGCAATGCTATATATTATCGTTCGTATACCGTGTTATGAGCTTTTCTTTTATGTGGTATGAATAAATTTGTGTGAATTTTGTGTTTTGGTAAGTTTTTAGGTCGAGTCAAAAGAAAAAGTGAAAGAGCAATGCTATGTATTATTGTTCGTATACCGTGTTATGAGCTTTTCTTTTATGTGGTATGAATAAATTTGTGTGAATTTTGTGTTTTGGTAAGTTTTTAGGTTGAGCCGAAAGAAAAAGGGAAAGAGCAATGCTATTTATCATCGTTTGTATACGGCATTTTTTTTTCACTTTCCCTAGTTTTCGCAATAATTTATTGCGATTAATTAACTTTGATGGATTTAATACATCCCTTGCTTTCTTAATTAAGGGGAGGTGGAAAAACGGTGGTATGAAAACGATGGCATGTATCATTTACCAAATGGAAACGAAGACGTATATCCTGAACTTAAATTCAAGAAATAATCCAATTCTAGAAGATGCATATTTGGCTCTTGGAGTTCCATCTCACTCATGTGTTCATGGATGATACCTTTTGATTCTTGAATTAAATATTTATTGTGTTTAGGAATGTTTAGTGCGTAAGTTAAAAACTGCGAAGGAAACCTAGAGCCCACATTTGCCATATCATTTGCCATATATATGGGGGAAGAATAGATTTCTAGTGATTTGTTCCCATTTAGTCATGATGTGATCAGAATTACACCACCAAGTGGGCTTTTAAAGAAATAATTGAGTTTTATTAGCAGTTGAATTTAATTTGTCTTGTTTGACTGTGTTACAGATGGGTGCATGGGATCTTCCGGAAGAAGCTGGACCTAGTAGCATGAAAGACAAGTTTTTCAATGGTTCCAGTAGAATGGATATCGATGATGATATAGAGTTTGACTACTCCGACTCCGATGATGAGCTTGATGGTTCTTTGCAAGAGCTCGGTGAAGGGCCTTTGAGAAATTTCTGTAAAAAGGCTTCAACTGGATTTTTCGAGCAGTATGGTCTTATCAGTCACCAGATCAATTCATATAATGATTTTATCAAACATGGGATTCAACAAGTGTTTGACTCTATTGGAGAGATTGTTATCGAGCCGGGTTATGACCCATCAAAAAAGGGTGATGGTGATTGGAAGCGTGCGGCTATCAAGTTTGGTAAAGTCACTCTTGAGCGCCCACTATTCTGGACGGGTGAAAAGTTTTCATCAGTTGACGGTGCTAAAGACTATCTGAAACTCTACCCAAGGCATGCACGTCTTCAGAACATGACATATTCGTCAAGGATCAAAGTTGAGACTCACGTTGAGGTTTGTAGACTGGAGAAGTATTTTCCATTTTTTTTGAAGACTTATCTTCATTGTTGTGGAGAAAGGTGGTTTGTGCTTTATTGTGTAGTATCCTGATTATCTTTCGCTGTATTTGTTTTCTGCTTCTTTTGTTGTGACCCTCTTTGACTTATTCAGGTGTACACTGAAGGTCTCTCAAGAAGTGACAAGTTCAAAACTGGCGTAGACAGATATGTCGAGAAGTCGTTGCTGAATGAGTATCACAGTGAAGTTAACTTTGGGAGACTTCCAGTTATGGTGAAATCGGACTTGTGCTGGATGAATGAATCTGATAAAAAGGACTGCGAGTTTGATCAAGGAGGATATTTTGTGATCAAGGGTGCAGAAAAGGTGAGGGTTAAGTGCCTCGATGCTTGTCAGTATATTGTTTGTAATAATAGAATTTAATTGACGATTGAAATTATTAAGACCAATAATCATGTAGGCTACCAGCCCAGTGAGCAATGTCTACCATAGTCTTTGGTTTTGCCTCTGATAAGATATAGCAACAATTTAAATGTACATCGAGTCATGTGAGAAGATTAGCTTGATTTCTTTTCTTATTGCTTTACATCTTTACTTTCCTTTCTAAACTTTGTTTTGTTTCATACTTATACCAAAATTTTCTCTATCTTTAATAGTTTGATATCTTTTAGCCACTTAATATGTTCAAGGACTAAAAATCGTAGGCTGCTGATAGATTGCTCAGGCTGATCTATAAAGTTGAGCTACTCTGCACAATCTAGTGGAACAGTGATATCAGATATGCTTTATCTAATTTCTCTGGTTCTACGTATTGTAAAAGCTCTGGGCTTTGCTTTGATGTCTTTACCGTTCAGAAGGGCTCTTCCTTTTCATTTGGATTATTTTACAAAATGCAGTTAATTCTATTAATTGATTCACTGCCTTCAATGTTTTCTGCAGACCTTCATCGCGCAGGAGCAAATATGCCTCAAACGACTGTGGGTGGCTAAGGATCCTGCTTGGACAATTGCATATCGCCCAGTTTCGAAAAGAAAACGAGTATATGTGAAGTTGGTTCCAAAAGTTGAGGGCGTTGTAGGAGGAGAAAAAATCCTCACAGCCTACTTTTCTGTGACAGAAATACCCATTTGGATTCTTTTCTTTGCCCTGGACGTCCCAAATGACCGAGAGGTCGTAAAGTTGATAAATTTGGATACTGAAGACTCCACTATCACGAATATACTCATTGCATCAATTCACGACGCTGACAAAAAGTGTGAAGGTTTCCGGAAGAGGGGAAACACGCTAAAACACATCAAAGACCTCATGCAAAATTGCCGTTTCCCGCCTACAGAATCAGTGGAAGAATGCCTCGCCAACTATCTCTTTCCAAATTTAAAAACCCTTGCGCAGAAGGCGCGCTTTCTTTCATATATGGTAAAATGTCTCTTGGAGGCTTATAGAGGGCGTCGCAAAGTTGATAATAGGGATGATTTCAAAAACAAAAGGGTGGAGTTGGCCGGTGAGTTGCTAGAAAGAGAACTGAAAGTTCACATCAAGCATGCTGAGAGGCGGATGGTGAAAGCTTTACAAAGGGATCTGTACAAAGATCGTGAGCTTCATTCAATTGATCAGTACTTGGATGCCTCAGTCATAACAAATGGTCTTTCTAGAGCTTTCTCAACTGGAGCTTGGTGTCACCCATTCAAGAGGATGGAGAGAATTTCGGGTGTTGTGGCTACACTAAGACGAACTAATCCATTGCAGGCGACCTCTGATATGAGGAAAACGCGCCAGCAGGTGTCGTATACAGGGAGGGTCGGTGATGCTCGATACCCGTAAGTTGTATTTACTAAATTGCTAATGCGTATATGAGTATGCATTAGTGAATGGTTTCTGTGGTGCATATTTTGGGTTTATCACCCTGCCTGATATTTGAAACTCGTTTTTCATATTGATTTAGCCTTATCGAATGATTGTTTGCATTTCTGTTACAGACATCCATCTCACTGGGGTAAGATTTGCTTCCTCTCTACACCGGATGGAGAAAATTGTGGACTGGTTAAGAATCTAGCAAGCCTGGGTCTTGTCAGTACTACTGTCCTGGAACAGGAAAGTCTTCTTAGAAAATTTCACGAGTGTGGAATGGAGAAATTGGTTGATGATACTTCAAGTTCGCTCGAAGAAAAGCATAAGATTTTCTTGGATGGTGACTGGGTTGGAATATGTAAAGATTCCTCATCATTTGTTGCTAAACTGAGACGTAAACGTCGCAAGATGGAAGTGCCTTATCAGGTTATCTTTCACATTTAATGTTTTTAGGAGGCAGATGATAGAAATTAAAGTTGAAATAACATGTCCTGATTTGATAGTGAATCTCATTGCACAAGAATTCAAAACCTACAAAGCCTGTTGTGACTTTTCTTTGGTTTCTGATTTCCAAATGTATTTGCAGTATAACTTTTACATTTTCTTCACCCAATTCAGAATTATAGCTTGAATCCATGCAAGTGCCTGCCTCCATGCACGAATGTGCTCGTCTGTATTACATAGTATCTAGATTGTGTTCTAAACTAGTTCGTCCTTGTAGGTTGAGATCAAAAGAGACCATCACCACAAGGAAGTGCGTATCTTTGCTGATGCTGGAAGAATACTCCGCCCTCTTTTAGTTCTTCAGAATCTAAAAAAGATCAGAGATTTAAAAGGAGATTATTCATTTCAATCTCTTCTAGACAACGGAATAGTCGAGCTCATAGGAACTGAAGAAGAAGAGGATTGTAAAACTGCATGGGGAATAAGATACCTTTTCTCAGCAGGAAAAGAGAATCCACCTGCAAAGTATACACACTGTGAACTCGATAGTTCTTTCTTGTTAGGGTTAAGCTGTGGGATCATCCCTTTTGCCAATCATGATCATGCAAGGAGAGTTCTCTACCAATCTGAAAAACACTCTCAACAAGCCATTGGGTACACTACTACAAACCCGAACATTAGAACTGATACAAACACTCATCAACTCTATTACCCCCAAAGGCCACTTTTCCGAACCATGCTTTCAGATTGTCTTGGGAAATCAAAATATTCTGATCACCATAAAGGGATGGTCCCACACCCCGAGTTCTTTAACGGGCAGTGTGCCATCGTCGCCGTCAATGTTCATCTCGGGTACAACCAAGAGGACTCGCTGGTGATGAATCGGGCTTCATTGGAACGTGGTATGTTTCGGTCTGAACACATCAGAAGCTACAAGGCTGAAGTTGACAATTCAGAAGCTCCTGGGAAGAAGCTAAAGCCAGAGGACTTGATTAGCTTTGGAAAGATGCAAAGTAAGATTGGACGTGTGGACAGCCTTGATGATGACGGTTTTCCCTATGTTGGAGCAAATCTCCAAACTGGTGATATTGTAATTGGGAAGCATGCTGCATCTGGGAATGATCATAGTATCAAGCTGAAGCATACTGAGAGGGGAATGGTTCAGAAGGTACTGCTTTCAGCAAATGATGAGGGGAAGAACTTTGCTGTTGTGTCATTGAGACAGGTAAATTTACTACAACTGAAGTTGGATCTCTAGTATTTGATTTCTCGGAGTTTTATTTTTTGATTTGCTTAGAGTGCACATCAATACTAATCACCTTCTCAGTAGACCAATTCTGGTTTTCATGATGTTCAGTATCTTCTTCGTGGCTCATGTATGTAGTTCTGCTCACATGTTACTTTTGCCATCTTGATTTTACTCGCATACCATGAGATTGAGAATACTTGCGTTATTATGCAATCTTGATTCAGTGGGACCCACAAATTTGTGAGATGTCCGGAGGTTGAAAGTAAGATTTGCACAATTTAGGCATACCTTCAGCTTTAGTGATTACGCTTGCCACTTCTATTATGACATACAATATCCATTTTTGGTCTGACATACAGCTTAGTCCTAGTGGATTCAGCTTAGTCCTTACTTTCTTATTTCAAACTGGACAGTCTATTGTGGTAAATACTGTTGCATGTGTTGCGTCCAGGTTCGTTCTCCATGTCTTGGAGACAAGTTTTCGAGCATGCATGGGCAGAAGGGTGTTTTGGGGTTTCTGGAGTCTCAAGAAAACTTCCCTTTCACGAGACAAGGAATAGTTCCAGATATTGTGATAAATCCTCATGCATTTCCTTCTCGACAAACACCTGGTCAACTGTTAGAAGCTGCTTTGGGCAAAGGGGTTGCCCTCGGGGGTGGACTAAAATATGCCACACCATTTACCTCCCCGTCAGTGGATGATATAACAGCCCAGCTTCACAGGTATGCTTTTTTGAATGGATAATACGATAATTATCATGTTCTTCATTTGCTTCACGTTCTGTTTAGGTTGTGTTTGGATTAAAAAAATTGGTAGCTATAATTTCAATTGCATAATACCCTTGCATTAATTGGATTATTTTGGGCTGCTATGGGTTTCAATACCTTTGTTAAACATTTCAGAGTTGCATTTTCAAAGGTAAATTACATACATGAGTTCCTAATTATAAAAAACACCCCAAGAGTTGACCCGAGATTTCACCCCCTATTTTTCGAGTTTTGAGTTCTCAGATTCAAGGGTGGGGTGTGTCTTAGTAATTTGCAAACCCGTAGGGGCTCGTGGTCCTTGCCCAATAAAAAAGTGAGGTGGTGTGCATGTAGTTATCCCTTTATTCAATCATGATATGTTGATTTGATATCCACTAAATATTGGAGTCATTTGCAATCCTTTAGAGTACTTTTAGATTTATTCGCCATGTTGTCATATTATATACGCCGAGCTATCTAAATGCATCCAACCCGCAGGCTTGGATTCTCAAGATGGGGAGATGAGAGAGTTTATGATGGCCGTACAGGTGAAAAAGTCCAGTCCCTTATTTTTATGGGCCCAACATTCTACCAGCGTCTAACACACATGGCTGAAGACAAAGTAAAATATAGGAACACTGGGCCCGTTCACCCTCTTACCCGTCAGCCCGTGGCTGACAGGAAACGTTTTGGCGGGATCAAGTTTGGTGAGATGGAACGAGACTGCCTCATAGCCCATGGTGCAGCAGCCAATCTTCATGAGCGCCTTTTCACCCTCAGCGATTCCTCTCAGATGCATATATGCAGGAAATGTAAGAACATGGCAAACGTGATCCAGCGACCTGTACTAGGTGGTAGGAAGATCCGCGGGCCATATTGCCGGTTCTGCGAGTCTGTGGAAGATGTAGTTAGGGTAAATGTGCCGTATGGGGCAAAGTTACTATGTCAGGAGCTGTTTAGCATGGGGATCTCCCTCAAGTTTGAGACTGAGCTGTGTTGAGCCTGTGTCATTTTTACGAGCTCTCGGGACTTTGAGACCCAAGGTAATTTTAATTATTCATGTGGTGTATCTATATGGGGTCCACATACATGGATGATTATAATTATACCTGGACTTGAAGCTTGAGGGCTCGTTTGCAATGGTAACGGTCACCGTGCTGTGGCTTTTCTTATGATGAATTTATCTTCTTCTTTAGGTGGTATGGTCTTTAACTTAGTTTGTGGCTGCAACGATGTATGTAAATTCTACCTCAGTTACCTTACATGCCTTGCTTTGTTTGGATGAACGTCTTTTTATGTGATCTTAAAACCGTTAATTATTAGTCTAATATCTGCTGGGCTTAATTCATTTTTATTTCCCTTATATTAGTTCTTGAATTCTTTCTAGGCCTACCAATATCCTATTGGGCCGGCTCTAATTGGGCCTGCACATTTCTGGACATATTAAAGCGTGCTTGGGTAGGCTGATTTAGTTTTTTAAATGCTTTATAATCTTAAAATTTTGTTTTAGTTTTTTGAAGATTATAACACATTAGATATTACTTTTTTTCAAATGAAAATAAGATTTTTGTGCATTTGGAGAAATCAAGGTCCGTGAGCTTAATAGATGTTTCAAGTTAGTAAAAAATGAAAATCTTGTGATTTGTATGGTGAAAAAAACTCCATTGGATTTCAAATAATAAGATGCTTTAAGTCTTCTGATTTAATAAGATACCTGACCCACTTACTTAAATTTGTATTCTTCATTGAATCTTGTCCCATCTTCCGACTTAACATGGGATTTTTATTTATTTTTTAATTACTTGGAGTCTTTATTCTCGACAAACGATTTGAATGGTGTTATATTGACATAGTAATGATAATTATTGTTGATGTGCCGACTTTCAACCCGTTTAGGATGCCCATTTTGTTATTCAAAATTTCGTATATCTAAAACATCTTATAACTAGTGAGTGATAAGTCATTACTTTCCTTTTTCTTTTCCATGTACACTTTTTTTTCCCGTGTATATGGACTTTTAAATCGGATCCTCTATTCCAAATTATGTTTTATCTTTTATTTCATTTATTTATATGCATGTCAAGTATATAACATGCACATCACTTGTCTATTTAAGGAAAATATCTACACACTTGACCTACGTAAATGAAATAGAAGATGAAAATTAATTTGGAATAAAGGATTCGAACTGACTTTCTTTTGAAGCTGAAGCTCTCCATTAATAAAAGCTAATAAATACCAAGTAGGTGAAACCAAATTTCTCCACAAATTTAATCATGACGCCCTTCTATTTTAATCAAATTCGCTTTAAAGTTTAATCCCATTAGCATTTAATAATTTATGTTCCTATTTGGAAGTTAAGGTCCAAATCTAAGACTAAAAAGTACTAAAGAAGTCATCATCAACAAGTGGATGAAATCTATGATTAATAGTTGTTTTTCACTTTATCAATATTGTTTAGTAGGTTTAGCTAAAAAAACTACTCATTTAGTTCTCTTGTCAACACGTGCGCTTAAAAACTTAGTACAGAATGAAAATGACAAGAGAATGAGATTCAAATAAAAAATCACACACACACACACACACACATATATATATATATAATAAATGAGTAGTATGCAATAATTGTTTATGTAATAATTCCCAGAGAGAGAGACAGAAATTATCAAAACAAAATCTTGAAATTTTTGACAAGAAAAAGGAAAAGCTTTTTCCCCCCACATGCTCTTTGCAGCCTTTTTTGTTCCTCCCATTGAAAGCCAAGTTAATAATATAATCTTGACAAGTTTGAAGACACACACAATACACACACACACAACAAACACACAGTAAGTGTGAATGTGAAGAAATGTTTCACATGGAAGTGAAATAAGTGTTCCTTACTGCCCCAGCAAAACCCAAATTGATTTCACTTTCTTGAATGTAAAGGGCAATGTCATATATATAATGCATTGTATTCGTGTATGTATATGTAGTACCTGTCTTTGAAAGTTTGTTTTCATGATTTTTGTGATGTGGGCTTTTGTGATTTGATGTTTTTGGGCTGTTTTGAGTGCAATGTGGGTGGTTTTTCAGCAGCTATAGGGTTTCTGTTGGTGGGATCTTGGTGCAAAAAATGGCGCTTTTTCGAAAAATTTTCTACCGGAAGCTGCCTGAAGGGCTTTTGGAGATCTCTGAAAGGGTTTTTGGTAAGTTATTTTGATAAAGTTTAGTTCTTTATATGCTGAAATTAAAGGGTTGATTGAGATAGGGATTTATTTGGATTTTGTTGAATTTTTTATTTCTCTGAATTGGAAATGTACTGACTGTCAAATATGAACTTCACCACTGTAATTGTCATTTTAATATATTTTTGTTATTAACATCCCATTTCATATTATATCTTTGCATAAGTATATTACTAGTAATAAAAATTCACTATATCTTGAAAATAAAGATAATTTCTGTGATTTTGTAGTATTTGATAGCTGCTTTACTACAAATGCCATGGAGGACAATGAGTATCAACTATGTACCAGAGGTGTTGTGGATAAACTACGAGATCACTTCCCTGATGCTTCGTTCAATGTTTATAACTTTGGAGACGAAGTTCAGCAAAGCCACATTGCTAATACACTATCTGAGTATAGCATAACCGTGGTTAACTATCCTTGCCACTATGAAAATAGCCCATTACTCAATCTAGAAATGATACACGACTTTCTAAGATCAAGTGAAAATTGGATTTCCAACGGGCCGAGGAATGTTCTATTGATGCATTGTCAGAGGGGCGCTTTCCCGCTACTGGCATTCATACTGGCTGCTTTCTTGATTCATAGTAAGCAATACAATGGGGAGGAGAAAACTTTAGATATGATATACAAGCATGCGCCTCGAGAAATTGTGAAATCGTTGTCACCTTTAAATCCATTGCCTTCGCAGTTGAGATATCTACAATATGTTTCAAAGAGGAATATGGGTTCAGAATGGAAAGTCTTGGATAGGGCCGTGAAGTTGGATTTGGTTATTCTTAGAAACATTCCTGATATGGATGGAGAGGGGGGCTTCCGCCCCTTATTTAGGATATATGGTCCGGATCCTTTGATGGTTTCTGATCGAACGGCTAAGGTGATCTTCTCTACACCAAAAACGAACAGAGAAGTGGGGTACTTCAAACAGGTAGTTTTCTACAATTTTTTCTGAAACATTCACTCAATCAGACTTGAAACAGTAATTTATACAAGAATATGGGATATTCTGTTTCCATTTTTCTTCTAAAGGTGTGTCACGCTTTCTTACAGGCAGGTTGTGAACTTGTTAAAATTAATATCAATTGCCATGTACGAGGTGACATTGTGCTCGAGTGTGTTACATTAGACGATTGCCTGGAACACGAGGAAATGACATTTCGTGTGATGTTCAACACGGCATTTATCAGATCAAATATATTGATTCTCAACCGTGATGAAATTGATATACTGTGGGATGTCAAGGATCAATTTCCCAAGGACTTCACGGCAGAGGTATGTATATATATATTTCTTTTTCCTTCCGTTTGAAATTTGTCCTGCAGACATCTTTCGAGATTTTAAATATTGCCTTTTGGTTGGATTAAGGTTATTTTCTCCGAGATAAATGAAGCGAAATCCATGACGTGCTCTCCTCAGATGCTTCAAAAAGATAATTTTTCCAGTGTTTCTCATAATGCTTATAAAGTAGGGAGATTTCTCGAAGCAAAATCTGAAACTTTTGAAAATGACACCATAAGTGAAATACCGTTGGCTTCTTCGAAAACATCCGTTGATTTGGAGTCTATGACAAAGAAGATTGAGTCGAGGGAAGTGCAGGTTTCTGTTCAAAGGCAGGTTTCTGTTCAAAGGCCAGCTCAATCTAAAATCATATCCCCACGAATTTCTCAAAATTCGCTATCTAATCCAGCTTCAAATTCTATTTCATTGCAAGGTTCGTCTGTAGCCCTTTCGAGATACTATAGTGCACCCTCGGCTCTTGGGATTACAGCTTTGCTGCATGATCATGCTGAGTTTAGTAACAAAGAAATCTCTTCTCCATTGACTCGAGAATCTTCTATATCATCATTGGATTCATGTGTACTGAAGCATGTCCAACCTACTAATTCGTCTATGCCGCCTCCAGCAGAGCAACCTCTTCCACCACCACCACCACCGCTGCAGCCACCAATAAGATTACTAACCCCACAACCACAATTACGGCCATTACAACCACTGCCTTCATTAGTGCCTCCACCTCCGCCGCTGCCGTCCTCCAGACTACAACCACCACCATCAACAGGCCCGCCCCTTCCACCACCAGCAGCACCAATGCAACCATCAATAGCGCCCCCACCCCCTCCACCACCACCACCGCCAATGCAACCATCAATAGCACCACCACCACCGCCTCCAATGCAACCATCAATAGCGCCACCACCCCCTCCACCACCACCACCGCCAATGCAACCATCAATAGCACCACCACCTCCACCGCCATTGCAGCCATCAATAGCACCGCCGCCACCACCTCCACCACCACCATTGCAACCATCAATAGCGCCCCCGCCCCCGCCGCCACCACCATTGGAACCATCAATAGCGCTGCCACCACCACCACCATTGCAACCACCAATAGCACCGCCATCACCACCACCATTGAAACCATCCATAGCACCTCCACCACCACCACCACCACCACCACCTCGTTCTCTAGAAACAACTAAACCTCCTTCTCCATCATCTGTACCTTCTTCTTCAACCATTTGCCAAGATTCTTCCCTACTTCCAGAAAACAATCCGGCTAAACCTGCCACCCCACCACCACCTCCTCCGCCACAATGTTCAAACTCAGTTACAGTTTCTAACAATAAGCGTTCACCGGCACCACCACCGCCACCCCCATGTTCTCCTAGTTCCATCCATAAGTTAACTCCAGCCAGGATTTCTCAAACTGTTCCACCACCTCCTGCTCCCCTTTTGAAGGGCTTATCAAATGGTTCCCCCCAGCTCCATTCATCTCTCAGTAAGGAAAACATACCTCTTCCTCCTTCAAATGCAAAGGTGAAGTTGCAACCAAGGACAAGTACAAGAACTCAGGCCCAAACCAAAAGGACATCCTTCAAACCGTATCACTGGTTGAAGTTAACAAGAGCTATGCAGGGCAGCCTATGGGCTGAGGCACAAAAACCTGAGGAGGCTTCAAAGTATGAAATTGGATACTGTCTTGTTTTTACATATTTTCTGAGTTATATATTTATATATATTACTTCATCTTATCTTATAACATCCTTTTAGGTCTCCGGAGTTAGACATGTCTGAACTCGAGAGTCTTTTCTCAGCTGTTGTTCCAAATTCAGATCATGGACTCAGCACCAATGGGAAGACAAATAGACGTTGCTCAAGTGGCAAACCTGATAAAGTCAATCTGGTAAATTGGCAATACTTTTCTAGATTGAATGCATCATAGTTTTGTCTGATTATTTTCAGCAGAGCATCCACGTCATTATTCTTTGTCTGATTATTCTTTTCTTCATTAAATTATTTTCAGCAGAGCATCCACATCATTAGCCCTTTAATAAGATGTATCACTTATCAGAGGACGTTGTTACGGTTTCTCATATAAATACCTTGCCTGTGAAATGTGTATCAAATTGCATTGCTCTTATGGCCTCAAGGACTTTAATAAGATTTAATAGATATGATTGTTGTGTTATTTTAATTAATTTAGAGTTCAGGGAAGTTACTAAGGCACTCCTCTGGATTGAATCCGTAACATTGGAAAAACCTTCTACTTATCTTCCTTTTACATCATGAGCTGCCACATATTTTCTTTTTACTTGCAACAGAAAAATATAAGATATTTATTAATATTCTGAAAATGTAATGAAATTTCTGTTGTTTCTTGCAGATTGAGCTACGAAGGGCTTACAATTGTGAAATCATGCTTACAAAAGTCAAGGTTCCTTTGTCGGACTTGATGGTAGGCTAAACTTCAAAGATAATCTACATTGTTTTAAGCGTTTACATGTTTCTTCAACATTGCAACTTTTTACATTTTCGACTGTTTCTCACTTTAAAAATAAAACCCTTTTCTTTTTCCTTCGAAAAGGAATTTTAGAATTAAGAATTTGGTCTAACGATCTCAAAATTCAAATTTTTGGTACATCAGCTTGTTTAGAGTTAATTATAACAACTTCTTAGTTCTTTGCTTTGATCCCTTTGATTGTTGTCTTGACATTTCTTCACAGAATTCAGTCCTTGCCTTGGATGACTCGGCTCTAGACATTGATCAGGTCGATAATCTCATAAAATTTTGTCCAACCAAAGAAGAAACAGAACTCCTTAAGGTATCTCCATACTCCGAAATCATTTCTATCTTTCCCATCGGTGCCCTTTGTTATATTATTTACTTTTGTCACGATTATGGAGTGCAATATATTTACAATTTTATTGCAGGTTCCCTTTTTCATATCTACAATCTATATTTCCAGGCCTTTTATTTTAACCATTTTTCGTCTTTCAGAACTACAAAGGTGAGAAGGAGAACCTTGGAAAGTGTGAACAGGTGAATACTATTCTTCTCTTCTTTATCTTTTTCAATAAAATTGTTAAGTGAATAATTAATCTAGTTGAGCTGGTAGCATATCTAGCTCATTATATACACCTTACAATATGCTTTTATACGCGTTTGTTGCAGTTTTTCATGGAGCTGATGAAAGTTCCACGTGTAGAGTCCAAACTAAGAGTTTTCTCATTTAAAATTCAGTTTTTCTCCCAGGTCAGTAGAAAATATAGCTTACATTATGCAGTATTAGTCGTTTCGTTTGTGGTTGTTATCTAAGTTTTTGGGAATTAATCAATTGAAATATTTTAATTTTTCTTCCTCCATTCATGTTCAGGTATCTGATTTGAGACATAGTTTGAATATTGTAAACTCCGTATCTGAAGAGGTATGTAACTTCACCGATTTTTTTTATCTTTTCTTTTCTATTACTCCGATAGTAGCAAATTTATTCCCCTCATAATGGTTATCAGGTCAGAAATTCGATCAAGTTGAAAAGAATCATGCAAACTGTCCTCTCATTGGGTAATGCTTTGAATCATGGAACAGCAAGAGGTGAGTAGAAATATTTCATTTACTAATGCTCATTTACCATTACCTCTCTAACGTCAAATGGAATAATTTATACTTCTAAGGTTCTGCTGTTGGATTTCGCCTCGATAGTCTTTTAAAACTTACTGAAACACGAGCCCGTAACAACAAGCTGACTCTTATGCACTATTTGTGTAAGGTATGAACTTCAGTCATATTGTAATATTCATATTTCGCTTGTTTCTTAGTTTTTCCTTATTTTTGAATAGAAAAAAATAAATATAAAATCTAATAGTAGAAGATTGTTTTGAAACTTTTCGATAATATTAAATGTCATTTTTCTCTTAATATATTGCTAACAAAATTTTGACATAATATTATCAACCGTTAGGTGCTTGCTGAAAAATTGCCTGAAGTATTAGATTTTCAGAAAGACTTGGCAAGCTTAGAGGCTGCAGCAAAGGTATTTTTCGTTTTTTCGTTTTTTCTGATTTTTGCTTTTTCTTTAACTGGGATCACTGGATACTTACATGATTGGAGGATCTTCTGGTGCAGATTCAATTAAAGTATTTGGCAGAAGAAATGCAAGCCATTAGCAAAGGGCTTGAAAAAGTTGTACAAGAACTAACTGCTTCCGAAAATGATGGTCCCGTGTCGGAACACTTTTGCAAGGTACTTATGATGAGGCAAATTAAATGTGAAACATCTTGGTTCTTTTGGTGTAAATAATGGTTAAATATTAACATAATATTACAAACTGGATAATTAGGTGTATATTTTGATTTTATATTGAAATGATTAATCAAACAAATAGCTGTTGGCGTGAATGCTAATGCATACCACTTTATATAAACTTAGATATAGCGCATACTGAGCTCCTTTTCTCTATACACATTTGTGATTTTCTTGTAATATGTGTTTCTGTTAGCTAAATATTGTTTTACGGGAAATGTTTAGATTTTGAAGGAGTTTTTCGCATATGCTGACGCTGAAGTGAGATCTCTGGCTTCACTTTATTCTGGAGTGGTAAATTTCATGGCTTGTGAATTTTTCTATACCCCTGCCTTTCCACGGGATATATAGCTATTAATCTGATGAATTTTTGAGTTATTTAGGGAAGGAATGCAGATGCATTGGCTCTTTATTTTGGGGAAGATCCTGCTCGTTGCCCGTTTGAGCAAGGTATTCATTTTATCGTGCATTCTCAGATTTTTCAACAATGATATGTTTCCCCAAAATCTATAAGCTGCTTTCGAGCTTTTTCGATTTCTTAATATTGAAGGATTTGGCTTTCTAGGATTGGTTGTTAGATTATATTATTCTAGTATTAGTTTTTGCCTTCTCTTGGAAAATATGTTCATTCTCCGGAGATGTTTCTGCAGTTGTCTCAACTTTACTAAATTTCGTGCGGATGTTTTTACGGGCCCACGAGGAAAACTGCAAACAACTTGAATTTGAGAAGAAAAAAGCTCGGAAAGAAGCAGAAAACAACAAGGTCAAAAATGAGTTCTTCCAGAACAGAAGTGAACCAAACACGAATAAGAATTAAGGCAAGTGCAGCCATGATGTCTGAAAATTAAGCTACATAAATTCTCAGCCATTGAATCAAAATCGCGCCATTCTTTCCGAAGTGTAAATACAAGAAACGCGTTTTATTGGAGCAACATTCTATTTTTTCATGTTGCCGATGTCTAATAGTTTGAAGGACATCAGAATGGTTCACATTGTTAATGCATTCATGTATAGCTTTATGTATACTGTATGTATACTTTACAGGGGTAATTACAGTAGTTCTATTTCTCACACCTGTTGTTTAAAGTCAAGAAAAGTCTTAAACATTATATGAAGGAATAAATAACCTTCACATTTGCTAAATTTTAATTAATTTTGAAGAAAATTAAGAGCATAATCACCAATTTAAGGGGGATAAAAAACTTAATTATTTCTCTTTATCGGGTGAATTACATGCATACCCCCTCACTTTAATAATAATTATAAAAAATCCTGACTTTTGGTAGATTACAATGAGATCCCCTCAAGGGGTCTATTTGTAAGCGGTGAAATCGTAAGATTTTTTAAATACATAGGGGTGTAAGAATATTATAACATTATGGGAACTTTATATAATTTTGAAAAGATCAGGGCTTTTTTTTAATAATTAGCACTTAAGTGATGGGATCTGTATGTAGTTTTCTCTTATTTAGGGTTTATCATTAAAATTTCTCCACACTGTAAACATTAAAGGGACAGAAAAAGTTCCATGTTTTCATCATTTAAATTAATTATAAGGACCAAAATTTATTAAATGCCGATTATAACCTCATTAAAAATCACACACATATATACAATCTTTAATGCTAAACTCTAGAGTGAGAGAATCCTTGAATTTGAAATACTGTCATCATTTTCCTCTGAAACATCCTGATCATCTAATATTCTGCCTGTTATGGCTGCTGCTAATGCAGCTGTGAAGCTGGAATTTCTTGTCAAGGAAGAAGCCATTTGTTCCACAATTGCACTTTGAATTTTGTTACATATCATAGGATCTGTCAAGTCAACATGTGCTTTAGAAGAGCCTAAGCATTCAACCCTCGGGCTCGACCCGCCTGGAGACGAAGCTGCGTTTATGCCTGGCGGCAACGCTACTGAAATCTCGGCCCGAGAAGGGTGGTGGTGGTTGTGTTGCCCTTCATATGTTGCTACTAAAAGAGTTGAATCATTAACACTTCTTTGCACCTAGAACCATAAAACCAATTGACATGCAATAATAAGTATAGTGCTAGGACAATCATAATCATGTATAATGGATCACATGTGATTCAATTTTTGTTATAGTTTCGGGAGCTCCTACAAATGATTGCGTATTATTATAAGGGTAGGCGGGATTCTTAAATGTAACAAGAAATAAATCAATAATCACCTTCTTCTTAACGGGGCAAGACGGGGCGAAAGAGCACTTATAATAAGCTCTAGGAGACGGATTATCCCTAGTGATCTTTTGTCCATATTTTCGCCATTGGTATCCATCTTTCACAATCTGCAGAAGTTATCAATTTAATAAAAACATACACAGAGAATTAAAATTCATCCAATATTAATATTGGATGAATTTTTTTTCAAGATGTATATATATCGTTAAATTTATTTAATAAAATTAAGCTCGAATTATACTTACTAAGCTCGTATCGGATGGATCGATTCGAACATGAACTCTTGAAACATTTGATTTCATCTCATTTGGCCTGCCAGTTGACCATTCATCACAGCAACTGTGATTAAACAAATTGTTTCCTAAATAATTTCCAATATTTTCGGTTTCGTCAAGCTTCCTTTTCCTTGATTTCAAGAACTCATCTCCAGATTGTTTTTGCATCATCAAATCATTGTAGTTTTGGCACACAATTGTGAGAATATCATTCAGCTTCTTGTTCTCCAATTTCATTCTATTTAACTCCTGGATCAGTTCATCAAGCTGCAATATATATATATATATATATGCATGATTTAATACAATACTATAATATAAATAAATTCAAGGCTCGTAGAAGTAACTAAAGCCATGCAAAAACTTTTTTTTTTTTTTGGTAATAATTTTTTATAATAAATAAAATAATTTTTTTTTAATAAATTAAAAAAATCGAAATTTTTACGTACCGGGGTTTCACCAGGGTTAGTGTTGAGGTCAATAGTAAGGCTTGTTTCTGCGGAGGTTTTTTCCATTTTTGAAGTGGTGACGATGAAGATTTTTGAGAAATTAGCCAGATTTAAATGTTGGGATTTTTACCTTCAGAATTTAATTTGAGGATAGAAAATATTATGTAGAATAAGATAGAAATTTATATAGGTGGAGAAATGGAAAATCTCTTGAAAGTCTTGAAAGTCTACGATTAAATAAGCGGCGGAAAGTGTTCCGAAATTGAGGTCTTTGAAGTCATCATTATTTGGAATAGCATTCTAAAATGTGTCCACGTACTTTTAACTTTAGGTTTAACGTGACAACAATGGAAAACTCAAATTAATTCATATAGTTCGACTATAGATAATTATTCCTTAACCTTGTTTAAGTACATTATCTTGTTGACCCCGAAAGTTGCATGTAAATCATGTAGCTCATCTCTTTAAATATAATTCATTAGTTAGGAAGTTAGATATTGACTTTTGATGCAAATACTATCCGAAATTTCGTTTTGTATAGTAATTGAGTAACAACACATCATATTTTTTACTATTCTATTTACCTGTATGTATGCTAAGTGTATAAAATTCACATTACTATATATTTAAAGAAAATTTTTGTACAAGTGGCATGCACATAATTAAGTAAATTGAATAACTATTCGGAATAGAGGACCCGGACTGAAGTTACAGAAGCTTTGAAATAAGAGGTATAGGAATTAAACGGCCCCGATTGAATGAACACTCCATTACAGTATGGAAAAAAGCGAGATTTGTTTTTAAGGAATAGAAAAATGATATTAAAAATGTGTTTGGATGAGTTTAAAATCTAGGGATTAAAATATTGTTTTTCACACGTTATATTTTAGAAGTTGTGTAGTTTAATGATTATGTTTTGATTACCTTGGAGCTTTTCAATATTAACGTCTTAATAGTAATAGTGGGAAATATAGAATAACACATTATGTTTTGGTTGATTAATGTTACATGTCGACAGTCGACACTAATTAGATCAAGTAAAAAAACTACACCACTTTCTTATGCCCTAAGACATAATAATATGTACAAATGTGAAATAGTAGACTAATGTGCAAATTGCTTAGAAAGTCCCTAAGAAAATAATACGTTAGTTTAATTTTTGTAAGCTTTTTGTAATAGAATAATTAGTTCATGTTTAGAATGTATTGTGACATGATCATTATTCTTTTACTCAAGAAATGCGTTAAGTTTTTATTTGATCACAAGAACAATTAAATTTGATTTCTAATTGAAAAATGAACTCTATACGCAACTTTTTTTTCTAGATTTTCTCTATTTGCAATTTTGCATCGTCGCCTCGGATAAGGAGTTGCATACCCCTCCTCTTTGCATAACTTTACTAATGGTGGTTAGTGGTTACTGAAAGATTGATATTTGTTTGGATTTCTCATAAGTTAGCAACTCCTGCTATTGAAGATCGGTTGCTTTGGTTAGTCTTGTAGGTGTTGTCGTTTTACGAATTTACGGACATCCATAAATCTGAATTTTTTTTTTGTCATGTTTCATTCATTCAATAATATTCGTCTTTCTTGTATAAGAATTTTTTGTCTCGTATAAAGATTTAACCTTGTGATGGATTGAGTTTGAGTTGGATTATTGCAAATATTTGTTGTCCATTGTACTACAATTATTGTTACTTACTTTGTATATTATATTCACTATATTTTAAATTAATTTTGAATTAAATTGAAATGACTGATTTTCTTATAAAAATAAAATAAGCAAAATCACGTCATCACATGACATACATAGATTGTTTGCTTTGGGTAATGCATATGTCAGATGCTTACGGTTGTTATATTTCTATTCATAAATATTAGATATGTTGACTTTGGACATAATACTTTGGTAGTCATATTCTATTAATGATTTCTTACATTTATATGACTAAAATACTAAGAAGTCTCTAGTGCATTAACTGAAGAAAAGTAGTTACGTTTTTATTTTCTCGTCACACCTAAACTCACCTAAACTCGTTCTTTGGATTCTAAACTTGAGTTCCCAGATTAGTAGTTAGAACTGTTTTTTCCCAATAAAATTTTTTGAACTCGTTCTTTAGATTCAAAATTTGAGTTCCCAGATTAGTAGTTAGAACTGTTTTTTCCCAATAAAATTCTTTGGATTCTAAACTTTAGTCGCCAGAATGATAGATAGAACTTTTTTCCCAATAAATTTGGTTGTCGAACAAAGTATGAAGACAAAATTTGTAATAATCCAACCAAGAGATGTTTGTTATTAACTTTTTTTCCTTTTATTTTTTCATGGTATTCCATAAAATTAGCAAAGGATCAAGTTAGTACTTTATTTGTTAAAAGAGAAAATTTGAGGAAAATTAATCTTCAATAATTCTTAAAATTTGAGGAAAAATTAATCTTCAACAATTCTTTCTTTTCCTTTTTGTACTATAAATTTTAAAATTCAAATGGAGCATAAATATCTAGCCTAGGTAAATTTTAAAACAAATTGCAGTGTTTTCTTTGCAAACTAAGTAAAAGGCATTTTTTTTATTTAAAAAAATCCATATAATGTTAAGAAATGGAAAAGAAATAATTATTGAAGATTAATTTTCCTCAATTTTTCACTCTTTAACAAATAAACTACTAAGTTAATAATTTGCTAAATTTATTGAATACCATGAACAAGGAAAAAAAAAACAGAAAAAAAAATTACTAACAAACATCTCATGTAATTAATGGATTTTTACAAATTTTGCTTTATAGTTTCTTCTACAACCAAATTTATCAAAACGTTAAGTTCTAATTACCAATCTGGCAACTCCAGTTTAGAATCCAAACAACGAGTTTAGGTGTGACGAGAAAAATAAAAGTTACTTTTTTTTGCGATTAATGCACTAAATAAAGACTTTTTAGTATTTTAATGGAATTCTAAGCAAGAGACTATATAGCATAAACAAAGTTCAAAATTTCGGCCTATAGAATGATTAGGAAATTTAAAAAAAAAAAGAAAAAAGTATTCGTTAGTTGGATAGTACATAAATTAGAGTGAACTCCTCCTAAAATTAATTTTGAGTATTTATCCATTTTATAGCTAATTAATTATCTCTCTTGTAATCAAATTGATTGTAAAAAATATAAATACAATTCAAATGTTGGTAATTGCATTTTTGTCCCCTATAACAAACGATTAAGGAATTGACGTAGACTTCTAAATTGAAATTCTTCCATCCTATAATTTTTCCAAAGTAAAGTTGTCAGGAAGACCAAGTCATGAAAGCGGACATACGAGAAGAATCCAATTTCGGCGTAGTCAGTCTGCTACGTCATACTAGTGACGTTACGTGCCAACGTCATGATTTAGAATCGTGTACATATCATATTGAAAATTCTTAATGCCATTCATCTTCATGTCAATTTGTACTTGGATACTTATACTTGATTGTCCCCGCCGGCGTTGGCCAATATAATCCACGAATTTTTGCATCAAGAGTTGTCTACTAATTTCTTTAACGTCTTCTATATTCTTGATTGGTTCTCCACCCTTCTATATCGTTGGATGATGCGTATGATTAGTATTGTCAATTTTCGGGTTTTATGAAATATTGTTAATCTATGGCTCGACTTGACTTACATTTATAATTCTCACATTTAGAGTTGTAAACGAGTCAAATTGAGTCGAACAAGATTTTGTTCAAATTTGTTTGAATTATTATTGAGCTTTAGAATTTGTATTTGAGTTTGGTTTGATTGTTAATTGAGTCGAGCTCAAACGTGTTTTAATCAAGTCGAACACGAGTCGAGCTGGAGTAGCTTATTTTTTGCAGATATTTTATCAGTTTTCACTAATTGAGTCGAGCTCGATCGAGCTTCATAAACTTATCGAACGTACAAAAGATTGTTCAAGCTTGATTTGATATATTAACTAACCGAGTTCAAGCGAGCTTTTACCGAACGATTTCGAGTAGTTTGGTTTGTTTTTCATTCCTACTCACATCTGGATCGGATATGGTTTGGAAATATGATGCATGAGTCAAACGCCAATCGAGTTATTCTCTAATGGTTGGGTCTTTAAGATCTTTATGTGTGTCCAATTGGAACAAATTCTATTGGATCTAATTAGGTTACGAGATTACAATAGTTTAAGAACGATACACATCTTAAATTATTTAGATCAAAATTAATCAACTTGGATCCACTACTAAAAAGGAAAATGAATGTAAGCTTAATTTACAAAGACATGAGTCGCGTGTTACACAGAATCAAGTATCAACATGAAAAACACGTAATTTAGTATGACATTTACGTTGTAGAAGAACAAAACAAATTAATTTTGAATAAACCCGATTTTAGTTTTAAGTTAAGAAGTGATATATAACATAATTGGAAAAATTGCAATTTTGGTCCTATATCGTAGGGGGGAGGGGCAACTTTGGGACAATATCTTTTTCAATTTGCAATTAAATCCAATATCTTTTAATTTTGTGGCAATTTTGGTCCACTGAGTAGCAGTTTTGGTCTTTAGGAGCCGAAAAATCCTAAGAATTGGGAATTTTCAAATTATTAGAGGGGAAAATTGGGTTTTTGCTGATTTTGGAGGGAAAAATTTGGGGCTTTTCATAATATTATATTTATATATATGCACACACAACACACTCACAACAATATTCAAATAATTATATACAAACACCAATGTTTAAAATTAGTTTTTTTTATTTTTTTCCTACTTTTTATCTATTTTTTTTAATAGTTAAGACTCGTATTTTTAAAATATCATAAAATAATACAAATTAACATTAAAAATATCAATGATTATAATACATATATATATATATAAATCAAATATTAGAAAAATTATAAAGTACTTGTCGTGTCCATAACATGTTGAGTACTCCTCTCAAATAAATTATAAAATTTTTTTTAACTTTTTGAATCTTTTATACAAAGTATTTTATTTTGATTCTTTTTTAATAGAACTATTTTGATTCTCATACATTATAAAATTTATTATTTAAAATTTTATTAAAGTATAAAAAATTCATAATTAAATAAATAAAAATATGCGAATATGAAGCTAAAAGTTAATTAAATATATTCCTACTATGATATTCAAATGTGCGGATTTTATTTTTATTATATATATATTTATATACACGTATATATATTGTCAACGGCATTTAATAATATCAATTTATATTATTTTATGATACTTTAAAAATGTGAGAATTAATGAATAAAGAAAAAATAGATACAACAAGCCAAATCCCCAATTTCCTCTCCAATTTTCCACTCAAAATTCGAAAATCCCCAATTTTCATAATTTTTCTGCACCGAAGAACTAAAATTGCTACAAAATTGAAAGATAAAGAACTTAATTACAAGTTTGAAAAAAAAAAAAGGACTATTCTTGCCACCCCGCAAAAATGCAATTTTTCCTAACGTAATTATTTCTATATGTCTATTGATACGAGATTTTTGTCATCGTCAGAACTTACTTTTATTGAATAAAAAGAAATTAACATAGCATCACTTTGAACTTGAAAGAGAATATAAAGAAAATTGTGTAGAAAGCTATACAAAAGAAAGTGGAAAAAGAAAAGCAAAACGGAACGTGTGGGAAAGGCTAGAAGATTAAAAGTTAAAACCAGTAAAGTTGAATTTCGCGGGACCAAAACTAAAGTCTAAATTATTGAAATTTAAGGGTAGTTAGAGACAATGATATATAATCAATCAAATATATTATAGAAAAATATATGTTGGAGCCCGTTTCCTTGCTATACATATATATGACGCAACAATTATGACGCATAACGATTAGGTATATATGCAAGAAAATTGAACAAAGAATATTATATAACATGGACCTCAAGTGGACTTGACTTCTCAACTTCTTGTCTTTTTGCCCAAGATATCTACTATTCTTTTGGATTTAGGCTTTAATGAAGAAAACGAAAAAGATAAAGATGAGAGTATCTAATTTCCAGCATCCTTTTCTTCAGCGAAAATTACACCCCTACATCCTTTATATATTGAAAAATTACCAATACACCCCTGATGTTAAGGTATTTATTGAAGCAGGGTGTCGCTGATTTCCAATAATTAAGTGAATATTTTGGTAATTACACAATAAGTGAGGGGGTCTATATATAGTTTTCCCTAATCGTAATGTCATCTATACTATATAGAAAGCATGAGATGAGGGATTGTCATATTTTGGTGAAGCTATTTTACTTAAAATTTTGACAAGTGTCCCATGTTTTTCTCTCTACATTTTATTTCAATTCTTTGGACTTTTACTCTCTATTTTTTTCCCCTCTCACATTCTGTCTCACTTCTCCTCACACGCGTTCTTTTTTTCACCTTTTGTTTATCTTCTTTTGTTATTTATTTGATTCTTATTCAAAAAATTAGATATTAAATTATTTTATTGTATACTACTTGATTATTATTTAGGAAATTTCTTTGGAAAAAAAAATTCTACACGCATCGAGTGTGCTACACCGGTTAGTTTTTTTTAATCTGTATCAACTGTGTGTAATCTCATTTGGATAGTTATACGAGTTACACTGTCGAACCCTGATTCAATATGAAAGGCCCGAATTGGACCAGCTGCAGCCTGCAAGCATGTTGGGCCCTTACTACAATTTGGACCTTCAATTTGTCATACTCAATTTGCTACGTTTAGACTTCTGATTTTTTCCTAAAGCCTACTAATAAGTTTTTCAGCCCAGCCCAATGATAATTTTCTTCAAACCTATGCTAGGTGAAGTGAAAATTAATGGGCCATGATTTTGTTTCACAAATCCAACTTGTCATACGGGTTAAATATATTGACCCTTTTATTGCCAAAAAAATGTATAAACCCTCATCAATTAATTCTCATTCCCAAGCATCAATATTTCCAACATCCGAGTAATAACACCAAACATTCCACTTTTTTTTTACGTTATTATAATTTTCTCAAATGCAAAGTTCTGAAACAATCACAATAATTTACATTCAATAAAGATTTGATGGTTAACTTTTCGAAGCTAATCAGACGATTTTTTATAGAACATTAGTTTTCAAACGTACTTAGATTGTTTTATTTACTCCATTCATACAAAAAATTAGCAAAGTGATATGAGGTTTATCCTTTTCAAATCTCATATAATTGCTTAATTGACTTTTTGTTAAGTACATCAACACAAGCTCGCAAGAAACGAGCCTTCCATGTTGTTGAGAAGGTAATGAATATATCAACACCACTTTAATTTATTTATACAAACCTAAAGTCAATAAATCCCAATTGACACAAATATATATTATATACACGTCATGTTGTACATGACTAGCCTCAACCAAGTAAACGAACAAAACAAATCCGAAAAGAAAAATAAATTGAAGGAGGAACAACAAAATTAAAAACTTGTGTAGTGGCATTAGGGTGCTAATTTAAAAAATTGACAAAAAAATTAATCATCATTGCTTAGAGCTAGAGCATTCCCCAACACCAATTTGGTCATCATAATGCAAAATAGTATTGTCCCCTTGCCATGTCCAAACAATGTCCTTCAAAGCTGGTCTTATATCCTCTTCACGAAACTTAATATACTCCAACGTGTCACCGGAAAATTTTGAGAACTCCACCATCGTGACTTCCGGTGCCACCTTAAACACCTCAGCAGTGACGGACAACCGCCCCTTTCGCCCTTCGGAGGGCCCCAATAACCTCAACTTGAAGTTCTTCGTCCTTGCAATTTTAAACCCTAAACTCTTCCCCACCACTTCGATTTTTCCCATGATCACTTTGGCCGAACACCTCGACGTGAACGTGGACCCGGCCTTTTTCTTATCCTCAAACATGTTTGACAGGTCAAACCCTGTAGACATTGTTGAGATAAACTGAAAAGCATTCAAACATGCGGGAGAAGACGGAGATTTCTTTATCGTCTCGTGCATGAATTTCTCCTCCTCATCAAATCTCTCAAACAAGGATTCTTCCATGGAGAAGGCATGAGGTCTTTTAAACCCTTTTCTAAACCACGAAACCCGCATTATACCCGGGATTGATAACCGTTTATCCGGATCCGCCACCAATAACCTCGAAATCAAACGCTTAGATTCACTAGAAAACCAAGGAGGAACCTCATACTCAGCCTTGTAAATCTTCCTATACATAGCCATGAGATTCTCATCTTGAAAAGGAAGACATCCAGCCAATAACACATACAAAACGACGCCGCATGACCAAATATCCGCCTTCGCTCCGTTGTAACCCTTCATCGTCAAAACCTCGGGCGCAATGTACGCCGGCGTCCCACATTGCGTGTGGAGGAGTCCACCTTTGCTAGGATGCTCATGCAAAGCAGACAATCCAAAATCCGAGATCTTCAAATCCTCGTTCTCATCAAGAAGAAGATTTTCCGGCTTTATATCGCGATGAAAAACGCCACGGCTGTGGCAAAAATCGACCGCACTGATGAGCTGTTGAAAGTACTTACGCGCGGCATCCTCTTTCACGCGGCCACGCGCCACTTTAGCGAAAAGCTCACCACCGCGAACGTACTCCATAACGACGAAAATCTTCGATTTCGTCGCCATTACTTCTTTGAGCTCAACGATGTTTGGATGACGCACGAGGCGCATGACCGAGATTTCTCGTTTGATTTGCTCCATCATTCTCTCGCTCTTGATTACTTCATCTTTCTTGATAATTTTAATCGCTACGCACTCCTTGCTTTCGAGGTTTTTTCCATAGTAAACTTTGGCAAACGTGCCTTTACCTAATAGCTTGCCAGTTTCATATTTGCCAAACAATATTTTCTTGTCCTCTCCCATTTTAATTAATTTGAAGGAGGGTTTTGAAGATTCAACAATATCAGTCCGAATCTTGGTGATTTTGATGATATTGGAAAAAATTGTTAGTATTAAGGCAAATATGAATTGGATTAATGGAAATTAAAACATAATTATTTTATGTATAAGAACAATATATACATATATATTATGTATATATATATGTATAATATATATATATATATATGTATAATATACAATAGTTTTGGCACAAGCAGTATAACTAGGGAGATAGAGCCCAGAGAATTGAATTAACTGAGACTTCTCTCCCACCTGCTGTTTTGAGAACTGAGAAATCAATCTCTTGTCTACTAATTTGCACTTCTCCACGAATATTTGTAGTTGTTGATGGTGATTAAAATATAATATTTATTTACCTAAAATAAAATAATTTGAGTTATAAAAAATATTATCTGTAATTTAGTGGATGACCATATTTAGATAACACTGCATCATTATTGTTATAATACATATAAGATATATATATATATATATATATATATTTTAGTTATTATCACATAATTTATGGATGATATTTGACTAACCATGCCAGTCGATATTTCTTCCTCGTTTGTTAGCAACATGGCAAATCAAATCCCTATCTGTTGATTTAATCTTAGGTTGAAGCTGACATCAATCTGAGTCAGATTAATTTGGAAAATTAACATAGAACAATTCCATTTCATTGGATAAGAATAAGATGGGAAAATGACAAAAATAATTATGACCTAAACCTTTGATTTAGCGTATCGAAAATGTTTACTGCATTTAAAAATGTTAACTTTATAATTTCTTATCATGAACCTTCTTAATAAGTTGTCCAATTACTTGGCGCATGAATTATACATTCTATTCATTTTGATAATACTTATGATTGTACATTGATGTATATAATTAAATAAATAGTAAGAAGTATATAACTGCGTGGTTTGTGATGTAATCCAACTGTAAAGAGATTCATAATTCTATTATTTAATTAAAAATGCTGACCAGGACAAAAACTTATTTGAATCGCCAATATTTAAAAACTATAACTTAGAGAGGTGATTCTTATTTGAAATACTGACGTGTGCCGCAGTTTTGTACAGCTTAATCATATTTTATAACTAAATCTATCTAGCGCTTCAAAAGTCATAATTCAATCATGGTCTTAAATATCCACCGAAACCTCGAAATTTCGACCGAAATTTCGGATTTCCGAGGGTCTCGAAGTGAAATCTCACCTTCGATCCAATTTTGCAGAATATTTATCGAAATTCCCGATATTTACCGATATTTTCGATATTTCCCGAAATCTTAAATTTTTAATAAAATTACTTTGTTAAATATCCACCGAAATTCCTGAAATATCCTGAAATTCCCGAAATATCCCAAATTTTTTCGAAATATCCCCAAATTTCGGTCAAACTCAAAATATTTCAAAATTTAAACTAATGTGGTTTTAAATGATGATTTGTATTAAAATTGTGATATTTTGTTTTAATGAAGTTCCTAGGAGATTTTTTTTTTTTTTTTTGATAGTTAATATCGTGTAATATAATATTAATGAAGGACAAATCCAAAAAGAGTACAACCGAATAAACAAAATACATCTAATCTAGTACAACACCTATCAAAACTAAAACCACCATTGGAGTACATCACACAGAACAAAAAAGGAAAAGAAAAAAAGATGAAAAAATAGCTCGACTCGATTCCTGACAAAGAGGAGGACCGAGTTTTTTTCGAAAAAGATTGAACCCACCAAAGGGGGGCGCAATAGACCACCCACCACGACCCATTTCGCCTTCAACGAAGGTTATTATATTACTCTCAAATTATATTTATTTTATATTTTTTGCCACAGATTTTAATCTTACTACTTGACAAAATTCACTATACATACATTATATATACAATATTATTTATGTAAAAGATGCATAATTATGATATTTAAAGTTACACAAAGTTTCGTTGTAAATTTCCAAATATTTCTATAAATATCCATGATTTTTTTAAAATCGAAATCGAAATTTTGAATATCCCTGAAATTTCCATCGAAATTTTCGTAAATTTACTACCCCGATATCGATATCGATACCGATACCGAAATTTAATACCTTGAATTCAATCTATATTTTTTTTTTATGTTTTTTGAGTGAAATATACATCAATGATTCAATGATGTGTAAACTTTAAACTTCGTTGTAAATCAATTTCTCTAATAAATTCTGAGCTTAACAAGTTCACTTACAAAAATAAAAGAAATACAGCATAATTAGTCCACCCAAATATTTGATTTTGCAAAATTAGGTAATCGTGGTATATAAAATAAAATTATGGGATACTTATCATATATTTAGACATCCAATGTATGACTAGTTCACATTTCGTATTCACTAATCTAGGATGATGCTTTGTTCCATATTTCACTTTATTTACACAAACCATGTATATAATTTCTACGTCGCATGTATATTTACATAAAACTTTTATACACATAACTTGCATATGATAAATGAAATACGAGATGAAATTTAGAACGCCCTAATTGGTTCATCGTGATGAGGTTGTGGAGCCTCGTATCAAAGATTGGGAAGTCAAAAGGGATCCAAGAATGTTGCGGCGTCATGAGCAGAGTGCTCGGTTGTGAACTATCGTAGCGGTGGCAACTCAATGTCGACAGTGCGGCATCGGCCATTTAAACGTCGCAGCATCAGCAAGATGGTATTCCGTTTATATATTGTTTGAATTATTTGTTAGGAATCAACGTACTTAAAGAACCTAAAAGTGAAGTTAAAAGCAGAAAAATAGCAGAAGATTTAACGTGGTTCGACCAAGAATATACCTATGTCCACGAGCCTACACTAGAGTTTCTATACTTTTGGATCCAAAAAAATATGTATTTCCTATTCTTTTGGGGGCCAATTGCATATTTTTAGATTTTAAAGGGGTCAATTTAGATTTTTAGAGTTTAAAAGGTTGAATTTCAAAATTTTCAAAATTGTCCGGTTCAACCGGTTTTGACCCCCGAACGGTTTTTTCGCATAATCGGACCGGTTTGATGACCGGTTCCAGTTTTAACCGGTCGGATCGGCCGGTCGGGTCCGATTTTCAAAACATTGCATGAGAGTAGACAATTTTGACTGAACCATATATCTTGTGACATTTTATGAGCTTATTATTTCCGCACAGTTTCTTTTGCAGTAGTAACATATATATATATATATATATATATATATAAATATATATATGAAACGTAGATTAGAATAAACCGAAAACTGGGAAGGTATAGGTGGTTCACGGTCGTCTGACGCTTAGCATAGCTTGTGGGACAATTAAAGATAACTAGGCCTTTTAACGGAATACATACTCCTATTTACTAGTTCACTAAATTATTTAACTATTGCTTGTGTGATTTAAAATGTTACACGTAGAGTTCATCAGTACGTAAGCTTTTAATTGCTGCCTGCTGGAAAAATATATTAATTGGTGTGACCTACTTCAAAGACTTTATTGAGGTGTTAGGGTTCAATAACCATCAATTGAGGTTGACATATATTCAAAATTTCCCCAAAAAACAGGCAAAAACATGTAAGAATATGTTGTGCTTGTTTTACTTATTACCCAAAAATAAAATGTTGTGCTTGTTTTAAGTGGTCAGAGGTGTGTATATATATATAGGAGTCTATATTTAACGAAGGAGAATCTCAACATTAAAAAGTGATGCGTATTAAAATTTGTGGGTTTTTCTCGTCAATATGACATGAACTTAAGGAATTTGAATTATTTACTCATTTAATAGTTCATATCGTATCACGATATACGCTATTCTGAAATTGTGCTTATACGAAATAGAAATGGTATTCTTTGCGTGTGTCTTTTTTCCTTTTCTTTTTCTTCCCTTTTTTCTCATCTTGCATTCTTTTCTTTTTTTTTTTCGAAGGGATAGTTGGATATAGGGGTGTTCACGAATTGACCGAACCCACCGATCCGGCCGCAAATTGAAATTTAGGTTGTTTTTTTTTTGCCAAAGTTCAGTTTTCAGTTCAGTTTTCGGTTTTGAGGTTCAGTCGGTTCGGTTAACCAAAAAACCAATTTTTTTTATATAGTATAATATAGACAAAAAATTATAAAAAATGTGTTTCCAAATGACAACTTATAGGAAAAATAAAGAAAATAAAATAAATTTAGTCATAATCAAATTTCAATTATTTATTTATACCGAAAAATCGAACCGAATCGGTTCACTTTTTAATTTCATTATGTCAATTTTAGTTGGTCATGCTAAACATAATTATAAATATATAAATGTATGCATTTCAAAGAAAAAGTGAACAACAATAGCCAAAAAACAGTAGCCAGTGAGATTTCTGAAAAAACAGTAGTAAAAAAAAAAATCTCTTTCGGTTTAAGCCGAACCAAGAAAAAAACCGACCGAACCGGTTGGTTTTTTAACCGAATCGGTCCGCATTTTCGAAAAATCAAAATTTCGGTTAACCGAAAATCTAGTTCGGTTCGGTTAAGTTAAAAAATCGACCGATGAACACCCCTAGTTGGATAGACTCTAATTAAGCTTGTCAATTTAATCGAGCTTTCCCAGGGGTTACATGTTTTTATATAAGGGACAGTTTGAACTCGAGTATTTAGACTGAGCCCAATAAATTTATGAATCGAGGCTGAGGTTAACAAGGCTAAGCCCAAATAAGTCCGATTCAATTAAAATCATTAAGCATTTTTATATATTTTACTACAAAATTAACAAGAAAAAAAAGTGCAAATGTTGTTGGGCAGAGCCGAATAAAATTGATATGAACTTAGATTGAATGTATGGTCAATAGGCCCAATAGTATATGGGCTAAAGCGAGCTTCCACTCGGCTCAAAAAGTCCGATTGACAAGTCTTTTCAAGTCTAATTGTGATAGCATAATGCCTCATTTTGTAAAGGCTGATTAATGGGTCTATCAATGTACAAGTTGTGAACGGAATGACCCATTTGGGTGTGCTAAGGTAACAATAATAAATTGGGCTGATTCTTAGTATTGTTCTCACAACTTGACGTATAAAAGAATACAGGCCCAAGTTGCTTTGGGTACCAACCCTGACCGAGTCTATAGTTAAAAGCTTAAGTAGAAGAGACAAACTAATTGACTAAGACATGTTGGTCTAATAATATCCACCACCCACTTTATATGAGAGATTCAGAGTTCGAATTCAGGCTGTCACAAGTTGTGGCTCTACTCTCTTTTATGGAAATAGATAGTCTTTATTACTCAATATTATAACTATCAAACCGGATTTATCGAGCTAGATATGTAGGGTATCATCTTCCTCTTGAATTAAAAAAAAAAAAGACAAACTAATTAAAATTTGCTAGCTATAATAAAATACAAGATTTGATAAAAATGGAAAAAAGACTTCTTTTTACCATATATTGTTAATTATTACCTAGATGGCCAATCAGTTTTCTTTTTACCATATATTGTTAATTATTACCATAAAAATGGAAAAAAGACTTCTTCATAGAAGTCTATTTGATTTAAATTGCTCGATTGAATTATAACTACGATTCGAAAAGCAAGCTCACCACATAATATAAGTCGAGGCTGGAACATAGTGGACTTATAATTTCGATTCTTTATGAAAACTGAAACCTATGTTTCATATTGAACAATGGAAGCACCAAAAATCTAAGCATAACATATTCTATAGTATAGTAAATTGTAACTAATTCTTAAAGCTTCTAGAAATTTTAAACTTTGATATAATCACAATAATTTGGATACGATGAGATCTATATGCGTCTCATTCCACATAATTATGAGAACTTAAAATCAAGAACCTCTTAAAAATAACTTGCCGTAGTTGGTCGGTAATAAAAACTAAGATCGAATCCAATGGTCCAAGTGTGAATTCTGTGTTTATTTTTCTTATACAAATATGTGTGAAGACAATACATAATATATCTTATTACGTGAAAGATATAAACAGTAGAACCATTAAAATCGATTAGACTTAGAATTTTCGAGGTTCCAACTCAAGGCTTAAAGCTAGGATTTGTATAACTCGAAAGCGACTTAATCAACAAAAAGAAAATAAAAGAAATGTGTGCATACAGATCAGCCAAAACCTGCTTTTCGACAGGGAGTACTGAAGCAGCACACGAGTAAAGAAGGCGTAATTGATGGCTTTTGCTTATTTCTTAATCATTTCTCTGACTTTCAGCATCCAAAGCCCATTTTAATATTTAATATAAAACGAGAAAAGAAAAGTCAGAGCTTTGGATTCCCATTCTGTCGTGCTTTGACTTCAATTACTTACAAAGAATAAAATAACTCACAAATTTTTTTTTATATACACGAGGAAATTAAAGGGTTAGATTCCTCATAGGAAGCAAAAGACATACATATAGAATATGTCAACAACTTTTATTGAATTTTTATTAATTTATGGAAATGGGAATGCGCTCCTTTCACTTTATAGAGGTCAGACACCCCTTTGACATTTGTGTTTCATGATTTCCTAGACGAATTTATTAAGATAATGTGGTAGTATATTTGGAGCAAGTTTTGAAATAATAAATTAAATCGTTATGAAGTTCGACTTCACTGGTATTTTGGTATAACTGTCATGACTTATTTGCTATTAACTTCATGATAGGAACTCTTATTATGATCTAATTGCATTAGAGACATATGTGTTGAACTAATTGCATTAGAGAAAAAATTAATGGAGTTTGTGGAGTATAATAAAAGGAAATATATTAAAAAGGGATCTCGACTCGCAAATCATTGTAGATGAACATTTTTATCATTTTGCAGTAGTTATTGGCTAAAACACAATTCTTGTATTTACAAATCACTAGCACGATCATAGCTAATATCATTATTCGATAAATCATGTGAAATCCATTTTTTTTTTTTTTTTTATTTTATTTTTTATTTTTGGTACAAAAATCCATCTTTTGTGTGTGATCTTGAACCAATAATGAAACTCAAAATCACTAGTTGGAACGTCCCACCAGCCAATGATGAAGAAAAATCAAGGACAATATATCCAAGGGCTCAAACATGCATTTTGTACAAAACCACACAACAAATAATCCATACCAAAAGGTAGTTGAAATCTTGAAAATTGACCTGAAGTTGGGTAGCAACAAGAAATCTCTCTATTCACAACGTCTATTCTATTTTTCTTGCCACTAAAACTGTTAGTATTTATTATTAGTCTTATATTTTGATTTGAAATAGTGTAATTAGTCGGTGACTAACCACCTATCAGATTCGCTACGATTATGACAGCACAATCATCTCATATGGATCGCCGCATAGAACAATGCTTTGCACCATCAAAATATATGACTAATGATTATGCAATTACCGTCTCATATCAGATTGATACGAGAGACTTAAAAAAGTTATAAGCTCGAAACTCCCTACTTCATGGTGAAATGTCTCTTAAGGTCAAAAATGCATAATTCCTAGCAAAGTGGACAATATCTCAAGCAGAAACAAAGAAAGCAAACATAGGGGTCCCTATGTTATGATCTTTATGTCAAAAAAGTCGGCAAAACCCCACCGGCGCCACCGTAATGATAGAGAGAGATAAGGACTTTCTCTCTTTTTCATCGTTGGAATTCAATTCCAATTCCCTGTTAACATTTTACCTTTTCCGGCTTTTTCTTTTTCCCCCCCAAACATCCCATCCCATCTCATTCCCACCCGTGACACAATCTTAAACTATTATTTTTGTCAAAATCTTTCACTTTAAATCTTTATTTGTCAACCCATATAATGTACACACACACACATATATATATATATAACCACACCTCTCCACGAAACTTCCTCTACATAACCCCTTTATATTTTCCCATCCCATTTTGCACTCAGTTCATCTATCTCCACTCCCACAAAAAACCACTCTTTTTTTTGGCAAATTTTTTTCGAGAAATGGAGGTTGGAAATGACGGCGTTTTGAGAAAAACTCAAAAGAGAAAGTCACACGAAATGTGCGAAGATGAGATCTCAAGATTGGACGAGATGAATCAAGACGTTCTCGAGAGAGTACTTTCCTTTCTCCCAACGTCGTCGTTTTACCGGCTAACCTCAGTGTGCAAGAGATGGAAATCGGTGGCGGAATCCGCTACGTTCAAACTCGCTTGCTCCGTGGTCCCACATCGTGATCCTTGGTTCTTAATGATTGATTCTCACCCCAACCTAATACATCAACCAATCATATTCGACACCACTGACAAAAACTGGAAGAAACTTAATCACGCGCCGCCGGTCCACCTACACCAAAACCACCACTCTCACGGCGGCGATTTCATCCCCGTCGCCGCTTCCGGCGGTTTGATCTGCTTCCACAGCCTGGAAAACAACGAATTCATCATCGCCAACCCTGTCTCCTCCACGCGCCGCCATGTCAAACCGCCATGCGCCACTCCACAACCACCGATTCGCGCCATTGCGATGAAATCAGATTCGAAAGCTTTCAAACTCGTGCTATTATCAGGCGACCTTCCAAATCTCACATTCCGGCAATACAACTCCGGTGCCGATCAATGGGGAGAAGAAATCACCCTAACAAGGAAGATCAACGGTCCGGTTGAATTTGAATCCGATCAAACGAACGACGACGATTGCACGCAGTATTTCCTGACCAAATGCGGCGACGTCGTTTCAGCAGATATACAGAGAAGCGCATCCAAGCAGTACTCATCGGTTTTCACCGTGAAATCCGGCGAGGAGATCGTGCATTTCCTCAGCTCCTCCGGCACGGTGGTGGAGTGCAACCTCACGCGTAATTCCTTCTTCGAGTACCCTAGGCTGCTCCCTGTTTTCTCCGAGTACTCGATCGATTTAATCGAATGCAACGGAGAAATGTACGTAGTTTTGCTCTCTGAATTCCTTGAAAGCGCGACTCTTCGAGTGTGGAAGTGGAACGAAAGAGTCGAATCGTGGCGCCAGGTGGCGGCGATGCCACCGTGGATGTCTCATAATTTCTACGGGAAGAAGGTGGACATAAACTGCTCTGGAGCCGGTCAACAAATTTTAGTGTGTGTGAACTCTCCGGAGATTTGCAGCTACGTTATGTGTGATTTGGGTGCAAATGAATGGGTTGAATTGCCTCAATGCTATATGGATGATGGAGTCAAAGAGTTTGTTTGTGGTTTATCTTTTGAGCCTAGGATTGAAGCTTTGAACATGTAGTAGAGTTTCTTGCTCTGATTGTTCGATCGTGAATTCTGTGTCACTGATATAGATACTATGATTATTTGACTCGGTCTAGCATAAATTTTTCCGGAGTTTCTTGTATTGGTTTTTTTTTGTAGCTTTTAGTTTTCTACTAGATTTTCTTTGTATGTTCTATTGCAGATTCTTTTGTGATGTTATATACTTCAATAAGTAGCTTCAGCAAGAGTGGAAAATATTCAAGAATGTAATTGATGTGACTAATTTTTTCAATCAAAACAATTGTAAACTTTTTGAGGTGAAATGGGCACATGACATGAGATGTTTGGAACGGAATGGAAGTTCCAAGAATCGTTGATGACGATGTCATGTAAAGAAATTGTAGCATCAATTCGAATTATTCATTAATAAAACAGAGTGAATTATAGTTCATATCAATGGTATAATAGTTAAACAAGAACATATGTGATCTTCTATTGTAAACGATATTGTATCTTCTATTGCAAAGTATTGTGTGAATGATACGTGTTCAACAAAAATTCAAATAATTACACGTGTATTCACCTAATACCTTTACAATATTAATTGCAATACAAGATCCCATTCGGCACTAGAACGTCGATAATCTTCCATATTTGGGGCTTTCGGAAGAGGTTCAAGACAAATTCCTAAAGTTACTCCTTATTGTTTTTGGTGCTACACATATCTACGTGGATTGAACCCACCGTGAAGGTCATGAAGGACAAGGACGAGGGACCTCCTGCTTTTAGTTCACACGCGATACACCAGTTATACTCGTCTCGTCTAGCCTCGATAGTAGGGATTTCACATCAGCCAATAAGAAAAATTGAGAGTAACCCTGCTTTTTTTGAGCTTTTACATATAGCTAATTTATGTAATTGTATAAAGAAATTGTAACCAAAGTAATCACGCACAAAAGGGTATAATGACACTTGTCATGTGACTAGTTAAGTTCAATTGCCACAAGTGCTCGATGTCACATCATAAATCCTATCCTGGTGCCCTTCTTATACTACACACACACACACACACAAAAGAGGGATAATTACACAATCACCCCCTCGTATAATGTGTAATTACCAAAAACACCATCTCTTTTTGGAAATTACCAACAACCCCTAAAGAAACCTAATTATAAGATTTTTTAAGGATAAATTGTAAGAATTTATAAATACAGGGAGGTGTGAGACTATACCAAATCGGGTGCATTGGAGCCGGCACACTTAACATCACATATTTATGGTGGGATGGGTGATTTTTGCATGAGTGTTGGGTGATAAAAACCATCCACCGCACCACAAATGTATGATGCTAAGTACACCGATTTTAATACACTCGATCTGACATAAAATTTTCTGGAGGGAATCATTACCTAATTTCAAAAAGTTAGGTAATTGTTGGGTGTGTGTAATACGAGAGGAGGTTTTGTAATTATCCGGAAAAAGAAGAAAGACATTAACATAAAGAACACTTGGGCAAATTAGGAAATGCACTAACAAAAACAAATTCGATAAATCAGTCTGGCCATGCCCATATCATATCAGAGTGGCCGACCAGTTAGACTGAAAGGCCCATCTATTCAAAGAATAGGCTTTGGACTTTTGCTTGCCGCCTATGTGTCCAGTTGGGCTATTTATGGATGAATGATTTGTCCAGCTCATTCAGTGTTCTTGTCGTAGGGACTAAGGTGGGATCGAGTCCAGTCCAGCTAATAAGGTTTTAAGGTATTCCTTAAATATCCAAATTTGTCGAGTTTAAAAAATTGTGTTGCGTTTCTTTTAATTAACAATTAAGTCAAGTTCGTATGTCTACTCAACAAACTTTATTCTTCCTATGTTTTTCTATAAATTTTTAACCAATCAAATCGAGATCGAGACGAGTTTTAATCCTTATCAAACATAAAAGGGAAAAGTTCAATTTTATTTTGTTATATTAAACAAATTAAGATCAAACGAGTTTTTTCACTATCGATCTTTAATTGAATATGAATTAGATTAATTTATCTTCCCGCCTTAATTGAAGAAAAATTCTATCCTTATTCCCTAGTTGAGTTCAATTGAACCGGAACATGAGTCACAAAATGAGACACCAAGGGTTTAATTGATGTCATATTCATTTCGGAGAATTTTTTTTCATGACAAAAGTGAAAAAAAAAATATTTTTAGGGATAAGAAATGTGGTGTTAAAAGTGTGTTTGGTAGAGTTGTTTTAGAGAAAAATATGTAATGATTCTGGTTGATATGATATGTTTTTTGTTGTGAGAAATTTGTTTGGATTGATATTTAGATATAATTTTTCGTAAACATATTTGACTTAAACTCATCGACTTAGATATCAAAAAATAGGCAAAATTGATCTTATTTTTACACGACGTGTTGTTTTGCATTAGAACATTTGATTAATTTAACTTTGGGTGTTGAGAAACAACCGGAAGAAACCTTTTTAATCGGTGAGTCAAACGGTCCAATACTGTATAGTAAAAATTTACTATTTCTCTTTTTTTTTTGCGAGAATTTCTTCAAAATTAGCTAGAATTTTGAGATGTTTTTTTTTTTAAAAAAATTGATGATATGTTAGCCAAATATCTCTTAATTTTAAACGAAGATGGATATTCTGACCCGACAAATTCGAGCCAATAATTTTAAGTCGTGGGCCATAAGGACCTTATAAGACTTTGAATAAAGAGAAAAAAGTCACAATTTATGATCGAGATTAAATCCAGGATCTGTCAAATGAAAGTTGAAGCTACACCAGTAGTCTCTCAGAAATATTTTTTTATAATAGAGGTTGCAAACCAATTAGGGCCCAATCAATTCAACCAACAAAGTTGAATTGGGCTTTCTAGAATCACACTAATGGGCTTTCTAGAGAGATGGCACGAAGAAAGAAATACATACACCGTGTGAAGAATTTGAACGAAGAAGGTGTGAACATTTGGTTTCCTCTTCTGCAAGACAAATTCATATAATAACACCAATATAAATCCCCCAATTCTGCCAAAAGAAGACCTAGAATTTGATTTGAGGAAAATTAGAAACAAATTATACGAAGAAACAAACAATTCAAGGAATCAAAACGATGGCAAACGAGGAAGAAATCAAACAGAGGTTGCAAGAATTGCAGAAACAGCTAGGAAAGAAACAGATGTTCGAGGAAGCTGTTTCCACCATCAGATCTCTCCTCCTGCAAAATTACTCGTCTGCTTCACCATCTCTCCAGCAATCTGTATGCATATATTCAAACGAGATTATGTATTGGATCAATTTATCGATGTTATGTTAATTTTACGGCTTGTTGGTAGAAAGATTTCTGAAATTAGGTTTAATTTTGAATCCATGTGATGGAATTTAGAATTTGAATAGCAAAAGAGCGAATTTTTTCAAGGTTGCCAGGTAAAAAAAACATTATGAAATCGTCGCTTGATGTAACAAAAAATGCCTTTGTGTGATTAATTTACATTATGTTATGATCTTAGTTGCAACTTGCAAGTCTACGGGGACTTGATCCCACATTAGATTTACAGGGTTTTAATGTGGGGCTTATTTGGTTTGGGCTCTTTCACCTCAATAAGCTGGCTTATGTTATGATCTTAGTTGCAAGTCTACGAGGACTTGGATCCCATGTTGAAATTACGGGGTTCTAATGTGGAGTTTATTTGGTTTTGGGCTCTTTCACCTCAATAAGCTAGCTTTTGGGTTTGGGTTCTCTTAAGGTCATATCAATTGGTATTAGAGCCGGCCATCATGTCTTATAGTGCAATCGTGCGGTGCGGGTGGTGAGGGCGCCTACTCGATAGATCCAGAGAGAGCTAGGTCCGGAGGCTGCCGCCCGCGTGAGTGCCGGGATGGATGCAGAGCGTAGCGAAATGTTATGATCCTAGTTGCGAGTCTATGGGATTGGTCCCACGTTGGAATCATGAGGTTCTAATGTGGGGTTTATATGTCTATGGGTTCTTCCACCTAACTTATTGAAGTTGGGTTCTCCGAAAAGATCATATCACATTACCAGATCAACGAAGTGTGCATAAAATTTAATTCTTCATATGTTAAGTTTTTTATATTTTCTTGCTCATGGAAATTGATATTTAAATTGCTTCAATTGAAACAGTAACCAAACTTTTGTATGTATCTTAGTGGAACTCATTGGCCAGAGTAGTAATTGAAGTTATGAAGATATTTTTGTTGGATTACTCCAAGGAAGCTCTATATTCTCTAATGAAAATGATTATATGCTGTTTGCAGTTTTACTCGGTAGTAAGTCGGGTTGCAACTATTTTGAAAACAAGATACACTTCACCAGGATTTTGGAATGCTGGGCTTAAGCTTTTCCTGGAGGCTGAACCACTGGTCTCTAATGCTTCTGAAAGAAAGCACTTACAAAGTTGCATTGGTGAGGCACGCGAGCAGTTGTCTGAAGTACAGAACCTGTCTGAAGATATTAGATCAACTCAGAATCGAGCTAATAGAGGTTCGTGATATATCTCACCTTGTTGAAATTTTAGTTTTCTCTATTTAATTTAATAACCAGACATTCTAGTGATCTGCTGTTTCTTTTAAAGATTGAATTTTAACGTATTGCAGCAATGCAGGTTATTTATTTGAAGGGCATCTTACTGTTGATCCAGAGCCTCCACAGCCAGATTGG
Organism: Buddleja alternifolia; assembly: GCA_019426215.1. NCBI lineage: Eukaryota > Viridiplantae > Streptophyta > Magnoliopsida > Lamiales > Scrophulariaceae > Buddleja > Buddleja alternifolia. The sequence continues at coordinate 37,367,725 of CM033399.1, forward strand.
TTAGTGCAAGCAAACTTGATGACGGCAGCTGCTACATTATTCAATGGTGAATCTTCTGGAGGGGAACTAGGGGACGGTAACTCTGTAGAAGGTGCTACCAACCTACTTCAGGAGCTTGTTGATAGACTTGATAATATTGTGCCGGAGGTATTCTTTGCTGTTTCTTTTTCTTAATTAGATTATCATTTTACAGAGCAATGCTAGAAATCATTGATGAATGATGTCATTAGAAAAACTCGTATTCTTTCATTTTTTGTACTGAGAAAAAGATTAGGCCTATGCCTGATTTGGTATTTATGCCCAAGATATTAATTTGACTAGGCCAGGACAACATGATGTTTGTATATCTTGTTTCTTGTTCTTTTGATGTTGTTTTCTGTTTCCGTTATCTAATAGTGTTTTTATCGCTCTACACCAAAGGTAGTTACTACTTTCTCCATCTCTATCGTTTTGTAACTATCAAATTCAAAATTTGTTAGGTTGGGAACCTCGCTTTTGTTAAAATTGAAATCCTTATTTCATGTGTAAAGTTTTAAACTTAATTATTTTGTCTTGGCTTTAAAGCAGTAAAACAACAGAAGAAACGGAAAAAATGGAATGTTAGGAGTGAATTATTGCTGACTCATGCTCGCAAATTTATATCTTGAATATTTCATGAAATAGATTCCAACTCATAATGCAGCCAATCAAGAACTATTTCAAAAAGAACAATGCTACTTTTATTGGCTAATTTGATTTTATATTGTGTGTCATGATTGTGATATTATTTTTTATTGGTTTAAGATCCTAGATAGTGATTCTGGAGTCCCGAGAGTACCACCCGCGAGTAAGGAAGTGGTGGCAAAGCTTCCAGTTACTACAGTTACAGAAGATGTTTTAACAAAGCTCGGAAAAGATGCTGTGTGTTCCATATGCCAGGAGAATTTGGTCGTAAATGATGAGATGCAAGAGTTGCCCTGCAACCACATGTTCCATCCCCCTTGCCTCAAACCATGGCTGGTAAATTTTTCTAACTTGTTAACAGAATTGAAAAACACAAGCTTGGACATATTTAGTCTACAATTTGTTTGTTTGAAATATTTTCGTTTTTATAGGATCAACATAACTCTTGTCCGATTTGTCGACATGAACTGAAAACTGATGATCATGCCTATGAAAGTTGGAAGGAGAGGGAGAAAGAGGCAGAGGAAGAGAGGAAAGGGGCTGCAAATGCTGTTCGTGGGGGTGAATATATGTACGTGTAGACAAAAAATTCTTTACTATTTCGGTTCGAGTATTTTTATTGCGTATTGGGCCTTATTGGCTTTCTGTTCTCTGTAATTCCCATTGCTGTTAGTATTCCCTCATTTTGGGGCTTTGATGCTTAAAGTAAAATGTATTATAATATCGCAGAAATTTAGTGTTGAATATATGTCCACTTGTCCAGAATGGCCGATATATTTGTTCTGATAAATTACGATTCTTGGACGATATCTTTTGATGTTCTATATTCTGCATTTGTTCACTTTTCAACTATTTATTTCCACCCTTTTTTCTATTTTTTATTTTTATTTTTAATTTTTGATGCGCTGGAATATTACCGCCATCACTGTGGGATAGTTGTGAGTTTTTTTGTTTGGATGTCATGAGTTCGAATTTCAAAGAAGCACAACAGAGCGCAGCATTTCCCGTTTAAGGTTCATTACAATCCCTATTTACTGGCTCAAAGGCCCATTATAATTTTTGTGGGCTCGTACGTTTTGTGGACGTCAAGTGGTACAGCTTTTCATTTTCATCAAAATCCATTTTTCTTTACCGGAAGTTGCTAGCTTATTAGTATCAGCTTTCACTTTTACGTGGGAGGTTTGGAGTTTAATTTCATGCCAACACAAGTTGTGACTTTCTCTTTTCTTATTTGGAGTGACCTTCTTTCTCCTTGTTTTGAGTGTTATAGTATCTGTGTGACCCATGATTAAAAAATAAAAACCATCGGCCTTGATTCATCGGTGCATGGTATACAAAATGCACCTTTGAACTATACCTATTGTCATATATACCCCCCAAAACTTTAAAAATTATCAAAATGGTCCCTTATGAAAATTCTCTCATCCAAATACAACCTTGCAATATTTAGGCACTATATTGACTGATCCGATGATTCTTTTTATTTTTTATGAATTTGTCAAAATTAAGTTTTCAAAATCAACAACATATTTAAACCTTATAATTTGTTAATTAACAAATTATGGATAATCATTATCATTATTATTTAAATCTTGTTTAATTAAATTTTATAAACTAACAAATTGTTTAAATCTTATTATTTGTAAATTTATAGATTATAGACTAACATAGTTGTTAATTTAGATTAATAAAACTAACAAATTATCAATTCACAAATTGTAGATTTAAACAAATAAGAATTGTATTTTTCAATTGTATCATACTCAGTTAGTCAATTATAAGTTATTTAATTCTATCAATTAACACATCTTATTTTAATCTTGAACAAAGTTTATAAGATTTGCAATTTCTTATTAATCTTATAAGTACAATAAAAAAAGAATAATCAAGTAAGTTCATTTGGTGTTTTAATATTATAAGGTTGTGTTTGGATGAAGCATTTGGCATAACTCATAAATTTTCATGGGGGACTATTTTAAAGTTTATGGGGTATATTCGACAATAAAAATCGTTTAAGGAGGCATTTTATATTTAGCCCTTAAATATTTAAACAAAACTCATTGACCACTACCACCTTTTGGAATCTATTTCTGATTCTCCCTAATATCTTCTGATATTCGGCATTTTCCCTAATATCTTCTGATTCTCATCTATTTCTCTACATTCTTCTCTAACTCAGCTCATTCTTACAATGGCAAATTATTATCCAAATTCGTTGAACTATTCTCCAAGTTGGTTACTGAATCTCACTCAAGTACAACCTAAATTAATGCACCCTTGTATCAAATTGAAGTTTCTTTCTCCTCCACCGAGAGAGTCACTAAATTATTGAAATATGCATGAAATAGCCAATTTTGGGTGCAACATAGAAAAGAAAAAATTACACCTCACGTTACTAAAGATATCCAAACATCCTAAGATCCGCGTGTTTTTTAGAAAGTTATACTCAACCTTTTTTTGACCCAATTTCATCAGGGTGATGGACGTGCTAGATCATGACATGTGGCAAGCATGTATATAGCCACCTCTAGTAACTGAACACTATAAATACTTCTATTCGACTTTTAGAATGATATTTCCTTTTTAACAACTTAACTTTCTTTTATTCCGACCTTCAACTATATTTTAACCAATGATAGCAAATATTGCAGAATGGTCCCTCTTAAAGTCCCTCATAGAATTACACTAGTGTCCCTGAAACTATAATATTAGCATCACACTACAAGATTCACGCATTTTTTATGATCTGGATCGGGTCGACCCAATGACCCATCATCATGTCCATCCATGAACACCACTTGACATCAGATAAACTATGACATAAGTTCGTACAATGCAGAAATATCTATAAATACCCCATTCGTTATTGATTAAGGGCTACAATCTTTAATCCTAAATCTCCTGAATTGGCATCGAATCCACTGATACATTAACTATAAACTCGAAGTACGTTTTCAATAATACAAACTAGGGCTACATAGCCTCATAGACATACAACCCTACAAATACGACTCTGCAAGTACAATCCAAACAGGTTATGACCCATAAATACAACATAAACCTTTGAACTACATTAGATCTTCTTAGTCCTTTAAGAAAAAAATTAGGCATTTTGATCTAGTATCTAAGTGCAGTTCCGACATCTTATCATCATCTTTTTGTCAAACGAAGCAAAATAAATCTAAATCAACCCAACTTAACCATTGAAGGGTATTTATTGGGGTTTTGGATCAATCAATTCAAAAATTGGTTGTTACCTACCCTTCAAATTCGACCAAGATCACAGGTGTACAAGGAAGTTTCATTTTCTTGGTGTGCCCATGCAGATCTGCAGATGCATGCATAACGCATCAGTGAAAACAAATTAATGTCACCATTAATTATTATGTTTAAATTATTTGTTGGGCTGAGGCTGAGGTATGACCATCTTAATATTGTGGTCATCCCTTTTGGTCCCTTTTCATAGTGGATTGAGCTCAGCTCTAATGCCATAATGTACAAAAGATTTCTCTCTCTTCGCGCGAAGGGATTGGTTTTCATGGCTCCTTATTGGCTGCAAGTTGGAAGAGTCTTTTTACCCTTTCTCACTCACAAATATTCTAGAATACTTCACATTTCCTCTGTAAAAATCTGTATTTTTCAATCATATAGCTACTATATGTTGCCACTCACAAATTCAAACGTTTTATGAAACGACTAATTCCCCGGGTCTTTCGGGCTAGTCGTTAGGGTCCCCCTTCTCTTTGCAATAAAAAAAAACAAATTCAAACGTTTTATACAACCAGTGTTGAACACCAAAAGGTATGGATTATGCCTTGTCAGCACTGTCTATTGTTAAAGTGGCATAATCTACATCATTCATGTATGATATACCGAGTGCACTTAAGAAATTTCCACTTTCACGTATTGCAAAGTGTTGACCATTTAATAATCTATATCTCTTAAGGACAAATACATGTTTTGAACGATCTCAGTACTATACGAAAATTTCATGAGCAAGAAATTAGATTTGAATGATCTTAAAGTATTTGCCATTAGCACTTTTATAGAAGGTTATTCTCAGCAAGTCACGGATATGGACTGCGAGATAATTAAATCATACATTTGATTGGATCTATTAGTTACGAAAAACCCTAAAATTCACCCTTTTTGTCGGTATTACTCAAAAAACAAACACGTGAAAGTTCTTAGTCAGACCAAATCAAAAAGCTCTCTCTCTAGAGTGGAAAAACGGGGGATGATAGTGTGGGTTGAGTGCTAAGGATTTGTTACACAGTCGTAAATATAAATAGTTGTGATTGTATTCAATTTTACCGTGATAAAAATCACTTGTTGTTTAACCTCATTTTAAAGTGGGGAAGGGGCGGTGAGTAGGTGGGGCAAACTAAAATTTGAGATGGTCCCATAGGCACCCCCACTAATAGCGGAAAGTGACCTTACATTTTTAATTGATTTGAAAGCAACGGTGTGAAGGCCGTCTGTATTCGCTACCCCATTTAATTCCATTCATAATTAAATGACAACACAACTACTCTGAAATTTAAGTAATTAAATTATATTGTATTTTTATAATATTTCACATTGTAATTATAATTTTCTATGTTGATATTTTTCTCGATTTATTTTTTAAAATTTTAAATTATTTGATGCTCAAACAATAGTCAAGCTGATCGATAAACATGTAACTTAATTTTTTTTATTGTTATTTTGAGGGAGCAAAATTTAAAAAATAAAAAATTTGGAGGTTTAAAAAATAGTTTTTCAGAAGTTGAGGGGCGGCTGCTCCTACTGGCCCTTGGTTCCTTCTCTTTATATTTGATAAACGTGCCTCTTTATATATTTGATAAACGTATGCTGGAGTTTATGAGCATTGTTACATGATTAATATATGATGTACACTAGCTTATAGATTAGTATATACAAAATAATATTTATTTATCTAGTTAATCCATCCTAGTTATTTATAGAACTTCCAAAACATGTTTTAAGAGGTTCGCGATTCTAAATCCTAATATAATTATAATCTTTGGATATGATATATTCTATATAGATTTCATCAATTTAATGTTTGTAATAGAATCCATGTAAAGGGTTGTGTATGTAGAAATAAAAGTCAAGACAAGAGACTAGCTCTTTGTCCTTGAACGCTCGTGATTACGGCTTTTGGAAATCATCTCTCAATGTTATGTCGAGGTAGTATAACTACAAATCTCGAGGACAAGTGAACAACAAAGAAAGTATTTGTCTTGAATTCTATTTGAAAAGGTAGGTACATGATAGTGTAGAATTGAGCATCTTATTGCAGAAAACTGAAAGTATTCTAGAAATTGGAAACTTGTATTAAAAAGGATATAATTAGTCTACTCAACTAAACAAGTATCCACTCATTACAGGACACACCTGTTGTATCGTGTTCATATAGTCATGACCATTGACTATATGGACTCGATCACTTGATCAACATCCCTTTTCTTAGCGATACATGAAGCGTTCAAAACCTCATATCATCACATTGTACGTTGTAATTCGAGTGATACCACTAGTCATAGGAACAAAGTAAAATAAATAAAAGAATATAAATCTAGCTTCTGTAAAACGATCTATATGGGGAAGGCGTCGTAAACCCTCACTGAATTATTTGTTTCTTTTTTTTAATGAAACGACTACATTATTACATCACATATCGAATCAACAACCATAATCGGCAAATATTCTATTACAAACTAGTAACAATGAGGTATAAACTAGAGAAAAAAAACTACTATGTAAGTAGAGAAGACCCACACATCTAGTGGGATCGAACCTATGACCTCTAAGTCATGGGGCCTCAATCTTACCAATAGGCTAAGACATCACGAACCTGAATTATTTATTTCTAGATAGTAGATTAATTTTAGTCTAACAAATCCCATATAGAATATAAAAATTCCATTTATGTAATTGATCAAAACCTACATCAAATCTTAAATTATATCGAGCAATTTAATTACGGAACGTCGGAGATCCCCTAAATATATATTATGATATATATATATATATAGGGTGATTTTCTTTTATATATACTAGTGATAAGCCCGTGCCAAGGCACGAGATATTGAATATGCAAGAAAAATAATTAAAGATATATATATGTCTATGTATATATAAATAGTTTATTTATAATATACATATTTAAAAGATGATTCAATTTTAGGGATCATCATCCGAAACTTTCTTTACATGTATATTAAATCATATTCGTTTAGTTAAAATAATAATGATAATATATGATTTGTAAACTTATTAAAATAATATTGAATAATGAGGCATGATCTAAGTAGTTTTTTTTTTTTTTTTTTGATAAGCATGATCTAAGTAGTTTGATAGGGTCAATCAATATAAGAAACTCCCAACTCAAAATACGGACCAAATAAGCTATGTTTTAAAAATAAAAAAATATAACTATGCAAGTAGTGACAGTTGATAAGATTTTTTCTTAGAGTTACAGAACTCAAGATTACCGGAAATGAGTGTTTGGTCAATTTCAATAAAATGATATCAAACTAAAAGGAACATTAAAGAAAAAAAAAATATGATTTCGAATTAAAAAACTTTAAAACAGAAAGTGGTAAATAATGGAATGATATGGTGTTAATTGGGCTGGCAGGCCATGGAGGATTGCTTGTCCCTTCCATGGTAGCTCACGTGAGGCCTTGCTCCAATTGGACGTCTCAGCCCTTTTCCCACTTTCACCTCAACTGATTCACAGCCGTTTGATTATGACTCGTCACATCCACCCCGTCTGTCCCTGCAGATGGTCCCACCAACTTCCAAATGCTTCAAAAAATTTCGTACTTACTTTTATTTTTGGGTTTATTGCAAATTACCCCCCTGTGTTAGTTCGAAATCGCTAAAAACTCCCTGTGTTAAATCAATATGCAAAAATACCCATCTGTTAATGTAAACCATGCGAAAATCACTTTTTCGTTAGGAAATTGATCAAAATGTAGCCTTTAAAGCATCCCTATGTTTTTGTTTTGTAGTGAATTTCAACCCCACAAACACGACAAAGGTATAGGGATGATTTTAGGGCTACATTTTGATCAATTTTCTAACGAAAAAAAGGGTTTTCGCATGGTTTACATTAACATAGGGGTGTTTTTGCATATTGATTTAACAAAGGGGGGTTTTTAGCGATTTCGAACTAATACAAGGGGTAATTTGCAATAAACCCTTTATTTTTTCCCAGCTATTACTAATCTATTGGTTGAATGTCGAGTTAATTTGTAACCTTTTTATTTCGATTCCTTTCCTTTCATTTCCCCTTGGTAAGATTGAAATTGTGTGTATTATCAGTTATCACAATATAACCTCTTCGATAAATGATACTAGTCGATAAAAGCGCACTCTATGCGTGTGCAAAAACATAAAAATGATATGGAGTTTCTTGTACAAAATTTTATAAAATTTAAATAAAAGATGAGAAGAGAATAAAAATTAGAAAGAAAAAAAAAAGGTGGAGCAAATTTTATGTGATTAAAGAAGAAAAATAGGGAGATAAAGATATTTGGAGATAATGTGTAAAAGTGATAAATCATGAATAATCATCCACTATACTTGATTTCATGGATTATGTATTTATTGTTATGACACATTATCACGACAAATTAGGTGTCACTATAACAATCACATGGTACATGGACACCAAATGCATGCAATACTTATCTACATGCCACACCAAACGGTTTGACCGTCCAAACACATTTGATTCTCTTCAATTATATATAATTTAGATTGTAAGCGATTGATTATTCAACTCCAATTATATGGTTTAATTTTGAACATGCTTAAAATTGTTTGATGCCCGTACATATTTACTTTTAGATCGAAGTTGTGTTCATGTATAGTCGGCTAAGGCTCTTGTTATTAGGTGACCTTTATTTTAGAGTTGAAGGTCATTGTGCCGAGCTAAAACAATACCAACAAGACCATTGATGATGTGCTTGGAGCTACTGTCCCACATCGAATGGAAATGATGTGGTTGAGAGGTTTCTTTAATGAGACGTCTTAACCCGTGAGGCCCCATCAAAAGCGGATAAGTGCATGCCAAATCAACCATTAATTTTGACGATGTTATATTTTCATCGAGCTTTAGTATGAAAAAATAAAAATTATACAAGTGGATGCAAGCAAAGAGAATTTGACTAGTACTAGGAAACAAATCTTACAAGCTACCAAAATATATCAAAATACGAAGTTATTAAGAGCTAATACTAAATAGTAATGATGATAATAATAATAATAATTTCCATCTAAACTCGCATAATCTATTTTCCTCCCTTTTTTCGTTGTGATTGGGGTCAACACTTAAATAACCATGTTGAGTTGAAGAATATTCCAAATATATTTATTGATGTGGATGGAGATTAGTTATTGGGTCAAGATAACAAGCCCATGATTTAATAGATTAAAAATATATTAAGGAAACAGATTGAGAATCATTAAGGCGTTCCCGACGGACCTGCAAATGATGAATAGATCTATATAAGGTAAATATGAAGACAAGATTCAATGATTAGAAGATTTTCCATAGCAGGCCGATGAAGTCAAACCCATCCTTGGCCCTGATTCCCTTGAATCTAGCATCATTAAGGGATTTAATGCTCCTGATTAGCTACAATTACCATGTGTAGTTATGAAAGATGGCTAGGATCAATCCAGTTACAATAAGAAGTGATAACTACCAAACTTGTATAAATACTTGCTCTGATAGACAATAAAAACAACTTTACTTTTCTTGCAATTACTCTCATATTAATTATCTTTTATGCTTTACATTATAAATTATATTATATATTATCTAATTATTGGTGTGAATCAGACACACATCACACACACATATAGGGCAAAGACCATCACTCATCCGAACTTTGCGGGGTTTTACACATTTTGAAATAATTTTTTTTCCACTTTTTTATCTCAACTCCATGGATTTTACATTTTCTTATATATTAGCATATTCCGTCGGAATTTAAACACATGCAGCGGAGTTTAAACACATGCAGCGGATTTGAAAATTTGCCGGAATATGCTAATATATATGAAAGTGTAAAACCCGCAAAGTTTGGATGGATAATAGTTTTCACTCATATATATATATATATGTATATATATTATATATAATACAAAGTTGACATTTGAAGCAATTGGACAACTCTAGTCTAGATCTACTAAGGACTTCTGCTAGGAAAAAGTAGTGCTTAGTAAGCCTTAGATGTAAACCCGAAAAAATTCAAGTAAAAAGGATGAAAATAGACTTGCGAAGCTATCTGAGAACTGGACCACCCCTGCTTCGTCTCATCCAAAAACTTATTTATGTATCACAACTAGTTTTATAACAATTAATGGACCACCTCTCCAGTAATTTTTAAAAAGTCATTTAGTATTTGTGTTTTAATATTAAATTTTGACTTAAAAGATAAAAATACAATAAAGAATCTAAATTTCATTCGACTAGAATTTCACTAAATAGTTATGAGAAATGTTATAATAACTTCCCCTCACCCCCCCCCCCCTCCCCCCAAAATAACGTTGTAGCAATTCAAAACAAATAATTAAAAATTGAGTTATGTATATAATCTATAAATATCTCAAAAGAACTAGTACATTATTTTCCCACATGATTTTATTATGTATGTATACCACATAGTAATTTAAGAGATGCTATAGTATATGTGAGAGACTAATCAACAACTGAGTTTCGGTAACGAAAACAATCAAAATTTAAAGGTTGAAACTCTCATTTGAAAGAAAAGCTAGCCAGAACTCTTGTAAGAGGGAAGAAACAATATACGCTGATAATGACGATAATGGCGTTGAGATGCATCACCTCGCTAAAAAGAAATGATAAAGAGAGGCCGGAGAAGACGCGTTGCTACTGCACCAACTAAGCTATCCAAACAAGCAAGCTTATTGACTAAAAACTCTATTATTAAAATATTTTAATATGTGTTCGAGATTCTAATATATGTTGTTATTTGTCTCTTTCGATTCTCTTTAAAACTAATTAATAGAGCGATTGGTTTTACTTAATTTAATCTTTGATATCTAATATAATATTCAATGATGGAGTTTGATCGTTTAAAATAAAGTGCTTAATTTTTTAAAATTATTACACACATGCATATTCTCTTTCATATGTAAGAAATGTCAAATACTCATTGAACTTCCAAATTATTTAAAATGACTCTTTTGCAAAGTGTCATAGATTTTTCAAATAATATAAAAAGTTATCATACCACATTTCTTTTGGGTTAAGTAAAAGGTGAGGTTGGATATAACTCGCTGAAATAAAGAGAATCTAACCGCCACACAAGATATTTTATGTAGAAACTTGCTACGACATATAGTCTAATTTGATCACCGTAATCCAATTAATACACTAGAAAATAAATTTGAATCCTCCGTTAGATCAAACACTATAATGCAACCACAATCAGTCCATCACACATTCACATTAACGTTGATCTCTACCACTGAAATAAATTATAATTCCCACTGAATCAAACATTAAATTATATCAACTCATAACACCAAAATTAAATGGCAAAACCTAACGTTTTTCATGTGACTTTTAATTCACGGACATTCAAGTGAAAAGTTAAATAAGTCCGGCACCGGAGCACATAATGTTGGTTTATATCAGAGCGGATCTTCTATCTCACAATGGTGTACCACAATAATGTCACATTATTATGGAATTGACAAGTGTCCATCTAAAAAAAATTGTCAATAATAATTCAAATTAAATAGACACTTGTCAATCCCTCCACAATAATGTGACACCATTGTGGAATAGAAGATTCGTTCCGAGTTACTTGATTAATGGGTTTACATCAACTTAAACATATAAAGACTAGTCAAATCATATAACTCAAATCTTATCCAAATTTTATTACAGCATTCATGTTTGGAAACTTGGCCAGCCCTAACACTCCTGCCAACAAAATTTGCTCGGTCTGAATCAATTTCTCTATTACTTATTACTATTAGTTTCCCCTCATATTTGGCAACTTGATTGATATCTCATTTCTCTCATCATCTCATTATTATATACAGATAAATACATACACACATACATACAGACATTTTTCGCAACGGTGGTGGTGTGAATGGAATCCAATGAGAAAAGGGGGCTACAGTATTGTAGCCATGTGAATATATTTATTTTGTGGCTATACATATATATATATATATGTATAGTAATTGTGAAATAATATTGATGAATGGAATTCTGGAAGAATGCGATTCGTCGAAACCATCTGAGGCAACTGCGGGCGATGCGGATTGGTGGAAATTGCAGCAGGTTTTATTTCAAAATCAGAAAGAAAAAGGGGAAAAGAAAAAAGGGCTATTAAACGCGGCGTTTTGGGATGTTATCCACAATCAGTCAGGCCTGTTTTCTTACTTTCAATTATTAATTTCCTTTTATTTTTCCTGCATTAATCTATTATTTTATTTATTTATTTGTGTTATATCTCGATTTTATTTGTTCTACTCCATATTTTTTAATTTGCATATGTTATATGCATGTAATTCGTTATATACTTTATGATGTTTTTGGATGGGATACTTTAGGTTTGAGAAAATGTTTTCAAATGATTCTAAAATTGAAGTATTTCTTATGAGTGAAAAAATGATCAATTTTTATGGTATCAATATATCATTTATTATAAAAATAGATAAATAACCAAGCTATTTGTGGGATCTCAATGCAAGTTCCCATCATATTGGGCGCTCGATTTAGATCAAAGTTTAGTTTTCTTGTATAATTGAAACGATCAATTATATCATTTATTATATCAATATACGCAAGACTAATAAATTACCATCGATAATTTTAAATTAAAGGGAATAAGAAGTGATACCACATTTCCTGTTCATAACTTTGCTACTTATAGATTTGAAGTTTGATCAAATTAAGCTCAATGTATTTGTTGTTTTGAAATTAAAATTCTTTATGTTCACATCTTTTAATTCAAATTAGTGTAGAAAAAACATTCAATCAAAAGGTTTGTGGTAATTATTAAGCTACAATTTATCTATCTATTTTATGGATTAATATCGTTATTTATAAAATATAAAACTCGTTTGAGATCAGCAATATATGTTTGAAGGTGTAAGTTTCTATTTATTTCATCTATTTTATAAGAGAAACTTATGAGATGTGCATTTGTCATTAATGCACCAATTTTAAACTTTTCCTAGACTAAGATGATGAAAATTAAGTTAACATTAAATAGAAATATAATATATTTGATCATCAAAAAAGAAAAGAAAAAGTAACATATAATTGCAACTTGAAGGACTTGCAAAGTGGTTAAATTGGATTTGCTGCTTCTGAACACTGCAGCCCTTCATATGCAGTTGATTGGACATTGCATGTTAAATGAGGCAAAAGTAATAATTCATCTTTTCATTTGGTCTTTTAATTAATTAAACAATTTATTTACTTCTAGAAACTAAAGCTGATTTCTAGAAATCTTTTAAAAAATCTTTTTACTACTAGAATAGTCAGCTCGAAAAGACTTCGACCCTAATCTACGTTCCAAATGGGTTGAGCCAAAACCCTGAGATTAAGGTTATAGATTGAACTTGACGAGGTCAAGCTGCCTACGTTCCAAGTTAGGTGGGATCAAGTCTGAACGTATTTCATGTTTAATATTGGATGATACTTTCGATTGACTCGTACTAAACGAAGCAAGTATGGTAAAATTTGTAGATGAAAACACAGTAAAAACGAGAGGATTTTGGGAGTGAAATAAATGTTGGTCCCCCCAAATGAATTGGGATGAGTTATTTATAGTGGTAGTCGGCCACTATTCATAACAAGACATCTGGGTCACCCTGATGGCTCCACGTGACTTCCTTCTGTGGTCAGGATTATCCGGGTTGTCGGGCTGCGACCGGGTAGGATTTCTGACCTAACCCGGCTAATTGAATACACACGGATCCACAGGCAATTTAGTAAACAATTACAAATTCAAGGGCATTTTCGTCATTTGCTTCGTCTATTTATTTTCATACACATCATCTGCAAATAATTAATTTGCTCTCAAATAGTAGAAGCATGCTGAAATTTTTATTTTTTTTAAATTTTTTTGCTATCTCTCTACAGCTGCTGACACATAAGACACTCATAAGCCAGTAAGCAAAAAAGGGGTGTTTAGCCAAAAAGGAGCATGAAATGAAATGAAAACAGAAACAATGAAAGGAAGGTATGGAGCTTTTCTGTCCTCTTCAGGCTGTGTTTTTATGACTTTATAAAAGGTCCAAGTTCTTTGATTCATCAACTGACTCTAATCATGTTGCACTATTTAAATATTGAGTGTTGAGAATCAATATATTATAATAATTTATATATAATATATAGTTTTTTTAGAAATATTGTTCTATTTTATTATGAGAGGAGGTCACAACTGTAATTGAATTTCTGAATTGCCCCCTTCTGCTGACGTTTCCAGAGCCCGGTCCAATTGCATATATATGGCATATACTAGAAATTTAAAGGATCAAAATAAGAATTTTTTCTATCTTGTTCATTCATAGTAAGCCTGAATTTCTATTCTTGTCATTTAATTTTAAGCTCAAAAGACTTGTTAGTGATGTGGTAACATTTAGCTGAAATGTTTGTTTAGAAAACCCAATAATTTTTTTGATTAAGAATCCATTCATTACTCATTTTCCAATGTAGTGTAACCATGCAAATTCATTAAGGTTGTGTTTGGGTTAAAGCATTTCAAAGTCGTGGATCTGGAATTCATCATACAAATTGATTATGCTTGTTTGATGATTTTAAATTACAATACCTTTCGCATTTATTTTGAGCTATTTTTAAATATGACGGTGGATTTCAGATCCACTTAAGTTGGAGTCATTTGAAATTTCCGTTCAAATCCTCTCCTCAAACTTTAATCCTTTGTTCCAAACACAATCTCTAGGATTGCATGTTGATTTTCTGAAACTAATTCGATTATATTGAAATAGTTTCCACGTAATTCTTAGGAGCTTTGAGATTTGTTGTCCTAACACTATCAAAATTAGACATGTATTATATTTATAATTTTCTTGAAACTTAAGGTCTCGGTACTTCTCATGAATAGGCTCATTTGTTTCAGGTTGGCTCTTTTATTATAAATCGTGATGCATCTTTTATTGTAAGGGTATTAGCTGAATGACAAGTATAATTGTTAAATTTTTTTGGACATATACCATTCACTTGATAACTTAAAATAGGAGATATAACACGATTTGCAACGGGAGATCTTGGATTCACTTGTAGCCTCTATTATACTTCTGGTTGAGATTTTAGTGCAATAAAATTTAGCAAGCTTTGTAACGGTTGTACGTGGTGTCATGACGCAAATGACAAGTGGGAGATTTTATTGATGAAATTAGGGGGTTGGAGCTGAGTGAGCTAAAGCGTCTGAGTCGGTTTGTTTTGATCCTGTAAGAGATGTGTAGATAAGGAAGAACCTTTTTATATTGCCATTCAAATGATTGAAAGAAAAAAGTGGAATTCTAAGATAGTTTTTTTCTTCTCTTCCATAAATATGATTAGTTGGCGTGAGATTCATGTATGATTGCATTTGGAGTAATTTTCCTGTCAGTTTTTCATGTTTTCTTAAACTCTCAAAATTTGAAATGTTATATTACTGCAACTATTTTTATATAAGATTCATCATGCGTGAATAATTGTTATTCTACTGAATTTAGAGTTAAAAAATGAGCGACTCGAGTTTGTTAGACATGGTCCACCATACACCATTGGATCAATGGATCAAGGTGAAAGAATGTGGTTTTTACCATCACACCTCCCTCAAATCAACTCTGTGTTACTTTCAGCAGCTTCCTGGACTCGAAATCCCATGTCGTTACACTTATTCATATGATGAAATTTACGTGGAATTCACCATATATGAATAGTTGTTCCACATATACCATTAGATCAAGGTGATTGAGATGGTTTTTTTAACAACCACACCTGTAATCAACAATAATGGATAGATCGACTCCAATTAAGTCGGTCCCTGAGAATTATACTATATGAACTCTCTAAGAATCATTAGTCCACCTTGTAGAAATTTATCATCATTCTGTTTGTGATTGTTGATTCAAAACTATGAATTGTGATAAAAACATGAAAAGGAAATACTATTTTACTGTGCTTTAGGAGTTTTATCAAATACTTAAATTTCTTATCATAACGGCATATCTCACTTCAATGTCATATTACATGCATAATAACAAATGATCTTAATTTGTCCTCATATTTTAATCACAATATGCATATAAATAAACATAATAGAAAATAGAATACATTTTGGAACAGAAGATCCGGACCGGGTTTAAATTACTTGCTTGAAAATAGATTGTACTTCATATGCTTACTTAGTGGTCAAGAATCTACGCCAAGATTAATAGTCAATCTAAGATGACATGCTGCTGCAAAAAAGAAGGCAAAAATCAACTGTGAAACCTCTTCTAACTGCCCCCATTCATTAATTTTATGCCAAAAAAATAAACCTAGTTTTTAGCCAAATTAGGGAAAATTCCAAAAGATTTTAAAAACCCTAGACTCTTTTGCCAGCTATTTATAACACCCACGAGCACCCCTCCATCCGGACCTGTGATCTCTGCATTCTGTACTTTGCCCCCCACCCCACCCCACCCCACCCCACCAAAAAAAAGTTGAAAAAAAACACATGATTTTCCACCCCTCCATTTTCTTCTAATAATCTCACCAAAAATTCAAACTTTTCCACCAAAAATCAAACAAAATGAGGGGAAAATCATCTTCTTCTTCATCATCAAAATCCAGAAATGGTGGGGTGGAAAATGAAAACATTGAAAAAGTTAAAGAACCCCATTTGTCTGGTGCTTACATTCGTAGCCTTGTTAAACAATTAACCTCTTCAAGAACCAAAGATTCTTCATCAAACTCCAAAGATGTTGAAATTTTAGAGGCCACCAATCAAGATGAATTTTCTGATCATAAAATGGAAAAATCAAATCAGCCTCCTCAACAACACAAAAAACAAGTGAGGAGAAGGCTGCATACTAGTAGGCCTTATCAAGAAAGGCTTTTGAACATGGCTGAAGCTAGAAGAGAGATTGTAACTGCCCTCAAGTTCCATAGAGCATCCATGAAACAAGCCAGTGAGAAGCAAAACGAGCAACGAATCGAAACCCGGCCCGAGTTTCATCCATTTGAGCCCTCATCTAATCAAGTTTTATCAGAACAAGAAGCCAAATTGAAATCCAGGAGAAATTCGAGAGTTTATGCTTCAAATTCACCAACTTCCAATAATTTGCCTCCAAATTACATGGAAAACTACTCATACTCACCTGGATTTTGTTCACCTTATCCCTGGTCCATATCTCCAATCCCACCACCACCTCCAATTTACCATGAAAGTCTCAACTTTGCTCTCCCAAGCCAAACACTAGGCCTAAATCTCAACCTCCAAGACTTTAACTACTTGGAAACGACACCGTTCCATTCGGGCGCCAACCCTTCGTCAATTTACTCATCTTCATCCCCATCAACCTCCTCCTCTCCTCTGGATGAAATCCCATGCATGGGGCCGCCACCTCAGGTGGCGGAGTTCGAGGATTTGGGGTTGCATCATGCAATGGATGATAAGGAGATGGCTGAGATCAGGTCAATAGGAGAGCAGTATCAGATGGAGTGGAATGATACATTGAATTTGGTGAATTCAGCTTGGTGGTTCAAGTTCTTGAAGTCCATGGAAATGGAGAATCAAAATGGTGGTGAGGGATTAGTGAACTCTCCATTTGATGAAGTTGTGGAATTTCCAGCTTGGCTTAATGCAAATGAAGGATATGTTGCTGATTGTTCTTCTGATGATTACTTTCAAGATCCTGATTTGCCATGGTAAGAATTAAGGATTATTTTTGAAAAAAATTGGTATTTTTGTTTTATGTGTTTTTGCCTTGTCATCTGGTTGGAGATGTTCTCTGTTCCTCATTAATTACCCTGGTGATTGAATTTTTTTTTTTTTTGTATTCTTACATTATTTGGAATAATCAGTAAGTTTCTATTTTATTCCTTTTTTTGTTGAATTTTTAATAGATGGAATGGCTTTGAGTATTTGTCTGCAAACATTAAATCTTGGTAAATTAATGAATTATTTCCTGGATTTTGTTCCCATTTTTTGTCAATTTATCTCCCAAGTATTCACTGTTTCATAGTTATAAAAATTAAGGAAAATTACACACAGATCCCTTTACTTGTTGTGTTATCACCAAAACCTCCCTCATTTATTGGAAATAACCAACACCCTCCTCAAGGTGTCTACCTATAAGATTTTGCAAGGGTAAAATTGTAATAATTTTTAAATACATAAGGATATAATTGTAAGAAATGTTTGAACATGAGGGGAATTTTATGTATTTTCCAATAAGTGAGGGGATTTTCGTAATTACAATATAAATGAGGGGGTTTGTGTGTACTTTTTCCTAAAACCTATTTTGAAATTATTCATCTTATTTAGCTTTTTATACCAGTTAATTTACCACAAACACAACTTTTATAATATCAATGTTCAAATTGGATTCTTTTACATATTCCCAATCACTAACAATTATTTTTTCCAATCTGTTTTTGAAAATTTGCAGCATGGATATTGAAGAAATTGAAGGAATGGATGGGGACTGGTTAGCCTGAGAAAGATTGATTGTTCTTTTTTTCACATAATCAAATCTGTGGTGGGCTCTTCAATTTTTATTTTTATTTTTTTTGTAATTTTTTCTTCTTTGTTTTTTGAATTTTCTAAACTATTGCAAATAAGACTTGCTTTGTTGTGTAATGAACAAGCAAGCCAAATAATTTTATCAAATGAGTAGGAAATCATTTTATTCCTCTCTCCCCAATTTTTGTTGATTAAAATGTTGATGCTTTGATTTTACCATATTTTCTCGTAACGTTATTTAATTTCTCGTTCATTTTGAACTTACTATTCTGGGTTACGTTGTATAACATGTTATAGGTGCAGACAAAGTGTGTATGATTTATGTCAAATGTTCGTTTAAGGAAATATTTTATACACTTATTGTGATGTATAATATAAGATGATGAAAACGAACATAAATCACTAGCTAGCTAGTCATCTTCATTCGTTCTTTCTTATGTACTATAGTAAAAATTTATTATCAAACTGAGGAGACGAAGCATACCCCTCAGATATAAGTTCTCAAACACTCCCCCCAGTTTTAACACGATAAACGTCTCGTTCGACCTCCTTAACGTGACCAACAACATCATGAATCATAACAGAGATATCATCAAGCTTTCTAACAAGCACCGACACCAAAACCCGATCCACATTCTCAAGTGATCTGCTGCACATCTTCCCCACCTTAAGACCATGAGTTGTCATCTTCTTGAGCGAGCCTGAATCCATCATGAGGTCTCGATGCTTCAAGTGTCTTAACCTATGCAGCGTAGACTTCACATCACTCAGGTCGGAAATAATGCTTTCGACACAGGGCATCATCTTCGTGTTTTGTTGATTTAGCTGCACGCTTTTCAGACGTTGGATTGTGTTGATGAATTTTTTCGTTTCTTTAACCTCTTGGATGGTTAAGGTGATTGCATCACGGGCAGCCAGCTTATGGAACTCTTTTATCGTCTTGTCGTCTATGGCAGAGGCCGGAGAGGCTGTTAGTGTTATCAGCAAGAGAACTGAGAAAATGATTATGAGTTTTAGCATTTCTTGTTTCATCATTTCTTTTATGCTTTTAGTTTGAAGGGATAAATTTGAGGGTTGATATATATAGAGTAATTTCGTGTGTGATTAAGTATGTTATGAGGTGCTTCTGGTGTGCCTTGAGTTTGTTGAGGAAAGTGATCAGAAGTTTTGTAAATTTTCCAACTATAAATTTAGTTTTGCAGAATAGGAAAGGGAGAATTGCAATATTGATGCCACACCCATACAATATAGCGGTTATGGCAAATTTAGTCCTGCTATTTCCAAAATTGTAAGAGAATAGTCTTGCGCGATTTTTTTCATCTTAGTTTTGATCTCATTCGTTTAAAAGATAGGAATTTCACATGTCATATGCACGTGTCATCAAGGGTTTTATGAAATTTACACAAATTATGTAATATTTAAGTGCGAGACATAATGTCTTTGTCCCTTTTTTAACAACTACATTACTTCTTATGAAACTAAGTTAGCAAATTCAAAAGGTATACCCCTACAATTACAACAGGAGTTATCCTAGAGATAATACTGCAATTTTCCCAATTATGAAAATTCTTGAATTATTTCTCAACATTGTCCGTAATAACTTCAGTTTCTTCACACTGATACAAAAACTGATTTTGAAATTACCAATTTTGATGATCTCCGCTTGGGGCAATATACTAATGAACATCCTATATAAATCACATTATCCTGTAATATTTCAGACAACAACACAAACAATTCAAACAACAACAAGAAGACATCCATTTATCTAAGCCATGAAATTAATTGGTTTAAAATGTCACAAACCACCACACCATTCTTCAAATCCATGCCTAAAACTCCCCCTGAGGATACCTGTCAATGCAATCAAGCCACGGGTTCCTAGTCGGCCCCCTAATCTTGCGAACCGCCTTCCAAACCACACTATTACACTTAAAACCCGACCCGAACGCCATCTGCCACACACGATCGCCCCTCTTAACCTGTCCCTTCGCTTCCAAATACGCCAACTCATACCATATGCTGCTACTCGACGTGTTGCCAAACCTGTGCAAGGCGGCCCGTGATGCCTCCAAGTTCTTATCACTCAGTTTCAAGTTCCTTTCTAGCTCATCAAGCACTTGTTTGCTGGCAGCGTGGATGCAGAAGTGCTCGAATGCTAGCTTGTAATCGGGTATGTATGGTTTTGTGGGCTGTGAGTTGGCGCCATTGCCAAAGAGGAGTTTCCAGACTAGTGTTGAGAAGAAGAGGAGCTGCTCTGATAAGGGAAGGACCAGGGGGCCTAATGTGGTGATGTTCGTCTTGATTGCGTCTCCACCGATTTCGACTAAGTCTTTGGTCACTTTAAGTCCCTTGAACTTTTCGCTGTCTTCTTCTTGATAGACGCTCCTGTTATGACAAATGCAACTGATTAATGACTGATTCAAGAGCAAACTTAGGTATAGAGAGAAGGAACCTGATTTAAATTCATAAATCCATTCGTGTAATAATGATCTTAAGTTGATCTATTCATGTGATAGTGTTTCTTACATAATTATCAACTTTCAAACTTCACTTTTGAGATTGGACACAATTCTCTTTTATATAATAGACTACGTACCCAACTATATGTAACAAGAGGGAAATCCTTGTCAAGACCGGATATTGTCACGTCTAATTAATCACGTCAGTTCTTTTGGTTGATAAGTCTCTTGGAAGTGCACATCAAACATATGACAAGTGTAATTTACTTGTACAACAAATAGTTCGGGTTCAAACATCCCTTGTCTAATTAAAATTTCTCTTCACAAGGGAGTATTTCTTGGTCAGTTCCACGATTGATGGGTCCCGAAACATCTCTATCGCCCATCGTGAGAGTTGTTTCAATTTTGCACCATATACTTAGGTGATTGAGACATTTCAAGACTCGCAAATCCGAGGACACAACCAAGAATCAAGAGTGGTAGTTAGTTTGTAAATAGATCCTTATACACTTGTGTAAAAAAAAATTGGAATCATCATTTATCGGTAGCCACATAACACATCACTGATGTCCTTATAATCAAATTTCACATATAGTCACTAATCACTATGTATGATGCAAAATTTCTAGATAAAATACGCTTTCATACACCGAGTCTCATAATAGACAGCATGGTCATGACTATCAAGTATCAACATCATCAAAATTAAGGATCACATTGGTCGTTTTTAGGAGCTATCAAAACTCCAAATTATTACAAATATATATTCACATCATCAAAATTAAGGATCACATATGGGTCGTTATTAGGAGCTACCAAAACTCCAAATTATCACAACTATTCACATCATCAAAATTAAAGATCACATGGGTCGTTTTTACGAGCTATCAAAACTCCAAATTATTACAATTATTCACGTGATAAAAAAAATGCGTGAGTTTCATCTCCCACAACCATGAAGTCTCACCATAAAAATTACTCGTCATTCCTAGATAAGGGATTGATGCATATCGGAATTTCCTTAGTTTATAGAACTATTGGTGATTAGCGGGCAGACACATAATCTATACAATTATATTATTGAAGAGCACCCTACATAAACTGTTTTGGACTGCGATTTGTTGAAACCATTGCAATTTCATTCTATGAGTCAGGTGTAATACACAACTTTCTATTCAAACTCAAATAAATAAATTCGAAAAATATTTTCTCATCAAATTTAATTTTTTGCACACGCACCGACTCTGCCTCACCGATAGCCTGATAATAAATGCATGAACTTCAGACAAGCATGACAAATAAATTAAACAAAAAACAAAACAAATGAAGGCATGCATACCTAAAGCTCCGATCATCAGCACCTTTATGCGTCCTCACAATATGCTCAAGCCTGTACTTCGCGCGGCGGTAGTCACGGCGGCGATTGGATAAAACCACGGCGGAGCAGCCCATCCGGAAGTAACAATTCGGAATAAGCATCGACCGGTCCTTCCCCGGATACCAATTATAACCAACCATTTCCGTACTCACCACCACTGCATAATTATTAGGGTTTGCTTGCAGCATATCACGTGCCAAATCGAGCGCAATTATGCCAGCGCTGCACCCCATTCCCCCCAAGTTGAAGCTCAAAATGTTGCCCCTCATCTTGTAGTGATTGATCACCATGGCGGAAAGCGACGGCGTCGGATTGAAGAGGCTGCAGTTGACGACGAGGACTCCGACGTCCTTTGGCCGGATGTGAGTCTTCTCGAAGAGCTCGTCCAACGCTCCGAAGATCACGGTGGAGGCCTCGGCGCGGCCTTCCTTCATGGTGGCGGTGTTTTCTGTCAAGCCGATTGATTTCGGGACGTAGGTCTCGTCTCCGATGCCCGAGGATTCGAGGATTCGTCTCTGGAATTCGAGGCTTGCCTCGTCGAATTTGCCCGATTTTCGAGCTAACTCGATGAATTGCTCTTTTGAAACCTACATGCACGAAGGACATTGAATCAGGTACGTAATCAAGGTAATTGAAGCGTTCAACACTTGCTGTTTAGAATTGTCGAGAGTTGATGGAAAATTGAAATAAGGTATTAAATATGTATTTTCGGAGAGTTAGTTGGCCGGATAAATTAGCTCTAGTGATCGAAATGTAAGTGTTGTACTTTTACCAGATCAGCTACCTCTGGAATTCACGGACTACTTAGAAATGATAGATTATAATTTTCATCTCATGGAATAGTACAGTGGTACTCCCGGGAAAATTAGTTGGCGGATAATTTGGCTCTTGTGATCGGAATTTAAGTATTTTACTTCTACTAGATCAGCTCACTCTGGAACTTTAAGGACTACATAACATTGATAGGTTACAATTTCCATCAAATGGAGTAGTACTCCAGACCTATTTCATCTTGGAAATTCTATTAGCATACACTGAAATGTATTTTACAAAATGAGTGACAAATTGTTGGAAAATCTTGATCGAGTAAGTTGTGATTTAGCACGATTTTGACAAGAAAATTAAGCGAGTTCCATTTGTCAAAAGTGGAATGTCTTTGACTCAAATTAATCTACGTTTCGAGTATAATTACTCAATTCCGATTTAGAGTGAATGAGAAATTAATTTACAAAGTATGTCACTTAAAATGCGATTTCTAATTGGAATCAATGAATCAATATGACCGTACATTATTAAATGATCAAATTCATACAATCGACGACCTCGATCATATGGGAAATGGTTCATTTAGTTTGAGGACTAAAGTGTTCAAATTGAAAAATTGAGGGACCAAATTCAAAGGATCTGTTTGATTAGATTCAAAGTTTTGGGGTCAATTTGCAAGTTCTGGAAAATTAGGGGCTGAATTGCATAGCTGGTAGGTGCAGCCGCCCACACCAGATCACCTCCCATGTTGACAGCGTGATGATTGGCTGTCAGCGGGTGCAAGGTACACCCGCATACACCAGAACGCCACTCCGCCTGGGGGCTTTTCGCCAACCAAGGCGACCTTTGGGGCTGATCTGCAAACTCCGAAAAGGTGCTTTCAGAGGGCTTTTCGTCCAAAAGTCACACCTTTTGGGCCCTTATACAATGTACGAAAAGTTACAACTTTTGACCCAAAACTCTTGATTCTCTATTTTATAGACCCCCATATTTTGAAATTATACATCCCATAATGATATTCTCTTCTCCCTTCTTCTCCTAATACTATTTTGTGAAATCTTTTATTTCTTAAATATTAATTTTAATATTAAGATAGTGTTGAATATTAAATGCTAAATTGAGCATTTAAAATATTCTTGGAGTTCTTAAATATTATTTTAAGGACTATTTAGTACTAATTTGAATACTTGAAATATTTTTAAATATTATTTTAATATTGTAAGAATAATTTTGCATATTAAATATATAGATGAGCATTTAAATTATTAGTGTCCATCAAAAGAGTTTGAAACAAGTATTTTGTCGATATATTCGAGAATTTGTAGTGGTACTATTCCCGTCTAGCGTCGTTGCATCTTGGGAGACAATTGCCGTATTCCGTAACCATCAAGAGCGGGGCAATATTGTCTTAAGGAAAGCGAGTAATTAAAAACTCGTGTCTCGACGTATTTTTTTTGCATCTTCATAAACACTGTCCGTTATCACGCTAAAATTTTTCCCCAACACAAATTGACAATCGTATACAAAGTGTAATTAACCCACCTTTTAAAATACACTTAGGTGCGGCGGGTTAGAAATTTTCTTTCCATCTAAGGAAGAGATTACAATTTCTATATGATAGAGTAGTAATCCTGATTTATTTCATCTTAACAATTTTTATACTATTTTTATTTTGGAGTTTAATAAAGGGTCGAAGTATCTAGAACGAAGGCCGTTTAATCCAAAAAAAGAAAGAAAGTACGCAATCAAGATTTTGTGGTATGCAACCAACAAAAAAATTAATTTTCGAAAATAAAAAAATAAATAAAAAAATCATGAAAATGAATGGAAAAAAAAACATACCTTCAAATCATCACTTGGTTTATAGCATGCAAAATCAATAAGATAGATAGAACGTGGGCGTGACATGAAGTAGAGAGAAAGAGTGAACACAAAAACAGCCAAAAAAGCAAGCACGGTGGCGAGATCATATCCGGCGGTGCTATCCCAAATCTTCCGCCACACCTCCTCCCTCCTCAGACTCCCCATCTCCGCCCCGAAAACCAAAACCAACACCGGAATCGTAGCAAGGTATATCCCATGATTGATCAAGTAATGGTACCCTAACTTCACATACTTCAACTTAACGGAGTGCACAAAATCCGGCAGCCTCCGCCGCACTCTCACGGAAAACGTCATAGAACCGGCATCGGGGCCCGACGACTCGATGCCCCTGTTAACGATTTCCGTTGACAGGAGGTGCTGCTCTCCGGCCATAGCTACGAAATTTTGATTTAATGTGTTGTTGGATGATGGTTGAGAATGAGATAGAGATGAAAGGAAGGTGTGTATTTATTTAAGGATGGATTGGGAGGGTGGTAGGGTGGTGGGGGAGGAGGAGGAGTAAATGAGAGGACCGAAGTTGGGTACGTGCAGTTGGTTTAGCTTTCAAACAGCCATTAATTCTTGCATTTATGAGAAGTGGTTCGAAATTTCAAAAAGTTTGCACACTATATATGCCTAATGGCATCCATTTTCCCTTCTGGCAAATCAATTAATGCGGGCTTTTTCTTTTTTCCTTTTTTTTCACTTTAATAGAGTATGGAAAATTATGAGGTGGACTGGGAAATGGTCCAATTAACACCGTTGAATGCACTGCATCTGAATGTGTTTGATGCACCGACTTCATTAGACGCTATTGTGCATCTTAGAATCCTGCACCCAATAGAGTACGGTGTTAGAATGGACCAAAATTTTGGTTTTAAAGTGTGTTTCCAATTAATTATTAAAATAAATTTGAAAATGTTTAAGAAACAACGACATGGCAAAGTTGTAAAATCAAGAAATGCATAAACATTGGGGAAATTCTAAGTTGGGCTGGGAAACGGTCCATCTAACACTATTGAATGCCGTGTATCTGATGGTTATATGATGATTGACTTCATTAGACCTCAGTGCATCTTAGAATCATTCTATACAGTATGGTGTTAGAATGGACCAAAATTTTGGTTTTAAAGTGTGTTTAGAGTTAATTATTAAAATAAATTTGATAATGTTTAGGAAACGACAACATAGTAAATTCGTAAAATCAAAGGAATGAATGAAAATTGGATAAATGAAAATTAAATAAATTTGGTTATATAATTTGAGCAATATTCATTAGAAGTCTAATTTATTATTTTAGTGAACTATATATATAATTAGGTGTTTTATTATATTAATAAACAGCATGTGTGTCGCACGTGAATCATATGATCTTGTTAATACTATTCATATACATAGATATTGTTCAACTTGATAAATTCAAAACTTGAACAATAACTTGATTAATGATTTACTAATTAATAAATTATAATTATTTAAAAAATTAAATATTGATTGACATCAAAGTTTAAATGAGTATTTGAAGAAATTAACTTAATTGAAATTTGAGACTTAGATAAAAATATAACTACACATATTTTTATGTAAATTCATGATTTATTTATACATTATATCTTATTTAATTTTGATGGATTGAACGCTTCATTTATTTTTTTTATTGCATTGAGTTCTTGTACTTGTAATAATCTCTTCATTATAGCTCAAAAATTGAATACTTGTGTATCGTTTTTTATTATAGTTGATGCATTGTCAAAATGAGTGAGTTGAACGGATAAAATGAAAGCAACACTTCACAAATAAGATTAGTCAATCTCTTGAGTGTAAAACGAGAGGCGGATAAATAAAAATAAAGTGTTGTGCGAGTCATCAGTACATGAAAGTCACAAATATTGAATTACAATAGCAGATGTCTATATATCTCCCTAGATTGTGAACAATGGTTACTATTTTTCTTTTTTCACTATTATAATTAATTAATTAACATTAAGAATGAAATAAGAAATGGCGGCTGACTGCAAAGTTTTCCCAATCTCTTAAGTTGTGTTTTGTATGGATTTTTTTATTAGAATAATATAAAAAAAAAAATTCTCAAAATAATATGATTTAAAAAGTGTTATATTTCTAATATAAAATGGCATGCAGTATGTCGTCTTCATTAATTTTTTATTTATTTATCAAATTAGAAGACGACACACTGCATGTCGTCTTCATAAATTTTCTTCTTTTTTTAATTTTCGAAAATTGAAGACGACATTTGGCATGTTGTCTTCAATTTTCATTTTTTTTTATGAACTAATAGTTTTTTCTTATTTTCGGCTCATTTTTCTCCTTTTTTCGTGCATTTTTAGGTTTCGACTTGAACATATAAATTGTAGATTTTCATATAAATTTTGTAACTCCACAAAAATGGGATCATTTCGATGCCCGATTGAAGAAATACGACAAAGCAAAAGAGCAACATTCGAGCATTTTCTTACAGAAAATAATGACTTTTTTCTTACTTACGACTCAGTTTTCTCCCCTTTTTGTGTATTTTTAGGTTTCGACTTGAACATATAAATTATAGACTTTCATATAAAATTTGTAACGCCACAAAAATGGGATCATTTCGATGCCCAGTTGAAGAAATACGACAAAGTAAACGAGTAACATTTGAGCATTTTTTTTAAGAAAATAATGATTTTTTCCTTATTTACGGCTCAGTTTTCTCCCTTTTTCATGCATTTTTAGGTTTCGACTTGAACATATAAATTGTAGACTTTCATATAAACTTTGCAACGCTACAAGAATGGGATCATTTCGATGCCCAGTTGAAGAAATACGATAAAACAACATTTGAATGCTCAAATGTAGCATTTTCATTTTTTAATGCTCAAATGTTGCTTTATCCTATTTCTTCAACCGGGCATCAAAATGATCTCATTCTTGTGGCGTTACAAAGTTTATATGAAAGTCTACAATTTATATGTTCAAGTCGAAATATAAAAATGTACGAAGAAGGGAGAAAACTGAGCCGTAAATAAGGAAAAATCATTATTTAAAAAAAAATGTTCAAATGTTGTTTTATCGTATTTGTTCAACCGGGTATCGAAATGATCTCATTCTTGTGGCGTTACAAATTTTATATGAAAGTTTATAATTTATATGTTCAAGTCAAAACCTAAAAATGCACGAAAATGGGAGAAAATTGAGCCGTAAATAAGGAAAAAGTCATTATTTTCTTTAAAAAAATACTCAAATGTTGTTCTTTTGCTTTGTCGTATTTCTTCAACCGGGCATCGAAATGATCCCATTCTTTTGGCGTTAGAAAGTTTATATGAAAGTCTACAATTTATATATTCAAGTTGAAATCTAAAAATGCACTAAAAAGAGAGAAAATTGAGCCGTAAGTAAGGAAAAAGTCATTATTTTCTTTAAAAAATGTTCAAATGATCCTCTTTTACGTTGTCGTATTTCCTCAACCGAGTATCAAAATGATCCCATTCTTGTAGCGTTACAAAGTTTATATAAAAGTCTACAATTTATATGTCCAAGTCGAAATCTAAAAATGCACGAAAAAGGGAGAAAACTAAGTCGTAAGTAAGGAAAAAGTCATTATTTTCTTTAAAAAAATGCTCAAATGTTGCTCTTTTACTTTGTCGTATTTCTTCAATCGGGCATCAAAATGATCTCATTCTTGTGGGGTTACAAAGTTTATATGAAAATTTACAATTTATATGTTCAAGTTGAAACCTAAAAATGCACGAAAAAAGGAGAAAAATGAGTCGAAAACAAGGAAAAACTATTAATTCCTAATTAAAAAAAAAGGAAAAAAGAAGACGACATGTATCATGTCTTCTTCAATTTTCGAAAATTTAAAAAAAAATTATGAAGACGACATGTAGTATGTCGTCTTCTAATTTCATAAATAAAAAGAAAAGAAAATTAATGAAAACGACATGCAGTATGTCGTCTTCTAATTTGAAGATGACATACTACATGCCGTTTTATATCTTGAGATTTTTTTTAAATATTATTCTAATAAAAAACTCTTTTTTGTATGCTTTTTGTGATGATATTCAATTTGCTCCGTCACATAATATTCGTATAATTAATTAACAATTAAAATGTAAACAATGTTGTGAATACTTTATCTGTATTTGTATTATAATTTGTCTGTTCCAAGTTCAAGCAGATTAAGCTTTCTTTTTAATCTTTTTCTTTTAATGAAAAAATAAATAGGAGTAAACTTGTCTACATGAAATTTCATAGTAAAAAACTAATGTAGTATACTTTTTATTGTTATAAGATGTTTAAAATTTATTCTTATTATTTATTTTTGACTCTTTTGCCATTAAAAAATTGAATTACATATTTAGGTATATCAAAAGTTGTAACAAAAAAAAAAGTTGTATCAAAAGTCACTAAATTTATGTTTGATTAAAGTTAGGATTCCAAATTTTTTACCAAATGAGCTACAAAGTTTAAATTTAGAATATATTAGTCTGTTGAGCTTGGTTTTGTCATTCATATCCTTATATCCATCTTAACCTACAATATAAAATAAAAATTTGATTTGATATTGACACGCTAATACCTAACGTGCTTTTAATAGCAAGTGAGCTTGGTTTTTTACCAAATGAGCTACAAAGTTTAATAAAAGTGGACAAAATATGTCCGGGTTGTCGAACCACGGAGACTTGAATTTTAGTTTAAGATTCGTAATGAAGGTAAAGACAATTAAAGTAAAGCAAGAGAAAAACAATTAAGTAAACGAAAGATCAAAGGAGGGAACAAGCTATGAATTAAACCTCACGAATTGGTTAAAAAGACTAAGGCACATGCTATGACCAAATCCACTCGTCTATATATATGAGCTACTCTTCGAATTATTAGACTCCTATTGCTTTGGTGAAAACTCCTTAATTAATCATTACCCGATGTCTCGGCACATAACAATCCTATGATTGATTGACGGTTCTCTAAATATGTCTATCCGAGAATCTAATCAACAACCACGCATTAACGTTCTAGAGTTTCCCCGGATAAATCCGGCTAACCGCACCCGGAAATCTTTACCTATTTCTAGGAGCAATTCCACATTAGTTTCGGATGATGTGTTGATTCATTTGAACCCTAACCTATCTTCTCTCGAATGACTAGATTAGGCACAATAGCAAGCATATGGAGATCAAGCATATGATTGTGATAAAAGCACAAAATCAACACACAAAGCAATTAGAAGAATTAATACGAAAATTAACTTCACATATATAGATTCATGAATTCGGTCTTCACATGACCTTAGTTCTACAAGATTAGCTCATATTCAATAGCTCAAGAAGGTCTAAAACAATCATATACATAGTTATTAACATAAACATGTAAATGAAATGCAAAAGAAACTCCCTAAGTCTTGAATGATGATGAATCCTTGCTTGTAGCTTCAATCTCTAGCTCAATCCCCCTTCTTTGCAATCTTCAAAATGATGAAGAATGGTGATGAATGATGATATGGGTGAAGAGTAATGGCCAGTTGCCTCCTCCTCCAAGGTGTGTTCGGTCAAGAGTGAAGAAAATGGCTTAAGAAGACAAGAAATGATGGGCTCCCTAGTGTGTGTCTCCCTAGTGTGTCTTCCACTACTCTAAAGTGTGTAGTATAAAATTCCATAAAGTAGATCTACCAAGAAACACACTTATGACATCCCCTCAACACATGTGATGACCTCTTGGCTTTAAATGTTCCATTCCACCATCAAATGATGAACTTTTAGCTAAAAGGAATCAAAACTCGGGTGTGGTCACGCCTAGGCGCGGGCATGACGGCGCTCGGGCGCCGCTGACAGAATGCTGAAATTAAATGCAATGTGTCCTGGGCAGCAATCGTATTTCATTCATAACTCTCTCCACGAAACTCCGATTTGGATGATTCAAGTCCTCATTTGAAGCTAACACATAGTTCTACAACATTGTAGAAGGGAACTTCATCCAATTCGGTCTCTAAACATACGGAAATAGCGCTCAACCGTGGAAACTAATGCAGATACGGCGCCCAGGCGTGGACAGTACGACGCCTAGGCGTGGACAGCAGAATGTTGACGTTATTTGCATCTTGTCCGGCGCCTGGGCGTGGTAATACTGGCGCCTGGGCGTGGACGACCGAAGCAAATTGGCCTGAACTTGTTTTATACGTCGTTTTTCGCCTCGTTTCTTCGTATGCTCAAATTTATCACCTGTAATCACTTAACACCCCGCTTAAACGCAAATGTGGCATGATTTTGTCAATAAATGAATCCATAGCATAAGTCCCATGGGCTTAAAAACACGTAAAAATGCCTCTTATCAGATATACATTCCCATTTACTGGAATTTAACATTAATTAAAAATTTGTTGTAATTTTGTTGTACCATATATGTTGGGATATTCAATTTCCTATATATTTTCTTCTTTTAATAAATAAATAAATAGGAGTAACCTTATCCATATATAATTTCATTGTAGAGTCCTTATGAAACTATACTTCTTATTATTCTAAATATTTGAAATTTATTTTTATTATTTGTTTTCGACTCTTTTGCCACTAAAAATTGAATTATGTGAGGGTATGTCAAAAATTTCAAAAAACAACTCGTGCTTTTATTATAATAATAATAATATAAAATCATAATAATAATAATAATAATAAAATAATATAATAAATATAAGCTTCTTTATCTATTCTATTTTTCCTATCTTGGGATGAAAAGGATAGAGATTGTCATGTATAATTGGAGCCTCTAAACGTGTGAAGGCATTATGAGCACATGCATTATATTTTTAGTCTATTTAAAAAAAAAAAAAAAGAGAGTGACTTAATGTACTTCAACATCTAGTTGTACTTTCATTGCAGAGTCTTTAATGAAATAGTATACTTAATTGTTGTTGATATTCTTCAAAAAAAAAAAAAATTGTCGTTGATAGATACAACTTATTTTTATTATTTATTATTTGGTTCTTTTATCATTAAATAGGTGAATTACATAAGGACGTATTAGGTACATTAAAAATTTCAAGAAACCACTCATACTTTTATAATAGAAAAGATATAGTCCCACTGAAGTATTGTGTCAAATATTTAACGGTCAACTCCGTTAGTCAATATTTTGACCGAATTTTTTGTACATAATTCGTACATGAATACACTCACACATGGATTATATTCAATATCACGATATTTCTATTCATATCACGTGTCACTTACGCATAAAATCTCATCAAAAAATGGGTCAAAATATTGACTAATGGGGTTGACCATTAAATATTGGACGTAATTCTTTCGTGGGACCAAATGTGAGAAAAATTAAAAGTTATGGGATATAATGTGAGAACTCGTAATGAATGGGACCAAAATCCAAAAAAGCCTAACATATGCGACCAAAAATGCAATTTTTCCTAATAAAAATGAATAAATAAATCAATTAATATGTTAACCATTATCTTATTTATTTGATTTTTTTTAAAATAGACATGACCGTCCACGCATTGTGCGTGTGCACCTTATAGTTGATTAAAACTTAAAAATTAAAAGCATTAAGCCTTATTCCTTGATTACAAAAGAACATATAGAAGACAGTTTATGAACTCGATCGGCTAAATTAACTAAAACATAATAAAATAAGATAAATAAAATAAAATGAAGAATCAAGTTGCTCAATCTCGGGAAAATACTTGGGTGCACCCACACACATAAAAAAATATAATAAAATAATATATTCAATATAATAATAAATTATATAATATTTTATTAAATTTTTATGTGTGTGAGTGCATCCAAGTATTTTCCTCAATCTTCTTGTCATTTTGATAGGACTTCATTAATAATTAACAGTACTATGTATACTATTTGCTGGTCTATTGGAATTCAACATCTATTTGGAAATTTTTATTTTCATTGTACAGTCTTAATAAACAATATACCTAATTGTTGTTGATATATATAACTTATTTTTGTTATTTATTATTTGACTCTATTGCCATTAAAAGGGTGAATTAGATGGGGATATATTAGGTACATCAAAAGTTTCAAAAAATCACCCATATTTTTATAATAGTAGATAGATAGATAGATAGATATAGAAATAGAGATAGAGATTAATATTTAATGTCATTATGTGGCGTGGGAATTCATTTGCAACTAGGTAATTCGATCGCAAGTAAAATCAACATCTATATATAAGTATAATCCTTTATTTAATGGATGCATATATATAATATATTAGATTTATAATAATATAACCGATAATCATTATCAAGTGTCAAGTAATCTACATAACAATTTCGTTATAAATATAGTAAAAATTAAAAAGCCTTGTAGAAAAAGGAAAGAATTTCATAGGAAATAAAGGAAAAATGAAAATTCGGTGAAAACTGGAGAATTTCGTTTTCATTGACTTAAAATTGAATCTATAGTTCAGAGTTCAGATAGAAAAGTGTTGGATTTTTTAACTCGTGTCTGTGAGGTGATACCAGGTAAAAAATTTGTAAGCTACACATTGTTTCTTTTTTATGTTTGTTAATAGTATATTCTGAAACTTTTGGGAGGATAATTTACTTGAAGAATGAATCAAATGAAAACGTGCTTAGATTAGAGAGTTGTAATATGAAAAAAAAAAATTCGGGATTTTTTCCGATTTTTTTTTTTGGAAGAATACATAATGTAAAAATATGTTAGAATTAAATTAATTAACCATGCAAATTTGACAATTGAGCTGACATATAGATCTTACGTTTTATTTCTAAAAAACATATTTAGTTTAGTTCTGCTTGTACAATAAACTAAGGAAATATATGGTGATTCACCATATATTTTTGGTGAAAATAGAGTTTGTCAAACCTAGATCATTAGGGTGTACAGATGAAAATAAAGTTATCATTTAATCAATTAATGACCAAATTATTACATTTGCAATTTAAGTAGGGGGGGTTTCACGTGCACGCTAGCTATCTGTCACGGATTTAGCCTCAATACTAACGTCTCGTGCGACACTTAGTTTCGACCCACCTCTTGCGTGACTCGTGCTAAGTCAGCCTGGCCCACTCGTGCTCGTGTGCTAAAGGAAAATTGGCAAAGTGCACAAAGAAGTCTTTTAAAGGAAAGCACTCTTATTACTCTTCCAACTCTTGGATGGTTACAAATGAATGTCTAGCCCTTTATTTATACTACTCCATTCTTGGAATGGACGGCTGAGATCATCTTGATCCTACTGCTACAATCTATTATCTAGATTATTCTTCTAAATATTTACATGGAAGCTTCTAGATAATTCTACCTACATATGTCTCTACACAATTTTAGATACTTCTACAATGCTCCACTCTTATCCAAAATATTCTAGAACCTTTTACAATGTTCTACAACATTCCGGACCTTTCTACTAGTTTCTACAGTATTCTAGAACATTCCAAAATCTTCTAAATTTCTCCGGAATATTCAAGTAGCTTCTAGTCTCTTGTCACTCGGGGAAAAATGTCATGTCCCTGTCGCTTCAAATTGCCATTGCGTGACACATCGCTTTTCACGATTTTAGAAATTTTGGGTTGGCACCTAATTCATTATATATATATATATATATATATATATATATAAGGATCATTACACTGGGCATCTTAAGATTTTCTGAAATTACAAAAAACATCCTCTAGTTTAATAATTTATATCGAATATTCAAACGTTTCATTCCGTTCAACAATGAGCACCTTCCGTTAGGGTTTCAGTACGACACCCTTAAATTTTTTGGAGAACTTCCAAAAATACCCCTTACCATTTTTTGAACCAGGAAACCCCAACTTTTTTCGGGTAATTATACCCTTTTTGGTGTTATTTGTAATATTTTGTAAAATTATAGGTATTATATGTAATATTGTGTATAAAAATATACAAATAATTATTTATAATAAAAAATTATTCTCAAGAAACTAAAATAATTAGAAATTACTAAAACTATATAAAAAAAATTATATGTAAAATATCATTATAATCTTTTATTTAAATTTATATAATAGTTTAGAGTGTATAATAGTTTATATAATTTAAAAATTATATGATAATTTTTAGATTAATTTATGAAATTTAAAAATAAATTTAATAATTGTATTTTGATAAATTTAATTTCTAAACTAAATTACTTAAATAATATATTACTTTATAAATTAAATAAAAAAAGTAAAGAAAAGAGGGATGGGAAGATTGGGATGTTAGATGTAATTTATTAAACTGAGAGATGTTTTTTGTAATTTACTTTCATACTCATTTTTTAATTATTTTTTTTGTTTTAAAAAATTATTTTGTAAGGGCATTTACGTCTTTTGACACTTTCCATTCAATCTTACATCAATATATGAAACATTGGGCTGTTAGATGTATTTCATTAAACTAGGGGATATTTTTTGTAATTTCAGAAAACCTTAAGATGCCCAGTGTAATTATTCCTATATATATATATATTATGTTTGTTGCATAATTATATAGTTTTTTTTAGCAATATTTGTTGCATAATTAGTTGAGTACTGAGATCTGAACTAATATATTCCTTTGATTAATGGTTGTGCATGCAAGTTAATTGTTAGCTTTACTTCAGCCATGAGATTTCACAGAACCAGCTCTTTTATTTTTGTTAAATAAATTACTATGATATAATTCGGGGAAGCAATAAAATGGCATACAAATAATTTAGTGCATCACATATTTAGTAAGCTTGGAAATAAATAGTTGGAATATATAATGTTATATACAGTGCTAAGAAACATCTCAAATTATCTGCGGTTTAATATTTATCTTAATTTGGTTTCTTAAATCAAATGCATATCAAGTGTGCAAAATATTTATTCTATATATAATTAAGTTTGCATCACATACATATTTGGCTTATACTTTATATCCATGAAGTGAAATGTGAAATGAACCCTCATCCGCCTCTCTCCTTTTCTTCAACTCTCAAACCCTAATTTTTTTCTTCCCTTTTTTTTTCCACCGATGATGGTTTGGTGAGGCGGTTACCTCCATCACCACTATTGTCAACATCATCATCGGCGGGTTGGGTTGGAGCACCCTTCTTCAAATAATGTATCCCAACTTGAGATATGACGAGATATGGATGGATCTAATGAGACAGAGATGGATCTGACGAGATGAAGTCGGACAATAAATAAGGTTTTAGATAGTATTTTATATTTGTGTTTAGTTTTTATTTTCTCTCTCGAATGAGAGTTGGATTTTCCTCTCGACTGAGAATTTTTCTCTCTTGAATAAGAATGTGGTTTTGAACACAAGAATTTTCTTGTGTTCGTTTGTGAGTTCTTAAGATTTGTTATCTTCAAGAAACTTGGTAGTTAGTGTTTCAGATGTTCTTTCTACATCGTTTGAGTCGATATGAATTGTATTGTTCCAGGTGTTGTAAACTTTTGATTGAATGATATATAAGACTGATTTTTCTTCAAAAGAAAAAGAAGTGAAATGTGAAATGAAACACAAACAGAATACATAGTGAACAATTTGATACTCGATTTGTGATTGATCATCAAAAGATTGTTATAGTTTTGGTTCGTCAAATAAGACAAACCAAGCTCTGAATTAGAGTAATTAAAAGAATGATAAAGTATATATGTCTAAAAAATCAAATTAATTCAAATTTGACGTATGTTCAATTCAATTAACTAAAGCTCGTTGAGATGACATACAAAAACAAACTCAATTATAAATTTTCAAACAATCCCAGCGCCCCTAGCTATCAGTAAACCATTCCAAATATATTGATAGGATTATTTGACATTGACTCAGGATGTATACATGATGGAGCACAATAAAGAGGGAGGATGTTGACCAATATTGTTGAGACCTTTGGTCAACGGAATAAATACAACACTGAGTTGCTCAACAAACATTAAAAAACATAAACAAATTTACATCGGAGGTTTAACTAACTATATTTTCGTACTGGAAAATTCTTAACATACATAGTTTTGACTTTTGATCATTTAGCTTAAATTCTATTATTCTTAAACCCAATTGTTCAATTCAATGTTGTTGGGTTAGCGAAGTCAAATCAAGAAACGGAAGTCAAGAACTGAAGAAACGGTTCAAGAAACGAAGTTTTGGCAGAAATATGATACATTAAAGTGTGTTTTAGCCGCGGCTATTCAATGTAACATTTTACAATTTGCATCGGCAAAATATCAGCCGCGGCACTGGCGAGCAACAGTTTGAGCAGCCAGGAAAGCGGTTCGGGCATGGCGTACTTTCTGCAATTTTTTGCTTCCTTTTTGGTTTCGTAGTGTTGTTAGACTTGGTCCCTTTTATTAGGATTCTGTTTCCTATTTTGATAGAGTTTTATCTTTCCTCTATTATTTAAATAGGAGGACTGAACTTGTAATTAATAATTCACTCTGAGAAATAAAAATGTAGATCTAATGTTGACTCGTTGATGGGTAATTTGCCAAATCATATTAAAATTCTTTGTGTCATATTAGAGGCTTACATTTTCAAGTTCTTGTTTATATTCTTCGTACTCCGTTGATACTATCCCTAATGCAATGCAGGCATATTGATTAATGAGATATGAAAGTATAACGTGTAAATAATGCAATTTGTTAATGTCCACTAAATTTGTGGCAAAAGTTTGTTTGGAAAAAGAAAATATAATATGAACTCATCAGCTCTGATAATCGGGGATAGTAGTAAGAATAAGATTAAAAGTTTGTTTGCAACAAACTTGTGTTTTCAAAGAAGTGATGATTTTTAGAAGAAAAAAAAAAGTTGTTGAAAAGTTAAAGTTGAGTTTATTTATAAAACTTGCTAAAAAGCAAAAGAAATAGAAGAAGTTGGTATAAGTTGACTGTTGATATATACATGCTTTTATTTTTAGCTTTTTTTTCCAAAAAATAAAAACATAATTAGTTAAACCAAACCGCAAACTAATGTCATAAGGTATTATTTGAAAAAAAGGCCATAAGCACTTGTTTTCAATTTTCCTAAACATGACTTAAGAAAGAAATTTGTAGGGAGATAAAAACGATGTGGTTTATTTTTTATTTTTATTCTTTTTTCCTAATTGATGTGGTTTATCTAATTCAGGGTGCTTGGAAATTGTCAAATAGGTGCTGATGTGGACGTATTATGGAGACATATCAAGTGTATATTTAAGAGCCGGACAACTCAGCTACCACCTCCCTGATTTTGGTCAAACTCAAACTCATATATTTGATAATTAAATAATTTTTTATATAATTGATAAGAAACTAATGTCATAAGGTATTCATAACAATTTATATATCTTTTCAGAGAAACTAGAAGCAATTTTAGGTGGAGAGTGGAGACTAGAGATAAACAATAAATATTTAAACATTAATGACTTCGATATTCAAGTCAACAAATATATGTATATATATATAGATAGATATATATATATATATAAATTGCAACATTAATCCCATAAAATGAGGAGTATTGCAATTTTTTAGTCTCATAGTTCTGAAGTTACAAAAATAGTTCATATAATTCCTCTTTTCCTTTTTCTAACAATATTGGTTTCACCCGTTGACAGTCGGGTGGAATTTTACGCATAGCATGCATATGCCTTTAAATGTTGAGGATAAACTTAAAAAAATATATAAATACCCCTGAATTTTAAAAATTATAAGGAAATTATCAATCTTAGGAAAAACAAAAAAATACTCTAAAATAAGTTTTTATATCATAAAAATTCATAAAAGAACTCATCCCACCAAATTTTTACTCCAAAAAACTCAATTATTCTGAATAATTATTTTTTAGACTAAATAATCTTTGACTTCTTACCATCGAGATTTTAGGCTAAGAATAAATTAATGAGTTTGTATCGACGCTCCTCAGGACGCATATCTTTGGCTCGGGGTCTCCTAGACTTGATGCGGTTCGTTTTTACACCAAAAAAGTCCTGCAAATTCAAACACGACATTATTTATATTTATATGAGAAATCTAATTTTAGAAGACGAATAATTTCAAAAATAAGTAAAGAATTTTGAATAAAAACTAGTAAGAAGAACACTTAAATTTTTATTTCTTTTATTTTCGACTTTCTCTCAAAGAAGATGAAGAAATACAATAATGTTACATTCTTTTTTCTCAATTGTCCATCCTCCTACAAATGATGAATTTTCCCCTATTTATCTACCCACATGGCCAATTTTTCTCCCTTTCTTGTTAGGGGGGGGGGGGGGGGGCACTTCCATATTTTTTGGGGAGATGATCATTCATCTCCCCTCCTTTAGGGGATATTAGGTAACATTGGATATGATTTGATCTTTATCCAATATTTTCCCTTCTTCTAGCTATCCTTCTTAATCCATGTTTTCCACCATTGCTTCTAGCTATCCTCCTTGATCCATGCCTTCCAGTATTCCTTTCAGCTATCTTTAGGCTTCTTTAAAACTTACTCAACTATCCTTCTTATTTTAGGCTTCCTTTGAGCCCTCTTTCATGAAGCCTCCTCCGAACATTTGGGCCTCCTTCTTATTTTTGGCTCACTGCTTCCTCCTTCATTTGGGCCCATCTTTTAATAAAGTCCAAGACCATGTTGTAATAATTTACGGGCATATCACAAGTCCCCTCACTCTTAAGAATTTTGGAATAAAAATGCTCAAAAAGTCTCGAGAGTAAAATAAGTTGTCGTAATTCCCAAGAGGGTTTGATCCTTTTTGATACACTAACTGCCTCGTTAAAAACCTTACCGGGAAAAACCCAATGGGAAAAAACCAAGGCTAAGGGAAAAAGAGTGCAGGGTGTGTCAATTCCTCCTTGTGACCTTGAGGTGGGTTCATGGGCTACCCCATAAGCCCTGAATGACCGATTCTGGGGGAGAGAAGGATCGAAAATCCCCCATTCTCGTTCTTCTTATTTTCTCTCTCCTTTGCTTCCTTCATTTCATATACTATTTTGAGGTTGTTGAAAAACTTTTCTTTGAGGCTGCTCATGATCTTTATTTTGAGGTTGCTGATGAGCTTTCCACTCAGGAGGCACTCAAGGTACCTGAAGAAGTAACTTTGACATGAATTAATACTCGTAATGCAAACTCTTTCACATTGCTTTTGCCGTTTTTCTTTTATTGAACTTGGTTTTGATGACACTGTCTTTAGCACCTTGTTTTGGATATTTTCCTCATTGCATTAGTGTTTTGAAAAATACATCCTTTGTGAGTTGTTGCGTTTTAGTAATGAATGCTTCTGGGATAGCACTGACAAACAAGTTGTTGAGCCAGCGATTGATGATGTTGCTTTAGAGGCCATTCTGAGTATTCCTATGGATGGAGAGACTGGCAACGAGATGGCTAAAGAGCAGGCGGGCCTCTGAGCCTTTCTTTGAAACAATTGAAGAACTTGCAACTCAAGCATTCTTCGTAGTGATATTTAGCTATTCCTTTCTTCACGTTATAATCGCATCACGTTTTTAATATTTTCATTTGAACCTTTTATTGTACTGCTTGTTTTTGGGGCATAGATTTCGTATTACATTCTAAGGATTTTGTTTAAATTATTATCTCGTATGTGTCCTTTTATATATGCGCTTATTTAATGTCCATACCACTGTAACATTTGTCCAGCGATTAGACATGGTAAATAAGACAAATAAAAATGATTAAGAAAAATAAATGCTTAAAGAAAATACTTACCCATGTATGGGGGAATGCTCTGCCTTCGGGAAGCTTCACATATTGCTTTAATTGAAGATGTCTTTTTTTTTTCCTGCTGGTGCTTGCCATTTAGGTGCTTGCAATCAATGAGGCTCTTTCAGGTGTTCGAAATAAACGAGGCTTCTTTAGGTACTCGAAATAAACGAGGCATCTTGAGGTGCTCGGGATAACATAGACTTCTTGGAATACCCCAAGTTCTTCTTGAGTGCTCGAAATAAATGAGACTTTTTATTTAGTGCCTGAATTTTCACAGGGCTTGTTGGTGCCTGGTTTTTCACTAGGCTTAGTGGTGCCTGATTTCTCACTAGGCTTCTTTCTTGGTGCCTGGTTTTTCACAGGGCTTATTGGTGCCTTGTTTTTTACAAGGTTCCTTTCCTAGTGCTTGGTTTTTCATAGGGCTTATTGGTGCCTGGTTTTACAGGGCTTCTCTCTTGGTGCCTGTTTTTTCACAGGGCTTATTGTTGGTGCCTGGTTTTTCACAGGGCTTATTGGTGCCTGGTTTTTCACATGGCTTATTGTTGCCTGGTTTTTCACAGGGCTTATTGATGCCTGGTTTTTCAGAGGGCTTTTTTCTTTTGCAATGACATATAAAGTAATGGAATCGAAATAATTATTTATTCATCTTTCTTCATACGTAAAACCTCCTTAGATTCTGCATGTTCTAAGGCCTGGATAGCCTTCTTTCGTCCAAGTCTTTTATCATGTAAGCACCCACAGAAAGGACTTGCACTACTTTGAATGGACCCTCCCATTTGGGTCTCAGTTTTCCTATTGGCTTCAAAACATCAGCTCTCCGAAGGACTAAGTCCTCTACTTGCAGTTCTCGATTGAGAACCCTCCGTGATCTTGGCCAGCGGTTCGGCCTCCATCCATTTACCGAAATAATCGACTACCACCAAGGGGAACTTCTTCTGCCTGACCGCCAAAGGGAATGGTTCTAGGATATCTATCCCCCATCTGGCAAAGGGGTATGGTAAACTCATGACTCCCATTGGTTCTGTTGGTTTATGAAGAAAGGTAACATGCCTTTGACAATGCTCACACTTCCTTACCAAGTCCTTAGCGTCAGCCTTCATGGTGATCTAAAAATAGCCAGCTCTGATTGCTTTGGCTGCAATAGCAGTTTTCCCCAGCATTGTTGGTTCAAAGTCCTCCATAGATCTCCTCTAAGATGAGCACTCCATCCTTCCGAGAAAGATACCTTAGGTATGGTTGTGTAAACGATATCTTATACAGCACTCCATCTAAGAGAGTGTACCTCCAGGCTTTGTATTGCATGCATGCAGCTTCAACTTTGTCACGGGATAACTTTCCTCGTTGAAGGTAGCTCAAAATGGGTTCTCTCCAATCACCAACCTCTTCAATGACATACACGAAATCCTCTACGGTGGCACTAGGCATCGACTGTATGGTGACCTGCCTCGTATGGCAGTCCACTAGGGCGCTATCTAGCTTGGCTAGGTAATCTGCTTTGTTGTCCTCTGACTGAGGTATTTGTCATATCTCGAAACTCTCGAACTCTCCTTTTAGCTCCTCTATCTTCTTTAAATACTCTATCATCCTAGCTTCCTCAGCTTCATATTGTCTAGCTACTTGGCAAGCCACTAGCTAGGAATCCGAGTAAACCACCAGGTGCTTAGCTCCTACTTTCAAAGTCATCCTCAATCAGCTTTGTTATTAGATGCTCTGAACTCAATTTTTATCGTGTACTCCAGTTTGTTACCCTCAGGAGTGGTTAACACTGTACCAGCTCCACTTCCAGCCATGTCGATGAACCATCCACGGGTAAGAGCCAAACTTTTCTCTTCTATTGTGCCGAAGGGACTTTTGAGATAAAGTCTGCTAACGCCTGGGCTTTAATGGCCAGTCTGGAAGAATAGGAGACGTCGAACTCGCTCAATTCTATCGCCCACTTGATCATTCTTCCTGATACTTCTGGGCGGCCTAAGATTTGCTTCAAGGGATGGTTGGTACGTACTTCCACATAGTATGTGAGGAAATAAGGCCTCAGCTTCCTTGCGGTAGTTACTAGGACGAAGGCAACCTTCTCAATCTCGATGTATCTAGATTCAGCACCTCGCAGCGTTTGGCTTACATAATAGATGGGTTTTTGGTCCTTCCCTTCTTTCTTTATGAGCACAAAGCTAACGACATGCTATGAGATAGCTAAATATAAGTATAGAGTTTCTCCTTGCATTGGTTTTGTTAGCAGAGACAAATTAGCGAGGTATGCCTTCAGTTCTTGGAAAGTTGTTTGGCATCCTTCGTGTAAAGCTCTTTCATGAGCTCGCCTTGCTCTATGCGAATCCCCATCAGTGGAACCTCCGGATATCATGTTGATGACTCTTTTTCTGGCTATCACCTTTCCCTTCATTGGCGTATTTCTTCCTAGGCTACCTTGAGGATTTTCTCGGTTCTGACAAATAAGCTCTTGTAAGCGTCCACCTTTGATCAACTTTTCTATCTCATTCAACAAATGTCGGCATTCGTTAGTGTGGTGACCATATTCTCGGTGGAACTTGCAATACCTGTCTGATTTGGGATTCACAGGCCCCTTTTCAGCACTACGTGGCCACTTCACTTAACTCTTGTGCTCTATAGCCATGAGAACTTGCGACGGCGATACCTTCAACAACGTGAATTAAGTGTATCGACGCTCCTCAGGATGCCTATCTTCTACTCGGGGTTTCCTAGTACAAACTTAGCATCTTTACCATCCTTATTTGGTGGTAATGATTCAGCTCCCTTCATCATGGCTGCTTCCTCCATGTTCACATACTTTTCTACCCTTGCTAGCAGATTATCAAAACTAAACGCAAGCTTCTTGGCTAGCGATCGAAAAAGGTCTCCGTCCTTCAATCCTAGAGCAAATGCGTTACTCAACACCTCCGTATTGGCAGAGGGTACCTCCAGGGCCACCGTATTAAATCTTTGAATATGCCTCCATAAGGGCTCATTAGCCTTCTGACGCATGTTGAATAGGCTAAGAGAAGTCTTCTGATACTTCTTGCTACTGGCAAATTGATGCAGAAACATCGAGTTGAACTTCTTAAAAGAATCGATAGAATTAGAAGCCAACTGATTGAACCATTGTTGGGCAGACCGTGTTAGAGTGATCAGGAATACCGGCATTTAACCTCATCCGTGTACTGGTGCAAAAATGCACAATTCTCGAATTTCCACAAGTGCTCGTTAGGATCCGACGAGCCATCATATTCCGACATATTAGGCGTCCTGAAGCTATTGGGTAGCTCGTCAGCTAGTATCTGGGGCCCGAAGGGAATTCCCTTCGGCGGGTTATACACACTCACTCCAAGGCGTTGTCTCATTTCTCTCATTGCTTCCTGCGTGCCCTCGGACCTCTCCATCATATGGTCATAAGGCCTTCTTACAGTTTCTCTCTCGGGTTCATTAATGCTTGTATAAGAGTGTGATGTCCTTAACTGAGGACCACGCGAAATAGCTAACTATAGGGACACCATTCTTGTATCAACTGGCGAAAACATCATTGGTGGAGCCCTTGGGGCGTAGAATATTGGTTGGGCTTCATTTCTCATGCCAGCTAACTGGAAGGAAGCAGCATCTGGAATGAGCATCATCATCGGAGCACCCTGGCTTAGGGCAATAGGGGGAAGAACCACCGTATTAGGAGCATAAGGGAGCGTCGGGAAGCTGTTTCCCTCCCTGGACGCATGGAAAGTAGAAGCTTGCTGATTGTGTGTCGTTAGGAAGTTGTGTCCCATATTGGCCCCTGGGAAGCTAGAGCTTGTGGATTGTACGTCACTGGGAAGCTGTTTCCCATATTGGCCACCTGGGAAGCTGGAGCTTGCTGATTGTACGTTGCTAGGACATTGTGTCCCATATCGGCCACCTGGGAAGCTGAAGCTTGTGGATAGTATGCTGCTGGGAAGCTATTTCCCATATTGGACGCCTGAAAGCTTGAAGCTTGCGGATTGTATGCAGCTGGGAAGCTGTTTTCCATATTGGATGCCTGAAAGCTTGAAGCTTGCGAATTGTATGCAGCTGGGAAGCTGTTTTCTACGTTGGACACCTGGAGGACGGGAGCTCGAGGAGCATGATTTATTTGGAAGCTATTCCCCGCGCAGAACACCTGGAAAGATAAAACTTGGGGAGCGCACGTCACTGGAGGCCTGGTGTTCATCGTGCCCAACGGTGGAGGTATCGGGTCATTAACCACCTGCGTAGATGCTATCATAACATCGGTGACGGTGGAATTGGGCGCCATTTCTACCATGGATTGCTGCAAAATGGGCAAACTTGACTCCATACTTCTAGTGTGTCTTCTCACATACACGATTGGATGG
This sequence comes from Buddleja alternifolia, assembly GCA_019426215.1. Classification (NCBI taxonomy): domain Eukaryota; kingdom Viridiplantae; phylum Streptophyta; class Magnoliopsida; order Lamiales; family Scrophulariaceae; genus Buddleja; species Buddleja alternifolia. Next base: position 37,412,617 of record CM033399.1, read on the forward strand.
GTCTCATTTCTAGCTTCCTGAAGAGTCATTACGGACGGCTCTGAAGAGACACATGCGCCGGCGGCTCCATAGTTTGGGGATCAACTGAGACTACTTCTGAGCTAACGATGGGGGCGAATGATAGCGTCGAGCTCGGGTCTTCTCCAGTAGTTGGAATGACTTGATTTTCTTCGAGTGATGAAGTGTGGATTTGTTGAGATTGCTGATTACGATGCTGATTTGAAGAATGGAAGCCATGACAATGGTGAATAGATGCTCCTATTAACCAGCTAGCTGGGGTGCATTCTCCAATGGAGACATGCTCAGTAGCAGGTTGTAGGGCACAGAGTATGTATGTTGTGCATTCTCCAATAGCAGCATGCTCCGGGCCTCCTCTTTCAACTTGTTTCTCTTTGCCCATGGGAGGTCCATTTTCAGTAATGCCATGCTTTTCCAGGCGCCAGGGAGCACCAGACGCATGTACGCTACCTAAGGAGCATTTTCCCTAGCATATAGCTCAAGAAGATGCCATCAAATGCAACAGGTGTGTACTCCTGCCTTCCTTCTTCTCCTTGATGTTCCTCGCCATTGACAAGTCCACTTTCTTGTACCGATAATGTATGCTCGATAACTCCTTGTGATGCGGGTGCTTTGGGCCCGGGTGCTCATAAGGGGTAGATGATAGGAGTGCTGGCAGGTTAAATTTGGTGTGTATGTCGCAGTCGCCTGTGAAGGGAATGACACTCCCGAGACGGCTGATAAGAGTGTTAGTGGGATAACTCCTAGTGCGCACACCATCGCAGTCACCTGTGAAGGGCATGGGGCTCCCAGGATAGCTGACAGTGTGTTGGCTGTATAACTCCTGGTACATACGTCATCGCAATCACCTGTGAAATGAATGGCACTCCTGTTGATCAGCTAGCTAAGGCACATTTCTCTATTGGAGACCACCTTGGTTTCACCTCAGAGAATGTGGGATGTGCGTGGCTAGATTCTATCTAAAACTCCCAGTACGCCGGTCTTCTCCATAGCTAGGTCTCTTGCTAAGATTTTCTTCCATATATTTGGGTGTTGTTTCCCAAAGGATCCAGTCGGAATCTAACTCTACTTCCTTCTATAAAGTTGTAGACCTGCTCGTGATCTTTTCAGTCCAACTGACCTTGACCGAATCCAAGACTTGAATTGCGATTTATGATTTTTCCACCGAAACTGCACAGCTCAGTCCGCAACCGAATTCTGCTTCATCTTCACGAATACTTTCGAGCCTTCATACTTCCGAACTGTGATAGGAGTCATTTTTACACATGTTCTTAACCCGTTTTATTGACAATTTAGGTCTATTTATAGCTTGAATTGTGCCTCTTATATGTTTAATCTGTGTATTAAGTGAATTCAGGCACTAAGCAACGTTGCACGAAGAAAATGGCAAAAGACGGTGTATCGAACAATTTTCTATAGGATGCTTCGCAAAACGGCGCCCAAGCGCCAGTTCTACCACGCCCAGGCTCCATTCGAAGGAAGAAGGACAGGATGCTTCGCAGTCTCACGCCCAGGCACCACATATTCCGCGCCTAAGTGCTAGATCACCCACGCCCAAGCGCCAGTTCTACCACGCTCAGGCGCCAGTCGAAGGAAGGAAGACAAGATGCTTCGCAGTCTCACGCCCAGGCACCACATAATCCGCGCCTAAGCTCTAGATCACCCACGCCCGAGCGCTAGTAAAGCCACGCCTGGGCACCCCTTGACTTTTGCCTTAAGCCAACAGTGCCACGTAAGCCGCGCCTGGGCGCCGTTGTAACCGTTTTTGGAAGCTATAAAAGGAAATTTTCAACTCATTTAAAGGGTTCGAATTTTGGATTTGGGAATTCATTTTCTGAGATTTGAGCCACACTTTTCACCTATCTTGAAGGGCAAGAAGAGGATAAGAGCTAAGGATTGAAGCTCTACCCAAGGATTCATCACCAATCAACCTTTTGGGAGTTTATTCATTGTTTATTGCATTTGGTGTTTACACTTATGTATATGAATATGTTGAATTCTTCTATGTTGATGGTTATGGGCTAAATTCATATGGCTAGGGCCTTGTAAGAATTGATTAGTGATTTATTCGTATTATTGATAATCGTTGAATTAATTCCTATGTTGCTATATGTTATGAATTTGTGCTTATGTTTCTTACATGTGATTGATCACCATATGTATTATTAATTGCCTAGTTTAGCGTCTTGAGAAAGATTTAAGCTAGGGTGCAAGGGATTTATAACATCACCGAACCAAATAGGAGTTGCCCTAGTCATAGGTGAAGACTCTTGGGTGAAGTCGTTCTATTCTAATCGAGTAAACTCTAGTTCTTCAATGCATGCTTAGAGGTTAGATTTCCGGGTAGACATACTTAGGAAACCGCCATTTAAGTGTAGGAGTCTATCACGAGACATCGGTTATTCTTTACCTTAGGAGTTTTCACCATAGCAACTAGGTCTAATAATTCAACGAGAGTCTTTATGCGAATGAGGATCAAGTTAAGTCTTGCATGTGTCTTAGTCTATTTTCACACTTGAGTTTCAATCTATTGTTTGTTCTTATTTTTGTTCTTTGTTTACTTACTTGTTTTACTCTTACTTTCCGTTAAATTGTCTTTACGTTTATTTGCAAATCATAAGCTAAAATCCAAGTCTCCGTGGTTCGACAACCCGGACTTATTTTGTCCTTTTTTATTACTACACGGCTAGTAAACTTGCTATAAAAGCACGTTAGGTATTAGCGTGTCAAGTTTTTGGCACCGTTGCCGGGGACTTGTTTAGTTTTAGTTTTTGATTTTCGTTTACGTTTTCATATGACACGAAAAATCCTTACGTGTATTAAACAGCAAGTGGACTGGTCGTGTGTAGTAATAAAGTGGACAATAAAGTCCGGGTTGTCGAACCTCAAGGACTTGTATTTTAGTTTATGATTTTAAAGCAATTGAAGAACTTAAACTAAAACAAGAATTAACTAAAATATTTTTGAAAGTAAGATATAAGAAACAAGATGTCGAAATCAAGATAGCTATGGAAGAGAGCAACTAAGACACATGTGTTGGCATAAATTAATCAATTTTCACTATAAACATGTTCTCATATTATTAGACGAATGTTGCTTTGGTGGAAAAAACCTTAAATAATTACTACCCGATGTCTCGGATGTAATAATCCTATGATTAATTGATGGTTCTCTAAATATGTCTATCCGAGAATCTAACCAACAATCATGCGTTCAAGTTCTAGAATTTCCCCGGATTAATCCGGCTAACTGCACCCGGGAATCTCTACCTATCTCTAGGGGCAATTCCCTATTTTTTACGGATTATGTGATGATCCTCTTTGCACCTTAAATTACCTTCTCTCGAACGAATAATTTAAGCAATAAATCATGCATATGGTAGCTAAGCATATGATGCATTCAAACAAGATCAAGACACAAAGCAACAATAGAATTAATATGAAAAACACAATTTATAACTCAATTATCATAATTTAGCCTCAACATGGCCTTAGTTCGAAGAATCTATTTCATCATAAAAGATAAAAGATAGGAACTTAAATTAAGATTCATATTCATAGACAAAAACAAATCTAAATCTAAGAAACTCCCTCGTATTTTTGATGGTTGAACTTCGATCTTCATCTCTTCCATGCTTCTTGATTTCTTCACCTTCAAAGGTTCTTGATAATCTTCATAACTAATCTAAGGATGATGAAGATGATGATAGGATGTGTTTAGGCTCCCCCAATGGGTAATGTGTTTTCAAGTGTCTTTGTAAGATGGCCTCCAATCCTCCTTTTATAGCCAAAAAAATTCACCAACCAAGAACATGTGCTTCTATTCTCTTTTCTTTCCACCTACCATTCTCTTGCTTTCCATCTACCAAGAATGTGAACTACCATTCTCTTGTTTTCCACCTACTAAGATTGGGAGCTGCCACTTTCGTGTTTTCCCGCGCAGGTATAGTGTTTTATTCATAAACTTCTCCAAAGACCTCCGAATTCGATGATTCAAGTCCCCATGTAAAGATAAGACATAGATCGAAAACTTTGTAGAAGGACACTTCATCCAATTCGGTCTCTACATTTATCAAAATGACGTTCCAATGTGGAGGTTGTTTCTGATTTGGCGCCCAGGTGTGCGGAAATGGTACTAAAATATGATTTTGGCTAACTCCAGCTTGTTTCTTGCTTGTTTGGTCGTGGAGGTGTGAAGCATCTTGGCTAAACTTGTTTTATACGTCGTTTTTCAGCCCGTTCTTCGATTGTATCCATTTAAGGTCTGAAATCACTTAATGCACGAATTAAATGCACATGTGACAAAATCAAGCGATAAATGAACCTAAAACATAAACACAAAGGGGCTTAATAACACGTAAAAATGACTCCTATCATCATAATTCTTAGCTTTTCATTTAATTCTTATTTTTCCTTTATTTTCGTTTTAGTCTAATTTTGTTCTTGTGCTTAACTAATAGGTTTGGTTGTGGTGCATGACCCGCTCATCCAATGAGCCCCTCTACGACTTCGAGCCTGAGATTGAGCGTGTTCTTCGGGATAGTAGAAGAGCTCGAGAAATGGCACACAATCTCAATCTAAATCCGAATGGAAACTTTCCCGATATGAATCGTCCGGAAAATAAGGAGTGGTTGCAAAATCTGTTTCAAGCTATGCAACCGGCACCTCCACCGCCTCCTCCATCGGTTCGTGGTAATCAACCACCCCGGGTACACACTACACTGGGACCCGTTATCTTCCCGGATTTTGCTACTCCACATTTCCACATTCCTTCTCACATGTTCGGGATGGTTCAAGCGGAGCCATATTATGGTGACTCGAGAGACTCTCCTCATGACCACCTCGATCACTTCGAGAATGTGATATCAACTATGCAATTCAACCCACGAGATCTTGTTGCTATCCACCTTCGATTATTTCACTTCTCCTTGAAAGATGAGGCTACTCTTTGGTACAAGTCATTGCTGTTGGTAAATATACATATAGCCTGACTAAGCACAGCGGAAAATTAAAATTTTAGTTTCTAGGATTTAAACATGCGAGTTTATTAATCCTACGGGCTTATCACGTATCATAGGCTTGCGCATCTCTACACTAGTTATTTAGAACTTAAATAAAGAAGATCTTACCTTATTCGATTTTTCGTAAAAATCGAAGAGTTTCTTCTTCCTTAACGTAAGCTCTCTAGCTTGCTTCTCGTTCCTTGAATCAACTCCTTCGTTTTTCCCTTTAATGAAGATTTCGAATTCCTCCACCAAAAATGCCTTTGATCGGATTCTTGATTCACTTCAGAGACCCAAGTGTTTCTCCTCTAAAGTTGATCCACACCCCGGATACCCACTCGTTTATAATCTTTAGCTAGGTTGATCTATAAACGTTTATTCTAACTCTAAGGAATAGTGTATGAGATTAAGGTGAAAGCAAAAATTACTTCTCTAAGTATTTTGGAAGAATTCTTGAATTCAAGATCTTGATGAATAATCAAAAACTCAAGAACACTATATGAGAGAGAGAAAAAAAGAGAAACGATTTTTCTATGCAAGAGGAACAAAAATTTTGGCTTCAAAAGTCATCATCCTATTTTAGTTCCATACTAGTCATATATATAAGACTAAGTTCTTGCAATTCTTTCCCATGTAGAACTCTTCTACATTAAACCTTTTCCATGTAGGAATAGAAGACTAATTAATTTCTAAATAAAACTCTTTTATTTTAATTAGTTTCCTTTCTCTCCAAGAAATCTTATTTTCTTCTAGAAGAAAATTAAGTAAACTCCTTTAGTTATTTTCTTCCACCAAATTTTCGACCAAGGCTTAATAAAATAGCCTTTTAATAATTAATCCACCATACTAGATTAATTAAAAGTCAATTCCAATTAATTAAATGCTTTCTTGACTTAAGCTTAATTAAATTGATCTTATCAACTTAATTAATTCATTTATCCAACGCTTGAATAAATAAAAGTCTTAATTAATTAGTCTAATTAATTAATATATTAACTCAACTACTTTGAATTAAATTTCCTTAGCTAAGAAATAGATTTGTCCGAGTATTATGTGTGACCCTTTAGGTTCACCAACATACTAGTAATGGGTTTCATAACCTTTATGATTTAATTTGGACAATTAAATTGTCTCGATTAATTAAACATTTTTAATTAACCATCTTATTATTTAATCTCCATTAAATATAAGATACCCATAAATCAAAGAAAAGTTTCTAGCTACTTATCTTGAAGACCTAGATGTAGGCGATTCAAAGTGAACCTTTCCAATCGCGCATTGCATGCAAGTGAGATTCTTCCATCAACGAATTTTCCAATTGAATTAAGGATCGAGGAATCTTATTGGTCGAGATCCTTGTAAATTCAATCTTAATAATTCAAGTGTGTTTGACTAGTGATTAATTAATTCAAGAAACTCATTTCTTAATTAATTACTTACTTGCCTTGGCCAAGGACTAACTCAGTCAAATCACTTAGAATAGTATAGGAAATTCACTTGTTCATCTAGACAAGTGATGGATCCTTTGTTGTCAACACCAACCTCCATATACGAGTCACTACACTTAATCACCAGTCCATATGTGTCCTTGTAAAAGAACTGGCACAGGAGTCAAAGTGCAATGAGTCAATATACAAGATTACTGTGATGACTCAAGTCAAAGAATTAATCTTGCACTATCGTGATTAAGAAACTCCTAATTGGACATATATAGAAATAATTCCAATTTAGGAAGTTTCAGTCAGGGTAATCAGTGAACTTGTTCTCAACAAGCACCCGCGTACGTGCATTTGTGTCAACTACACTAATGTCTATAAAACGAGACATTCTCTAATTAAGAGTGTGCATCATAGGCGCAAGTCTATCCGAATTATCAATGTCCCATCTTGACAATTCTATGACTTGGACAGTATTTAGAAATCACAGCCTTAGAGACTTGTTTTATGATATCCATCCAATGAGATATCAAGTCCCATAACTATGTGTGATTTTTAGGGACTTCATCATACACTTATAACAATATAAACATAAGATGAAGAAATGTCTTTTATTAATATAATGTAAAATGAAATTGTTTATTACAAGAAAAGATAAATAAAGCCTATCTAGGATTGGCTCACAAGGCACTATTCTAACAATTGCCCCCTCAATCAATCGGAACATGGGATGATCTAGTAGATGAGTTTCTAAACAAATTCTTCCCTCCATCAAAATCAACGAGCTTAGAAGTGAGATTAAGGGGTTCAATCAAACAAGGAACGAGTCCTAGCATCCGCATGGGCAAGGTACAAGGGTATGCTTCGAAAGTGCCCCGATCACAACTATACCCAAGACGAGCAAGTTCAACATTTCTATAATGGAGTCCGATCTCGGATTCGACACTAACTCAATGCGGGAGCCGGTGGTGACCTTTTAGGCCTTGATAGTAGGACCGTGTGGACTAAACTCGAGCAAATGGCTAGGGAGAATGAACTTTACCCCGAGGATGATGATGAGCTTCCTTCAACAAATCGAAGGGTTGCTTGTGTTCAAGAAGTAGAGGAAGTGGTTGCCCCAAAATCGGAGGTTGTAGATGTAAATTTTGTGGGGAACCATAACCGACCCCGTGTCAATTTTCATGTACCCGAAAACTTCCCAAAAACCCCGCACAAAATGCACAACCGGGCATCTACCAAGCCCTGAGGCCTTCTTTCAACAACCCACCTCCGAGGCAAGGCAATCTCAATATACAAGGGCAAGGCCAAGTACGACCTTCCACGACCGAAGAGCGACTTGATGATCATATAAGGAAATCGGATACGTCGATTAATGAACTCCGTAATATGATGAAGGATATGTTCATGAAGATGAAGGATATGCGAACACAAATGGGTCAAATATCCTCCGCGGCAGGTGGGAGAGCCCCGGGGACTCTACCGAGTGACACAAAAAAACCCAAAAGAACGATGCCATGCCATTGCTTTGAGAAGTGGGAAACAAGTGGAAAGTGATACTGTTCACAGTACGGCGCCCAGGCGGCCCTCAGATGGCGCCCAAGCGCCAGGTATCCCCTATCCAGAAACTGAGCTACGCACTTCCGCGCCTAGGCGTGATCCGGATGACGCCCAGGTGCCGAACGCACCCATGCTGGACAATTCGCTTCGTAGTACCGCGCCTGAGCGCGACTTTACTCACACCCAGGCGCCGTCTTCATCGAGCCCAGGCGTGACATCCGGCGCGCAGGCGCCGCCTCCTATTTTTTCTAATCTTGGTACATCGAATCCAACGCCTCCTCCTCCCATTGAGATCCGTCTTCCTTTTCCAAATGCACAGAAAGAGATGGATCCGAGTTTTCTTCGTATATTGGCACTTCTTCGAGAGGTTCGAATAAACATTTCATTCATTGATGCCATCCTCCAAATGCCAAACTATGTCAAGTTCTTCAAGGATATTTTATCCAATAAGCAAAAGTGGGAGGAAAACGAAACGGTTTGTCTCACCAAAGAGTGCTCCGCCGTTTTACTCAACAAATTACCTCGGAAGCTCAAGGACCCCGGAAGTCTCACCATACCTTGCACTATCGGGCCCTTATCTTTCGAAAAGGTTCTATGTGATTCGGGAGCTAGTATCAATCTCTTCCCATATTCTCTCTTCCAAAAGCTAGGCCTTGGCAATCCCAAACCAACATCAATGAGCCTCCAACTTGCCGATAGATCAATCAAGAGGCCAAAAAGGATAATCGAAGACGTTATTGTCCAAGTCGACAAATTCTATTTCCCGGTTGACTTCGTGGAACTTGACATGGAGGAAGATGTTGAGGTTCCCTTGATCCTAGGAAGACCATTCCTAGCCACCAGTAAGGCGGTAATTGACATTGCAAATGGTAAGGTAACTGTTGGTCCCAAGTGGCATACGAATGGGTCTAGAAGGGGGGGGGGGTTTAAATAGACCCTGAAGTCTTTTTCGACTTCAAAAGATTTCGTATTAAAATGATTTTTGGACACTTGAAAAAGTAGACGCTTGAATTGCCTAACGCTTGACTTAAGCGTTCACTTAAAATATAGGCGCTTTGGTGAAGCGTCTAACGAAGACTGTTTTTATAAAGTTAACTTAGATTTCAAGAATTGAATACTTTAACCGAGTAGGTTTGAGCGTTCACTTCTTTGATCAGTGTTAGCACAGCGGAATGATTTTTGTAGTCTTCTTTTAAAAGCTTTAGCGTCACAAGAAGTTTCTTAGTTGCTTAGCTTTTGATTGTGTTTTACTTAATCAGTTTATGCAATGATATGATGAATAAAAGAATTGACTGAAAAGTAAATGACACAATATTTGTAAGGTTCGTTGGGTGGTGTAATCTCAACTACGTCCTTCTTCTCCTCGAACACTTAGAGGCAATCCACTAAAATGATTCTCAAAGAATCACACAGAATCTTCTACAAATTAGGGAGAGATGGATGTCGATGACTTGAGCTCCTTGATCACACAGATTTCTGCTCCAAATCACTTCAATTCCCTTGCTTCTTTCACCCAAAAATATGGCAAGTATCCAACTTCGACTTCACACAGATCGCGAGGCTTGGATAGGGGTTTTTCTAAAAGGGTTTGTTTGATTTTTATGAAGTTCAAACAACTGGAAATATCTCAGTAGTAATGTAGTTTCTTCGAAAAGAATGTTTGAGATATTGGGTTGACTGTCTCAGGATATGAAGAAAAGCAAAGAGAATAATTTCTTGAAAGTTTGGCTTTTCTGAGATTGTAAGGAATGAGACTTCAATGCAACAACAATTCGACTTGATAATTGTTCTCTCTGTTTGGCTTGTTGTTGAAGTCCTATTTATAGGCATTCTTGGAAAAAGTGTCCGTTTGATACATGCAAGGGCGCGTGTCTCTCACTTTCGCGAGTGAACAACTTTTGTCCTTTTTCCTGAAAATCTGCTGCACAAAAATTGGTGCTGCAGTCTTTGAATAGTTGACAGTCCAATAGGGTGGCTTCTCCGTACGTCTGAAAGTGCTTATCACATTTAATGCTCTTATCAGCATTTAATGCATTTGAATTAAATGCCCATTGGTATTTAATGCTTTGAGAGTATTTGCATTAAAACTCCTTCTGGACTTGGAAATAAATTCAGGTGAAATTACTTCTGTCCTATAAGGTAACGCTTGATTAGCTGGTCAATTGGACGCTTGGAGACTTTATCTTCATTCAGAAATCAGGCGCTTGAGTCTTCGAACTTTATCACTGATAAACTCACTCAGAAATTATCAGACGCTTAGCCTAAGACTACTTAGCCTAACAATCTAGAACAAATATAAAGCAAAGCCTATTACAAATCTAACACTTCAAAGCTGAAAAACAAACTTACATAATTTTGGGGTCTAACAAAGGTCCTAATTGTCATCATCAAAACATCTAACATGAAATTCCTAACACTAACTTTAAATGTGGGGGACAAAAAGATCACATTCGACGTTTACAAAGTTCTTAAGCATCCTCTCGATCATGATTCTTGCTTTCGTATTGATACTTTTGACTCCTTAATTGTTGAGCATTTTCAGGGAAATTGAAACTCCACTAGAACAATCCCTCAAGGAAGTCATCCAAGCGGAATCGAAAGGTGAAGAACAAGTGGAACATGCCTTTGGCTTGGAAAGCAAATTGTCCTATCACTCAAAAGGCTTCATAAGAATTGATAGACCATTGTCGGGAGCCACCCGATCCTTCATTGAAGAACCTCTCACTCTTGAACTCAAACCTTTACCCTCACATCTTAAGTACGTTTATTTGAACGATAACGAAACGCTTCCATTAATTATTTCTTCTTCTCTTTCAGGACAACAAGAGGCACAATTAATGAAGGTGTTGAAATCTCACAAACGTGTTTTTGGGTGGAAGATAGCGGATATAAAAAGGATTAGTCCGTCCATTTGCAAGCACAAAATATCGATGGAAGAAGATGCTAAACCGACCATTCAACCGCAAAGGAGGTCCAATCCTCAAATCCAAGAAGTGGTGAAGAAAGAAGTGATCAAACTTCTAGATGCGGGCATCATATTTCCTATCTCCGATAGCCCATGGGTAAGTCCCACCCAAGTGGTGCCAAAGAAGGGAGGTACGACGGTAATTCTTAATGATAACAATGAATTGATTTCGTTTAGAGTAGCTACCGGCTTTCGAGTTTGCATTGATTATCGTAAATTAAATGAGTATACTCGAAAAGACCATTTCTCCCTCTCCTTCATCGATCAAATGTTAGAAAGAATAGCCGAGCATGAGTTCTATTACTTTTTAGATGGGTACTCCGGATATAATCAAATTTCCATTGCACCCGGGGATCAAGAAAAAACACTTTTACTTGTCCTTCTGACACTTTTTCTTATAGACGAATGCCTTTTGGATTATGTAATACCCCCGCTACGTTTCAAAGATATATGGTTTCTATCTTTCATGACATGGTGGAAACCTTTCTTGAAATATTCATGGATGATTTTTCGATTTTTGGCTCTACTTATGATGCTTGTTTGCACAACCTAACCCTTGTTTTACAGAGATGTGAGGACACCGACTTCGTCCTCAATTGGGAAAAATGTCATTTCATGGTACGAGAGGGGATAGTGTTAGGGCATAAGATCTCCCAAAAGGAAATTGAAATGGACAGAGCAAAAATCGAAGTGATAGCCAATCTTCCACCACCTACCACGGTCAAGGATGCGAGAAGCTTCTTAGCACATGCGGGATTCTATCGGCGTTTCATTTCAAATTTTTCCAAAATTTCTAAACCACTTTCTACTTTACTTATGAAAGATGCCATTTTTTACTTTGATGATGCTTGTGTGCAGGCATTCCTCACTTTGAAGAAACGGTTGATATCCGCCCCCATCATGGCACCTCCGGATTGGAGCTTGCCCTTCGAGTTAATGTATGATGCAAGTGACACCGCAGTTGGTGCGGTACTTGGCCAATGAAAGGAAAAGGTATTTCGAACCATCTATTATGCTAGTAAAACTCTAAATGATGCACAATTGAATTATGCAACCACGGAAAAAGAGTTACTAGCTATAGTATTTGCGTTTGACAAATTCCATGCCTATCTTGTTTTGAACAAAGTGATTGTGTACACCGATCACTCCGCACTAAAGTACTTGCTTGCCAAAAAAGATGCTAAACCTAGACTTCTTAGGTGGATTCTACTACTTCAAGAATTTGACCTTGAAATCAAAGATAAGAAAGGAGTAGAGAATGTAGTCGCTGATCATTTGTCCAGGATAGAGGCCCCTAGTCCCGAACACTTGCATGATACACCAATTAGAGAAGAGTTTCCCGATGAACGCTTATTTGCTATATGTGATAACCCAACTCCTTGGTATGCAAATTTTGCAAATTATCTTGTCAAAGGAGTTCTTCCTCCGGATATTACTTACCATCAAAAGAAGAAATTCTTATTTGATGTGAAGCAATATTTGTGGAACGAACCATATCTATTTAAGATTTGTGCAGATGGCCTCATTCGAAGATGTGTTCCCGAGGAGGAAATAGCATCGGTTCTAGCTCATTGCCATGACATGTCGGTAGTTGGCCATTTTGGACTTTCTAAAATAGTGGCTAAGGTGCTTCAATCAGGTTTCTTTTAGCCCACACTCTCTAAAGATGCATTTTTGTATGTCCAATCTTGTGATAGGTGCCAACGAACGGGTAATATCTCTAAAAGACATGAAATGCCCTTGAATAGCATGCTAGAGTGTGAAATATTTGATGTTTGGGGTATTGATTTCATGGGACCTTTCCCTATTTCTTGTTCCAATAAGTATATTGTTGTTGCGGTCGACTACATCTCTAAATGGGTTGAAGCCGAGGCTTTGCCCACTAACGATGCTCGGGTGGTTACTCGATTTTTAAGGAAAAAGATTTTCACTCGTTTTGGAACCCCTAGAGCAATCGTTAGTGACGGGGGCTCCCATTTTTGCAACAAGCAATTCGAACACTTATTGAATAAGTATGGGGTAAGGCATAAAATTTCAACGCCATACCACCCTCAAACGAGTGGGCAAGTAGAGGTGTCTAATAGGGAGATTAAACGCATTCTTGAAAAAACGATCAATGCATCTAGGAAGGATTGGTCTCTTAAGCTAGATGACGACGCCTTATGGGCTTATAGGACCGCGTTTAAAACCCCTATTGGCATGTCCCCGTATCGCCTCATTTTTGGAAAAGCATGTCACCTACCGGTTGAGCTTGAACATCGTGCCTTTTGGGCTATTAAACTTCTAAATTTTGACTCTACACTTGTAGGTACAAATCGATTGCTCCAATTGCACGAGCTTGAGGAATGGCGCCACCAAGCTTATGAGAATGCCAAAATTTACAAGGAACAAACAAAAGCATGGCATGACAAGCACATTCTTCCTCGGGAGTTTCACGAGGGCGAGAGGGTTCTCCTATACAACTCTCGCCTTTGACTTTTTCCCGGGAAGCTCAAATCAAGATGGTCGGGGCCGTTTATGGTATCTCATGTATATCCTTCGGGTGTTATCGAACTCAAGACGGACAAGGGACAAACCTTCATGATCAACGCCCAACGGGTAAAGCATTATATTGGGATTGACGGGCCACGGGACAAAGTGTCCATTTCTCTCGGGGATCCTCCATGATTTCATATCTCAAGTCGAGCTACCGACTATAAACTAGCGCTTCTTGGGAGGCAACCCAAGCTTTCTTTCCTTTCTCGTCGTTTATTTTTTCTGGTTTAGTTTGCTTTGTTTTTTTGCTTAGTCTTTGTTAGTTTGTGTTAATCGTTGTGTTGTTTGTTTTCTTTCTTTATTTTTGGCAGGAAACGGACTTAAATTTCAACGCGTCAACACTTCCACGCCTGGGCGCCGCGTATATCGCGCCCAGGCGCCAATCAACCTCAGTTGGCATTTCGGTTCGCAGATCCACGCCCAGGCGCCGTCTCCCTCATGCCTGGGCGCTGCTTCAGAACACACCCCGGCACCAGACTCCCACGCTAAGGTACCGCAGGAGCCCAAAAGTCACATTTGCTTCGCATCATGGCTCATGAGCGCCACCACTTCCGCGCCTGGGTGCCGCGTGAACCACGCCCAAACGTCAAGTACTCCATGCCCGAGCATTGACTGAATTCCAAAAGCCAATATCTGCTTCGCATTACGACACCTGGGCGCCGTCATACGAGCGTCTGGGCGCCGATCAGGCTTTTTTTTTTAAAATTTAGTCAAAGTTAGGTCAAAAGACTCATCATCTCTCTCTACACCCGATCCCACCACCACTCCGCCGATTTCCTCCGTCGATTCACCATCGTTACGCCGCCGGAATAGCCCCCGTCTCTCTCCTTGCATTTTGGGTCACGGGATGCCATCGGATCTGTGCTCTTTAGACCACAAGGTGAGTGAATAGCTTGGCCCCTTGTTTTCATCTCCTTTCTGAATATTGAAGCTGTGTGGGGGTTTTTTTTGGTTCTCGAATTCGTAACTTGTGGCCTGAGTTATTGCTATTTGTTGGTGGAGTGGGGTTTGTAGGTGGAATTTGGATTTGTAGATAGTTGTGGGTTAGCCGATTAATTTTGCTTTGAGGTTGTTGAGCTGCGATTACTGTTTCTGTTCAATTGAGCCATTGTTGGGTTCGGTTGATTGTGATTGTGGGCTGTCTGCGTGCCCTCGGGACGTAGTCGAGAACTTGGCAACCAATTTAACGCCGTTACGTCGCTGAAATTTTGCTCACAATGCCTAAGCAAACTGCGAAACAATCAAAGGGTAAAAAGAAGGTTGGGGAAGGATCCTCCACCACTCCCGAGCCCTTGATTGACCCACTTGATCCCCTCGCACTTCCCTGATCCTCCAACCCAAAAAAGGAGCTAGTTTTTAACGGGTTATACAATGGGGTCATTATCAAAGAAAAGTCTTTTGCTTCCAGTGCTAAAACTGCAGTGAAAGCCCGTATTGAGTTCCATCATCTGGACTATGTTTGTGGCCCTTTAGAGGCTATCCGACTCCCATGGGTTTACGAATTCTATAGTACAGGGGCTTACATTTCCATCACAGACAAAGCAAGTTGGAGGGCACACACAATTGAGGTTCGGGGCCGCCAGGTTAATTTTGACGACATTGCTCTTAGTGAGTGCCTCGGGATGGAGATTCCCCATACTTGTGGGTATTGTGATCTCTACAAGCTAGATGGGACATACATTGTTTCACTTGACGAGGTCCTTGGGGTCATTGCTATTGAGGGTTCAACTTGGCCCGAAGGGGAGTCTCACTTACCTCGTCGTATCTGGCTTCTCGAGGCTGTGTTTTGGCTCGACTTCATCCACTTTAACCTCTTCCCGAGCTCCAACAGATCGGAGTTGAACAAGGATCGGGCATTTCTCATATTCTCTATCATGACAGAGCGACCGATTAACTTTGTGAGGTTGATTCATCGGACTTTATTAGGGCATATCAAGAGGATAGGCATCGAGTTCATTCCAGCGGTTGACCAGACACAGGCTAAGAGAAAACAAGGAGAGTCAGCTAATCCAAAGAAGAACCCGTTTATTTTCTCGTCTCTCATTACGGCCTTGTGCTCGACCGGCGGTGTCAGGGCTTTTCAGAGCGAGACTACAAACCTCGCCGGCACACCTCTTCCCTTTTCGGACGCCCCAATTTCAGCCCGTCACCCTATTCCTTCGAGGGCTCGTCCTGCTCGTGGCACCTGATCCAGCCACACTACATCATCTGATGTGGAGACCCTTCGGACTGATCTACAGCAGTTGAGGAGGAATGTGCATTCGATGATGAGTGAGGGGTGTGCCTATGTCCGTCAGTTGTTTCTAGAGCAAGACGCCTTCTTGGGCCATGGGCCATTTGACTATTCAGCACCCCCACATTTCCCGCACTCTTCCACTCCCCCTCTGGATGATCTGATTGGTGTCGGTGCTATAATCATTGGGGGTGATTCAGCTGAGCCCGAGGGAGGCACAGATGATATGCTCGACATGGATGATATTATGGGTGGACATGAGGATGAGGGTGGCCATGAGCCGAGAGATGATGATTTTGTGGACCGTTTTATCCGTGAGGATGATTAGCTTTGTTGTTTATTCTATTTCTTGTTTTCTTTTGTCGGATTTTATTTCTGTTTCGTTATTTAGATTTTGGTATTGTGGGATTTATGGATATTTCATTTTTATTTGTTTGTCATCCTTGTTATATCGTCGTTGCTTGCTTGTTCCGTTTAGCCTTCATTTATGTTTGTTTGTTTGTTTTCGTTTCTCGCTTCTATCCATTAGTTAACGTTTTGTCTGGCTATCATATGTTTGATGTGTAGTGTTGATATCTTGGCTACCACCGTGGTTGCCACTCTCTTGGACTCAATTGCCTTTGTGGAGTCGGGTTTGCTTTTCAGCAACCCTATGGTGATGTGTGGTTTACCCTTTTATTTTTCGAACATTGGGGACAATGTTCATGTTAAGTTTGGGGGGGGGGGACTAGATCCATTGTAGTCGTGTTTATCCATTTTTATATATTTCGGTCCAAGTTTGTGGGGGGGATGGTACCTCTACATGTGAAACTTGTGCAATTTTAAAAAAATTTGGATAGAATCTCAACCCTTCACTCGATGCATTGAGAATGGTTAATTTGAATACACGGCATGTTTTCTCTATCAATGTGGATTTTAATGACTATACACATCGTTCCTTGCTTGTGGGACCCTAAACTAAACTAGATTGACCTTAAGATGATTTACATATGCACATAAGTCGAGAGTAGAGGAGTTGAGTGGGTAACCATTGTGAAACACTTAAAGGCTTGATCCCGAAAATATCAATCTAGAATTTTCACATGTGCTATGAGTCGAGAATGTTAACTTTGTATGCTTACAAAGAATAAAAAGAGGTTGAACTTTGGTATGACTGTAAAAGTCAGGCTTAATAGATACTGGGGGAGAAGAGCACCATGCCTAGAATACTGTACTATTAAGCTAATTTGAGCTAAGCTCAAGCCAATGAAAGGGTAAAGGGAATAAGGACCTAGTTTGGTTTTGTGGCCTTTGACACTCGGGCGATTAAGCCTTTAGGAGTGTCTTTACATTTAATACCCTAAAGCCATCCAGTTTGGGAGTTATTGGCCTAAAGCTCGTTACAAGGGTGTCACAGAAAGCCTAAGAAAACCGAACTTTACACATGGTCTAGCCTCTAATATTTTAAATTGAAAGTTGCATAAGTTAAAGCCTAAAGTGGATTAAGTGATGAATTTTTAGTGGCTATGAAGTTTTCTTCAATTCTCATACCATGTGACCAATCGAAAATTGATAGATATGGGATTAATGCTTGAAAAGTGGTAAGAATGCCACTCGACTATAATGCTTAAGATTTATTACACTAACCCTTAGGATGATCTTTTCGATGTTAAGGCGTAACATGAGCAAGTGTGTGACGTGTATATATATATATGTAAATTTGAGCTTAAACAGATGAATTCATGCCATTGTGTTTTTATTAATCATTTTTATTTGCGTTGATTGATCTGGATTGAAAATCTTTTGATTTTGTGGGTATATCATATGCAAACCCTCACGAGACTATAACTCGTCATTTGAGGTAACTCAAGGGTTCAAAGGCTTGTTGCATTCGCTAAATACAACCGTGTACTCCACAAAAGCGAGTTAGGTAGTTTTTTTCTTTCTTTCTGTTTCTCCCGTGTGTGATGATATTTTTTCTTTTCCTATCCTATAGCTCTTATTGCTCGAGGACGAGCAATTGATAAGTTTGGGGGGGTTGATAGGAGTCATTTTTGCACATGTTCTTAACCCCTTTTATTGACAGTTTAGGTCTATTTATAGCTTGAATTGTGTCTCTTGTATGTTTAATCTGTGTATTAAGTTAATTCAGGCACTAAGCGACGTTGCACGAAGAAAAGGGCAAAAGACGGTGTATCAAATAATTTTCTATAGGATGCTTCGCAGAACGGCGCCCAAGCGCCAGTTCTACCACGCCCAGGC
The DNA here is from genome assembly GCA_019426215.1 of Buddleja alternifolia. Taxonomy (NCBI): domain Eukaryota; kingdom Viridiplantae; phylum Streptophyta; class Magnoliopsida; order Lamiales; family Scrophulariaceae; genus Buddleja; species Buddleja alternifolia. The sequence goes on from CM033399.1 coordinate 37,430,604, forward strand.
ACCAGTTCTACCACGCCCAGGCGCCAGTCGAAGGAAGGAGGACAGGATGCTTCGCAGTCTCACGCCCAGGCGCCACATATTCCGCGCCTAAGAGCTAGATCACCCACGCCCAAGCGCCAGTTCTACCACGCCCAGGCGCCAGTCGAAGGAAGGAGGACAGGATGCTTTGCAGTCTCACGCCCAAGATCCACATATTCCGCGCCTAAGCGCTAGATCACCCACGCCCGAGCGCTAGTAAAGCCACGCCTGGGCGCCCCTTGACTTTTGCCTCAAGCCAACAGTGCCACGTAAGCTGCGCCTGGGCGCCGTTGTAACTGTTTTTGGAAGCTATAAAAGGAAATTTTCGTCTCAATTGAAGGGTTCGAATTTTGGATTTAGGGAATTCATTTTCTGAGATTTAAGCCACACTTTTCACCTATCTTGAAAGGCAAGAAGAGGATAAGAGCTAAGGATTGAAGCTCTACTCAAGGATTCATCACCAATCAACCTTTTAGGGAGTTTATTCATTGTTTATTGCATTTGGTGTTTACACTTATGTATATGAATATGTTGAATTCTTCTATGTTGATGGTTATGGGCTAAATTCATATGGCTAGGGCCTTGTAAGAATTGATTAGTGATTTATTCGTATTATTGATAATCGTTGAATTAATTCCCATGTTGCTATGTGTTATGAATTTGTGCTTATGTTTCTTACATGTGATTGATCACCATATGTATTATTAATTGCCTAGTTTAGCGTCTTGAGAAAGATTTAAGCTAGGGTGCAAGGGATTTATAACATCACCGAACCAAATAGGAGTTGCCCTAGACATAGGTAAAGACTCCCGGGTGAAGTCGTTCGATTCTAATCAAGTAAGCTCTAGTTCTTCAATGCATGCTTAGAGGTTAGATTTTCGGGTAGACATACTTAGGAAACCGCCATTTAAGTGTAGGAGTCTATCACGAGACATCGGTTATTCTTTACCTTATGAGTTTTCACCATAGCAACTAGTTCTAATAATTCAACGAGAGTCTTTATGCGAATGAGGATCAAGTTAAGTCTTGCATGTGCCTTAGTCTATTTTCACACTTGAGTTTCAATCTATTGCTTGTTCTTATTTTTGTTCTTTGTTTACTTACTTGTTTTACTCTTACTTTCCGTTCAATTGTCTTTACGTCTATTTGCAAATCATAAGTTAAAATCCAAGTCTCCGTGGTTCGACAACCCGGACTTATTTTGTCCTTTTTTATTACTACACGGCTAGTATACTTGCTATAAAAGCACGTTAGGTATTAGCGTGTCAAACTGGATCTAGACGTATTTATAACTATTGTAGGTCTTTGTCTTGGCTTTTCATTCATATAAAAATCACTAAAAATGGATGTATGTAACTCCAAATATGTCGATATTTCCAAAACTGCGTAGAATCGCCTAATTTAGTCAAAAATAATTCTTTTCACTCCAAAACCAATATTTCCACATCGGAAAGTGGAAAAGAGTCAAACTTCTAGATTTTCTTCAAAATTTGTCATCATAACTCACGTCTTCAACTCAGATTTTCCACAGACGGCGCCACTTGATGTGGTTTGTTTTTACACTATGAAAGTCCCGCAAATTCAAACGCAACTTCATTTATATGAATATGAGAAATCTAATTTTAGAAGACGAATAATTTCAAAAATAAGTAAAGAATTTTGAATAAGAACTAGTAAGAAGAACACTTAAATTTTCATTTCTTTTATTTTCGACTTTCTCTCAAAGAAGATGAAGAAATACAATAATGTTACATTCTTTTTTCTCAATTGTCCATCCCCCTTTACAAATGATGAATTTTCCCCTATTTATCTACCCACATGGCTGATTTTTCTCCCTTTCTTGGTGGGGGGTGGGGGGAGAGAGCGGCCACTTCCATATTTTTGGGGAGATCTTCATTCATCTCCCCTTCTTTGAGGGATATTAGGTAACATTGGATATGATTTGATCCTTATTCAATCTTATCTCTTCTTCTAGCTATCCTTCTTGATCCATGCTTTCCACCATTGCTTCTAGCTATCCTCCTTGATCCATGCCTTCCAATATTCCTTTCAGCTATCTTTCGGCTTCTTTAAGACTTACTCAGCTATCCTTTTTATTTTACGCTTCCTTTGAGCCCTCTTTCATGACGCCTCCTCCGAACATTTGGGCCTCCTTCTTATATTTGGCTCACTGCTTCCTCCTTCGTTTGGGCCCATCTTTTAATAAAGCCCAAGACCATGTCGTGATAATTTACGGGCATATCAGAGTTGTTTTATATAAATAATTTTTTTTTAATTTAAGAAAGTAGTAATTAATGTAATAAGAAATAGTCGCAGTAACACACTTGATGTGTGTTGTAAATTCTTTAAAAGTTGTAAATTAGAATAATTAATTCATTTATTATTAAGTAATATGAAAATTTCTCAGTATCACATGTGTTGCTTGAAATTATGCAATCATAAATTTTACATAAGATTTTATGTTGATTATTTTAAGTAGCTAGAAATTAGGCAATAGAAAAGGAGAAAAAAAGATAACAAAAAAAGAAAAAAATAATAATTGGGGAGGGAGGGAGGCTACGTTTGACACTTGTCAATATTTTAGTGGGTGCAAGATATAATACCAAAAATAAAAGGGCAAACCAAAGTAGTTACTCTAAATAATAATTGTATCTCAAATCGAGTTCAATAATCAAAGTGTGTATTATGAGTCTATATCTTTTAGTATCAGTGTGTATGAAGACCACACCTAATATAACTTACAGCATGAGAAGAGTGCTTTTTTTGAACATTGAAAATGCAATCCTAATTTTTAGCTTGAGTTTGGGGGAAAGTTTGTATGATATCATGTTTAAATGCTTCTTTGTTGAGAAAATCAAGTATAATTTTTTTTTTTAGTCCCTCCAATTGATGCATTAAAATTGATTAACTTGAAAAAAAAAATGGCATGATTTGTTGAAATAATTTGAATTTAATGGAACATATATATCTTTGAAATTGCTCATGGAGACCCTAGACTAGGATTGATTTCTTAGATGATTCACATTGCACAATAAATCGAGGGTAGAGGAGTTGAGAGGATAACCATCTTGAGACACTTAAGGAGTTTTTCCCGGAAAAATTAACTTAGATTTTTCATAAGGTTATAAGTTGAGTAGTAATTTTTTATGCTAAACAATGAATTAAAAAGATTGAAGTTTGGTATGACCACAAGTGGTCAGGCTAATATGTACTGGAGGTGAAAAGTTCCATGCTTATATACTGTACTATTATGCTAATTTGAGCTAAGCTCAAGCTAAAAAGAAGCGAATTGTTTAAAAGATCTAGTTTTATTTCGTGGCCTTTGACACTCGAGTGATTAAATCCTTAGGAGTGTCTTTACACTTAATGCCCCAAAACTATCTAGTTTGGGAGTCATTGATCTAAAGCTTGTTACATGGGTTCCATAGAAAGCCTAATGGAATAAAACATTGCACATGATCTAGCCTTAATGAAGTTAATTGGAAAGTTTCATATGAATTGAATGTTTGAATGGTTGAGATAATGAAATTTAAATGGCTATGAGATTTTTTATGATTCTTATGCTTTGTGTTTGATCAAAAGTTGATAGATATGGGATTAATGTCCAAAATTTGGTAAGGATGCCTCTCGACTATAATACCTTAGATTTATTTTCACTACACCCTATGGAGTCTTTTCGAGTATTGGTGTCACATGAGCAAAAGTAGTTGATATGTATATATATTTGTGAGCTGTAAAAGGATGATTTTGTGCCATTTATTCTTGTTAATTATGTTGAGATGTATTCATTTGGTTGGGATTGAAAGTTTGTTAGATTTTGTGGGTATATCTTCTGCAAACCCTCACGAGACTATAACTCGTCCTTTGAGGTAACTCAAAGGTTTAAAGGCTTGTTGCACATGCTAAGTGCAATCATTTACTCCACGAAAGTGAATTCGTTTGTTGTTTTTGTTTTCTCCTTTTGGTTGATGATGTTTTTCGTGCCTATACCTTTTATTGCTCGAGGTCGAGCAATTGATAAGTTTGGGGGAGTTGATAGGAGTCATTTTTACGTGTTTTTAAGCCCCTTTGCGTTTATGTTTTAGGTTCATTTATCGCTTGATTTTGTCACTTGTGCGTTTAATTCGTGCATTAAGTGATTTCAGGCCGTAAGTGGATACAATCGAAGAAAGGGTGGAAAAATGATGTATAAAACAAGTTTACGCCAAGATGTTTCACACCTCCACGACCAAACAAGCAAGAAATAAGCTGGAGTTAGCCAAAATCATGTTTTAGTACCATTTCCGCACACCTGGGCGCCAAATCAGAAACAACCTCCACGTTGGAACGCCATTTTGATATTTTTAGAGACAGAATTGGATGAAGTGTCTTTCTACAAAGTTTTAGATCTATGTCTTATCTTTACATGGGGACTTGAATCATCCAATTCAGAGGTCTTTGGAGAAGTTTATGAACAAAACACTATCCCTGCGCTGGAAAATACGAAAGTGGCAGCTCATGTTCTTGGTAGGTGAAAAACAAGAGAATGGTATCTCAAATTCTTGGTAGGTTCAAATTCTTGGTAGGTGAAAAGCAAGAGAATGGTAGCTCAAATTCTTGGTAGGTGGAAATTCTTGGTAGGTGGAAAGAAAGAGAAAGGTAGCTCAAATTCTTGGTAGGTAGATTTTTGGGTATTTAAAAGGGAGTGAGGAGCTCACTTGAGGACATCAAAAAATCATCCTTTGAGAGTGTGAGGCCGAAAATTCAGGATTTGGGGGAGCATTCTCTTGGTTTTGAGTCATCCTATCATCATACTTGAAGAGCTAAGAAGAGGAAAAGGAGGGATTCAAGCTTCCAATCAAAAATCGATCATCAATCCAAAATAGGGAGTTTCTTAGTTTGATATTCATCTTTGTCTATGAGTAATTCTATGCTTTTTATTGTTTTTCCAATTTCAATTATGAACTAATTTTCCCTTAACTAGGGCCATGTGAAGGCCGAAGTTATGAGTATATATATATGATATTATTCTTCGTATTAATTCTTCAATTGCTTTGTGTTTTGATTTTGTGCGTAATTACTTGCATATGTTTGATCACCATATGTTTGTCATATTGCCTAACTTAATAGTTTGAAAGAATATAAGTTAGGGTTCAAAGAAATCATCACATCATCCGTAAAAAATAAGGAATTGCCCCTAGAGATAGGTAGAGATTCCCGGGTGCAATTAGCCTGATTTATTCGGGGAAATTCTAGAACTTGAATGCATGATTATTGATTAAATTCTCGGATAGACATATTTAGAGAACTGTCAATTTATCATAGGATTATTACAGTCGAGACATCGGGTAGTAATTAATTAAGGGATTTTCACCAAAACAATAGTAGTCTAATAATACAAAGAATAGTTCATATATATATTAACAAGTAAATTTGGTTGAAGCATGTGCCTTAGTTGTTTTATCTCATAAGAATCTAAATCTATTTGCTAAGTCTCGTTTCACATTTTTATTGTAAATTAATCACAATCTTTTAATTTAATTTTAATTGCTTTTAAATTCCTAGCTTTAAATAATCTTGTCTCTGTGGGATCGATAACTCGGACTTAAAGTCCACTTTATTACTACACACGACCAGTCCACTTGCTGTGCAAACACGTGACGATTTATCGTGTCAAGTTTTTGGCGCCGTTGCCGGGGACTTGATTTATTTTAATTTCGGATTTTATTGCAATTTTTAGCTTTAATTTCTTTTGTCGTTTTATTATTTTCTTTTATTCTTACTGATCGTGTGTAGTAATAAAGTGGACTTTAAGTCCGAGTTATCGATCCCACAGAGACAAGATTATTTAAAGCTAGGAATTTAAAAGCAATTAAAATTAAATTAAAAGATTGTGATTAATTTACAATAAAAATGTGAAACGAGACTTAGCAAATAGATTTAGATTCTTATGAGATAAAACAATTAAGGCACATGCTTCAACCAAATTTACTTGTTAATATATATATGAACTATTCTTCGTATTATTAGACTACTATTGCTTTGGTGAAAATTTCTTAATTAATTACTACCCGATGTCTCGACTGTAATAATCCTATGATAAATTGACAGTTCTCTAAATATGTCTATCCGAGAATTTAATCAATAATCATGCATTCAAGTTCTAGAATTTCCCCGAATAAATCAGGCTAACTGCACCCGGGAATTTCTACCTATCTCTAGGGGCAATTCCCTATTTTTTACGGATGATGTGATGATTTCTTTGAACCCTAACTTATATTCTTTCAAACTATTAAGTTAGGCAATATGACAAACATATGGTGATCAAACATATGCAAGCAATTACGCACAAAATCAAAACACAAAGCAATTGAAGAATTAATACGAAGAATAATATCATATATATATACTCATAACTTCGGCCTTCACATGGCCCTAGTTAAGGGAAAATTAGTTCATAATTGAAATTGGGAAAACAATAAAAAGCATAGAATTACTCATAGACAAAGATGAATATCAAACTAAGAAACTCCCTATTTTGGATTGATGATCGATTCTTCATTGGAAGCTTGAATCCCTCTTTTTCCTCTTCTTAGCTCTTCAAGTATGATGATAGAATGACTCAAAACCAAGAGAATGCTCCCCCAAATCCCTGAATTTTCGGTCTCACACTCTCAAAGGATGATTTTTTTATGTCCTCAAGTGAGCTCTCCACTACCCTTTAAATACCCAAAAATCTACCTACCAAGAATTTGAGCTACCTTTCTCTTTCTTTCCACCTACCAAGAATTTCCATCTACCAAGAATTTGAGCTACCATTCTCTTGCTTTTCACCTACCAAGAATTTGATATACCATTCTCTTGTTTTCCACCTACCAAGAACATGAGCTGCCACTTTCGTATTTTCCAGCGCAGGGATAGTGTTTTGTTCATAAACTTCTCCAAAGACCTCCGAATTGGATGATTCAAGTCCCCATGTAAAGATAAGACATAGATCTAAAACTTTGTAGAAGGATACTTCATCCAATTCTGTCTCTAAAAATATCAAAATGGCGTTCCAACGTGGAGGTTGTTTCTGATTTGGCGCCCAGGTGTGCGGAAATGGTATTAAAACATGATTTTGGCTAACTCCAGCTTATTTCTTACTTGTTTGGTCGTGGAGGTGTGAAACATCTTGGCGTAAACTTGTTTTATACATCATTTTTCCACCCTTTCTTCGATTGTATCCACTTACGGCCTGAAATCACTTAATGCACGAATTAAACGCACAAGTGACAAAATCAAGCGATAAATGAATCTAAAACATAAACGCAAAGGGGCTTAAAAACACGTAAAAATGATTCATATCAGGAGGGAGGCTACGTTTGACACTTGTCAATATTTTAGTGGGTGCAAGATATAATACCAAAAATAAAAGGGCAAACCAAAGTAGTTACTCTAAATGATAATTGTATCTCAAATCGAGTTCAATAATCAAAGTGTGTATTATGAGTCTATATCTTTTAGTATCAGTATGTATGAAGACCACACCTAATATAACTTACAGCATGAGAAAAATAAAATATAGGATCATTGAACTTGTTGCTAGTATGTATAGATAAAAAGATTTTGTGAAATTAAATAGATAATGGACGAGTAGTTGACATTTGACACACTTGGGCAACTTGCCCCAACATAAACCAGGATTCAGGCCCACATACAAAAAGGTGTTTATCTGTAATGTCTATTACACATTTAATGTAATAAGGGCTTTGGGCCGAATCATGTTTGGGCTACGACATCCCATGATATTTCATGCTTTCAACATTAACTACATGTCGATGTAATAATTACTTTTCTCCCACACACTCCCATGTGATTCTTCTTAAATAAAAAGTCCCAGTACGATCACATTTATTCATATATAACGAAATTCACATAAATTTTAAAATATTAATAATTGTAATTGTCTTGAAACTATGACAATTTAAGAATTTTGAACACGTGGTATCACATTGTCTTATTCGCTCATTGATTTTCTTGTGGGCTCTTTGATAAAAGGATAGAATGGTTTCTGGTTTAGCCCAGCCTAATTGCTGCGAAAGGCTAAATTAAGTCCTTTCGAAATGTAAAGTACTTCTATACGAATTAACATTAAGTGACCAATACAAATAGCCACTGCAATAATGCCCGTTTAGTAATAATCATTGACTTCAATACATATATCATGCCAATGAGGTCTAGTCCTACCGGCGAAGTTGAGGCCCCAAACTATTAGAGATCTTTCTTAGATACAAATTAGTAATAATTGTTATATGTTGATAGATAATTCATATTCACTGAATATGGTCTAATTGGTACATGTAATTGTTTCCCTCGAAAAAAAAAAAGGGTACATATATGATAATAAATTCATCGACAAGGGATTATCAGGGCATTCCAAAACTTTCAAATGTTACTTAAGTAGTTAGAACGAACAAATAGGTTCAATAAAAAGAATCTTTCTTCTATCAATCCGTTTTTACCCTTGCGACATCATAATAAAAGTTGCATTCTCAGATTTGTCAAACGAAACACCAATCCACACCCATTGCGTTTTGAATGTATATAAAAAATAATTTCTTTTTTGTACTTCTTACTATTAGATAGTTTCTATAAATCTCATAGAAAAATGCCTAAAAATTCATAGTGAAATTTGAGAAGAGTCTCCTTTTGAAGTAATTACACATTGATCTAATGGCCACCGGAACCACAAAAGGCTATCCAAATTGGTTGCAATAGTACCATTTATATCATAAGCTGGTCCAGGTACGTAACTGGATCTTCATAAGATAATTATATGATTTTCCAATATTTGATTTATCTCTATAGCTTTGATTCAAATTCATTTACGTAACATAAGCGAAGAAGAAAAAGGCTTCTTTTTGCCTTTGTAAAACAAACATCTTTAAAAAAATTAACTTGACTCTTATTCAAAAGGTTTCAATTAGGTCTGAACATATGATCGTAATTAATTTGTCCTTGAACTCTGAATCAACGATAGAATTTGAATGCCATGTGAATTGGACAGGGAAAAAATCAATTCATACAAGAATTTTTGTAACCCCTAAAAATAGAAAAATAGATTGTAAAAGGAAATTAAAATGCTTGTTTAAAATTTCCATGCTTAAAGCCTTAAACATTAATATTTCATATTGGAACCATTAATTATATCATGTGTCACATAAAGTAGGGAAAGTTTGGCATGCTTCAATACATCTAACGCGCATGCAAAGCATAAAGTTCATCACAGAACAAATTAAAGTCTAAATGGTTATGTTCAGTGTTAATCATAAGTGCCCTATTTTGACCAATTACTATTATATTTACTCAAAAGTAAGATGATTTTGACTATAGGTACAATTTTTTCTATTATATACTATCTCCATGAAATTTGTTAATGTTTGGTAATTAAATATGCCCAGTTAGCTGCCTAGAATAATTGAAAAGTAGATTAAATTATAAGGGGGGAAGTTGTTAGGCACTTAATTAATTAATGAGTCTCTAAATCAATATTTAACTATATATGTTTCAGCCAACCAATTGTATTGCAAATGTTAATATATGACCAAGCTGCAATGAGGCATTAGTTCCTGTTGACCTAGCCAGATTATGTACACTTTTTACAATTAAAAATTTAGTCAACCCCAAAGACATTATGGCATGTATAAATATTATTTATGTAAAAATGATTAATCTAAAGTTAAAACGATATGTATAATGTATGACATGACATTAAGTTTAATATGGTTTTTCAACAATGCTAACTACTGTCATAAGAAGAATTAACACAAATTAAGTTTGTATTCTTCAATAAGAGTTTGATGAAAGCGACTCGACAAGAGCTCGACCACTGCATTGAGATGAGCTTGGGTTTGAATAAACACGACAATAAAAGCATAAAGATCAAACGATACAAGAAGTTACGTGATTCGATAATTCCCTACGTCCACAGGAGAGGAGAGAGTAGTTCATTATTAACAAAAGAGATAAATACAATGAATATTGTCAAAAGTATGAACTAAACCTAAGACCTGATTTTTTCACATAAATATAGCATACCGTATCCAGGATTGCGTTTTTTGATAATGGGTCTTCTGCTTAATGTAGGACTTAGGATTTTAAGACATATCACAACTGCTTGGTTGAGTTATCGCGAGTCATTGTCATGTTTATCATATTTTCAATTAATTTATTTCTAATAATTTACATTTATATATTTTATATTAAATGTATATTAATTAAATGACGAAAAAATCGTAAGAAGCCTCGAGCTCAAATACCGAGCTCTTTCTCCCTCGCGAACTCTCGAGTTCGTAGAAACAAATTTATTGAGTTCGAACTCGACATAATTAACTCAATCTCGGCTCGAGACATTTCCCTCTTTTTCAAGCCCGCACTTAAGTTCATTGCAACATGCTCATTAAGCCTAATAATATACTCGACCTTGAGCCCAGCCAACACTCCAAGTTTCATCGAATTCAACTCATTTATACCCCTATTCCTGAATGGTTAATAAAGGTTTTGTTTTCTTGATATTGAAAAAAGAGTTGTAATAGAAGATCTCATCTGAAAAAAAGAATGATGCTACATACATAACCTACTAATTTTTTTTTCCTCTTAATTTTGGTGACCAATTTACTTGATAAAAGTTAATGAATGAATATTTTCTAAACTAATATATAGCAACAAATCTCACTAATGAAAAAAAATTAAAACATGACCAAGTTTGGCCACTATTAAGTTTACGATTCCAATTAATGCTTTTAGCGTGTCCACACAGAAAATAAACTTTTTTGTTTCTCAACCTAAAGAAAAATAAGGTTTGAAAAGTAGATTATAGATATATATAGAATAAAGTGTTTCTATCTCTCTCATCACAATCCTTATAATTAGACTTATTTTAGTTTCGTACATACATAGATACACCAAAATTCTTCTCTAAATCTATTTGTTGAAAAAGATAAACATTCTTCTAAAGGAAACAGCCATCAACCTAAGAGACAAAATGCAATGTGAAAAGGAGAGTGGAAAACTATCGTAAGTTCAATCGTATATTGGTAAAAACACGAAGTATGACTTAATTGCCAATTTCTTTTTCTTTTTTTTTTTTTTTTTTTGGTTTATACTAAGAGTTTTCCCCATCTGGACGCCAGAGATTAATCCCTTCGAGCCGTAGAGATCACCGAAATAAATTTTGCTTCCCCAATTAAACTTTTTCCATACTCACGGCCAAAAATTAAACTCTAAACAACATACTTAAAGAACCTAATTATTCACCAATTGTACAGGACGTTATTGGTTTTTGTCTTTCTTGCTTTTAGTTTGTACCATCCGTAGTTAGAAGGTACACCAGTATTGGTCATTGGCAAATATCTATATCTATATATATATATATATATATATACACATAATTACACTCTTTCCAAAGGATCCATGTGTTTTTACTTTTTGAGCGGGGCCATCGATCCGACCCAACCGGCCGGCCGACTACCTGATTAACCAAAGTCATTGATTGTGGGACACATGGCATAATCCAATTGACCCAAATGTCAAATCAAAAATAGTTACTTTTGACACTATTTTTTTTTTTTATAAGTAAATTTCATTAATTCGGGACAAATCGAACAAATATTACAACAAAAGAAAAAAAAGAACAAAAACATCTACTCTAACATAATACTTATCAAAATAAATTACATTGGGGGTGCTGAACACGAACAAAATAAAATAAATAAAAAAAAGAGGTAGGAAAAAACTCGACCCGATTCCTAACAGAGAGGAGGACCGAGATTTTTCCAGAAAAAGTTTGCACCCACCAAAGATGGTGTATAAGATAACTCGAGCCAGATTTTGCCACCAAAGAACTGAAGCAAAAGAACACCCACACCTGCAACCCCCAAAGTAAAATTCTTTTTGATGAGTAAAATGCCAAAGAAGAACAAAACACATACCCAAACCAAAGCAACAGCAAAAGACTTCCTGCAAAAAGCAAGCAAAATACAACAAAAGGAACTGGGAACGAAAGAAAACAAAACAACAAACAGAGAAGACTAAACAACAGATTATAGATAGCAAAAGGCACCACCAATACATAACAAAGTAAAAATCCCGTGGTGAGTCCAAAGAAACGACCCAAGGACTGACCAAATCCTTGGTTGTCTTCCTTATTTTCAGCCGTGATGAAGGGACCAAATCTTGAATCCGGTAGATCGGCTGACAGGGGGGGACCAGCAACGAGGGGATGGTGGGGCAGGGGAACGACGGCGGAGGGATGGGACAAAAAGGGAGATTCTGTTTGGAATGGAAGAAGGCGGATGAATGAAGGCTTAGGAATAACAGACATGGTGTCTGTGGAAGAAGCCAAACCCACCATCTCAGATGCGATGGCAGTGGCGGAGAGAGGGATAAAACCCTAGGAGACACAATTCTCTCTTTTCACTATAAATACCTCATCTTTGCTCATCTTTGGGGAACCAATATTTATTACTCATAAAATCTCTCATTTTACCTCGTATATTTATCGAACCAGTTTACCTTATATTTACATAGTCCATATGAACCTCCAAAAATAGCTCATATATCGAATTTCAAATATGTTTAGACTTGATCATATCTAACTTGGTACGTAAGTTGCTTGACTCGGTCAAGTCCAGTCAATATTCCATCTTATCTGAGTTCACTACTACAAAAAATGCATATTACAGCGGTTTTTTTGGACCTATTACAGCGGTTCGAACCGCTGTAATAGGCAGTGCTGTAATAGGGTTTCGACCTATTACAGCGGTTTAGAACCGCTGTAATAGGGTATTTTTTATTTATTTTTATTAATTTCACTTTTTCGTTTATAATTTTACCGTGTCGAAATGACACGAAATTCGCAAATACACAAAAATATATACATAAACTCACACATACACAAATATACATATACCCACATATACTTACATAAACCCACATATACACAAATATATATACATACATAAACCCACATATACATACACCCACATATACACAAATATACATACACACCCACATATTCGTGTACGAAACCCCACATATACACAAATATACATACACTCACATATACATACATAAACCCACATATACACAAATATACGTACACCCACATATACATACATAAACCCACAAATATACATACACCCACATATACATACATAAACCCACATATACACAAATATACATACACCCACATATACATACATAAACCCACATATACACAAATATACATACACCCATATATACATACATAAACCCAAATATACATAAACCCACACATACACAAATATACATAAACCCACACATACACAAATATAAATACACCCACACATACAGCGGTGGTGGAGGCGGCGGTGGTGCTACATGGTGGTGGCGGCGGCGGTGGTGCTTCAAGAGAGAGAGAGAGAGAAAGAGAGTGTAGAGAGAGAGAGTAGAGAGAAAAAGACTAAGAGAGATAGAGAGAAGCGGGAAGATCAAAATTTAAGGGATTTAAATTTTTTGGTTTTGACCTATTACAGCGGTTCCCAACGAACCGCTGTAATAGGTCCCTCGACCACCTATTACAGCGGTTCCCTCGGAACCGCTGTAATAGGTTAAGACCTATTACAGCGGTTTTCTCGGAACCGCTGTAATAGGTTAAGACCAAGATACCCTATTACAGCGGTTCGTTGGGAACCGCTGTAATAGGTTCCTATTACAGCGGTTTTACTAAAACTGCTGTAATAGGTGCGCTGTAATTGGGTATTTTGTAGTAGTGGTTCTGGTACGACTAATCTGGGTTATAAATTAGGTTTGGATTGGTCCGGCAAAATTCAAACTAAAACAATATATATATATACAATTATATATATATATGATCTAACCCAAATCCGAAGACTCGAGTCTCTCAGTCCGGACCATAAATTCGTTCTCTTGTGCCTCACAGGTCGTGCCTCCGTGTCAACATTGAGTCGATGAACGATAACAGCAGAGTCGATACCTTTGAAGTCTGCAGCTTTCCTTGCGAACATATCAGAGTTGTTCCTCAAAAAATTCACCAGCTTCGTTTCTATTTCAGGATCCATCTCTCCCCCAATATGTGTCGTTTTGTTCGGGTTTCCTGGTATAAGTTCAATTGACTTGTGGACCAAAGGTTCGACTCGTGCATCAACTTGCTTCTGTCTTTTATCCCAACCTTCAATCAGAGTCTTTGCTTCTTCATCTAACACTTCAATCCTGCTAGCTTCGCACTTTCTCGTCTTTGATGAATTCACTTTTAATGAAATCGTGTAGCACTGCCGAGCCTCCAGTTGGTTCCCACGCACTTCACCAATACCATTGTTTGTTTTGAACTTCATCTTCAAGTGTGGAGTCGAAACAATAGCTCCAAATGTATTCAACATGGGTCGTCCCACAATCATATTGTACGCAAAGGGTACATCCACAACCAAAAAGGTAATTCAGTTCGTCTTTGACCTCGATCCCACCCCCAACGACACATCTAGCTCAATTGACCCCTTAGGCATAATCGAAGATCCAGTAAAACCAACCAAAGGAGTACTTACACTTTGCAGCCGAGTTCCATCCAGCTCCATCTTTTTCAAAACGTCCCAAAAGATAATATCTGCAGAACTCCTCATATCCACCAAAACCTTATGCACCACAAAATTGTCCACATCCATTGAAATCACCATAGGGTCGTTATGAGGACCGTGCATTCCGTCGTAATCACTGTCATCAAAGCTAATCACTTCGTTCCTCGAACTCGATCCTCCAGTAAGTGAAAAAATCCTACCAGGTTCGCCACGGTAGTAGCCTGAACGACTCTCCCTCGCATATCTTTTTTTTGCGTTAGAGGAGTCTCCATCAGTAGGTCATCCTGCTATCATGTGTATCTCTCGAAAATTACCTTGTTTGGGTGCCTCCCGTACTTCGACTCTTCTCTCGTTTGTACGAGGACCTCTATTCGGTAATGAATGTCATTATGCTCGTAATTACGAGAACCGTCATTACGGTGATGGTCATTGTTTCGCTCGTGATTACGAGAACCGTCATTACGGTGATGGTGATCTTGCTCGTTATAACGAGGGTTGCCTCGTGGGCGTTCATTGTTTAGGCGATAATTATCGCTTCTGTGATCATCATTTCTGGGCTGCTCGTGATTACGAGTCTGACGATCCCTTTCAATTGACTTCTCATGGGATCGTTCTCGTGAACAATTGTGCGGTCGATAGAGTTCATTCGTACGAGTGGCCTCTGGGACTCTTACTTCTGCCAAAGTTCGATCAATAAAATCGTTCAACACCCCAGATTTGATAAGTCGTTCAATTTCATCCTTCAACTGAAAACACTCTTCAGTGTCGTGGCCATGGTCTTTATGGAATTCACAGTATCTATCCATGTTCTTTTTCACACCACCTCTCATTGGCCTAGGTCGTTGAATTTGACTCGTACATAAAGCAGCAACCAGGATTCTCGTACGAGTCGAGTTCAACGGGGTGTAATGTTCAAATTTCGGTTTACGGGGTCGATCATGATCCCTCCTCGACCCCGTTCCCTCATAACGTTTAATTTCACGCTTTTTTTACGACCACAAGGGTCATTCAGAATTTGCAAATTATCCAAGTCCTTTAACTCGTTCATTTCTCCCTCATTAATATACTCCCCCGCTAGTTTCATCAATTCCTCATGGGATCGTGGAGGGCGGCAAGAAAGTGCATCATTAAAGTTTCCCTTCTTTAAGCCTCTCATAAGGAAGCTTAACATTAATTCATTATTAAGTTCCGAAAGGTCCATGGCTTCTTGATTGAAGCGGTGTATAAATTCACGCAGAGACTCGGTTGAGCCCTGCTTCAGTCCCATGATCACAGATATAGACTTCTTAGTCTTTTTATTACTAGCAAAGTGACTTTCAAATTTATATTTCAATCGTGTGTACGACTCTATGGAAGCGGGGGCTAGACTCATGAACCAGTCTTGCGCCCGACCCACAAGAATCGTAGTGAAGATCCTTGCATTAATAGCATCTGATTGTCCCTGCAAAGACATCAACAACTCATAAGATGTAATATGGGGTCTTGGATCGCCCGCCCATCAAACTTTAGAAAATCTGGCATTCGAAAAAGCTCATTCGGAACTTCCTTCATGATCTCAGTGACAAAAGGAGAATTGTGGGCCATCAACATGGGGGCTGGCCTCGTCTGCATAGGAGCCGCAACTTTTTCCATCGTTGTACGTCTGTCCTCCTCATAATGCACCACTCGTCGTCGTGCATTCGGTGAATCCGTCGCCCGAGCTTTTCCTCGGCTTTCTACATTCTCTTGACGAACACTAACCACATCGTCATCGTCTAACAACTCTCCTTCCTGCTCTCCATCACGATTCTCTTCTTGATGGAATAAACTTCTTTTGGCGGAAGGATCTTTACATGGCTCTCCTACATTAGGAGTCGCCAGAGTACGGGTAAGATATTTCTGCATCTCTTCCTTGGCATATTCCTTCATCCTCCTATCCAACTCTTCTTTTGTCATCGTGATAACAGAACTCGTTCCTCCGTCGGCAGGCGGATCTGCGTTTAATTCTTCCTCTTCTCGAACCAACCGACTCTTCATGTTCCTGACCTCACCCTTAACACCAACAAATCTCAGCGACCTCGAAGTAGATTTCCCACAGACGGCGCCAACTGATCTAACCCAAATCCGAAGACTCGAGTCTCTCAGTCCGAACCAAAATTCCTTCTCTTCTGCCTCACAGGTCGTGCCTCCGTGTCAACATTGAGTCGATGAACGATAACAGCAGGGTCGATACCTTTGAAGTCCGCAGTTTTCCATGCGAACATATCAAAGTTGTTCCTCAAAAAATTTACCAGCTTTGTTTCTACTTCAGGATCCATCTCTCCCCCAATCTGTGTCGTTTTGTTCGGGTTTCCTGGTATAAGTTCAATTGACTTGTGGACCAAAGGTTCGACTCGTGCATCAACTTGCTTCTGTCTTTTATCCCAACCTTCAATCAGAGTCTGCTTCTTCATCTAACACTTCAATCCTGCTAGCTTCAGACTTTCTCTTCTTTGATGAATTCGCTTTTAATGAAGTCATGTAGCACTGCCGAGCCTCCAGTTGGTTCCCACGCACTTCACCAATACCATTGTTTGTTTTGAACTTCATCTTCAAGTGTGGAGTCGAAACAATAGCTCCAAATGTATTCAACATGGGTCGTCCCACAATCATATTGTACGCAAAGGGTACATCCACAACCAAAAAGGTAAATCGGTTCGTCTTTGACCTTGATCCCACCCCCAACGACACATCTAGCTCAATTGACCCCTTAGGCATAATCGAAGATCCTGTAAAACCAACCAAAGGAGTTGTACGTCGTGAACGACCCTAGATAGATGATCTTACAAAGATCACATTTTCAACTCTTTAGTCTAAATTAGACTCTAACTTTGGAGTCGTACGTCGTGAACGACCCTAGATAGATTATCTTACAAAGATCACATTTTCCGTCTAAATTAGACTCTAACTCTGGAGTCGTACGTCATGAACGACCCTAGATAGATGATCTTACAAAGATCACATTTTCAACTATTTAGTCTAAATTAAACTCTAACTCTGGAGTCGTACGTCGTGAACGACCCTAGATAGATGATCTTACAAAGATCACATTTCAACTCTTTAGTCTAAATTAGACTCTAACTCTGGAGTCGTACGTCGTGAACGACCCTAGATAGGTGATCTTAGAAAGATCACATTTTCAACTCTTTAGTCTAAATTAGACTCTAACTCTGGAGTCGTACGTCGTGAACGACCCTAGATAGATGATCTTACAAAGATCACATTTTTAACTCTTCGATCCAATTAGACTCTCTGAGGTCGTACGTCGTGAACGACCCTAGATAGATGATCTTAGAAAGATCGTATTTTCAACTCTTAAGTCTAATTCAATTTTAAACTTTGATGTGAAATACAAATAATCTTACGTACACAGATCATATCTATAATATCGCTATTTTTCTGCTGGTTCATTCTTTTGATGAAGGTCATGTGAAAGTGTCATTCTGTTTGAAAAATTCAGATTTACTTTTGACTTATACTTCCTTAGTAGTAAATTTAAAGCTATAAATGTCTTTTCTTTAATACTGATGAAGTGGGGGACTTAATGATATACCAAAATATGGTATTTAGCCCAATAATGGAATGTTATAGCATGTGAGGCCCAACACAGACCTAGAAACCGGCCCATAATGGAAGATCCGTGTGTTTTTTAAGTGATCCGTGTCGGGTCGTTCACTAGATACGAGTCAAGATCCTGACTGTTCATAGGCACCACGTGGCATCATCGGTGCGACCCACTTCGCTGTCAGATCCGTACAACACTTGCATCTATAAATACCCCCTCATAACACTTATTGAGGGGGGTTGGAGAATACTCTCTCCAGTTTTAGCCTCGTATATTCATTAGTAACGAGTCTATAGACTGATAAGTACGTTCCTATATACATATAAATTTGGAAGTTAGAATCGTTCCTCGAGTACGACCCTGACTATTCACCTTAATATAGAACTACGTTGACTTGATCCTAATTAGGTACGTAGGTAGCTTAAGTATCATTGAGTGCAGTCTATAATCTTCATTAGCATACTCGTCGTAGGGTTCGAATCCTTTCAGACTGATAGATTTGAGTCCCCGAATTTGAGTTAGATCAATATATATGATGCGATGTGAAAATTGAGTTAGACTCTGGGTGCTCACACAGAGCAAAATATCTTAGAGGAACGAGTCAATATTGGATTGAGACGGACCTACGACACGACAAAACGGACTAGTTAATTTTCTCCATAATGATAATGATTAGTGGTGGTTTTTTAGTGAATAAAGCAATAATGATCTGATTATTTTAATATCTGTATGGGTGTTTACTTGCAGGCATTGGGTCTCATTCTTTTTTAACCTTTAAATTAATCAATTGGATTGATGTGTCATATATATATATATATATATATATATATAATTTTATAACTCATAGGCACTTTATAATAAGCTTGCATGACCATTATTAAGTAAGATTAAAATGTTCATATTGCCCTTGATCCAGAATTATGTCAAATGAATATATAAATATTAAAAGAATATATATGCTAAGTATTTTTCTCATGTATAATCTGTTGCAAGACTTTTCAGTGAATGACACAGGATAGAAACAAAAACCATTAAAAAGAAATCAAATTTTTGACCTGATAAACAAACCAAATGCTAATTCCATCAGTAATTCAAAGTTTTCATACACAATCTATGTATAAAGTAATTTCTACAAACTTCTAGATAAACAGTAAAATTATGAGTTACATTTTATTTATTTGTTTATATAAATATATATATATATATGTATTATTTTCCTTTTATTAATTAATCCAAATATGGTGGATGAAAATGGGATCTACAGAGGATTTTGGGATTTTAGTCGATGACATGGACAGAAAATACAAATGCTGGTAGCAATGTCAGAATAAAGACACGAGAATTAAAGAAGATAATTAGTCACCGTGCACCTATCATTTTCTCCATGATTTTGACGTGATAAGTTTATTCCAACGTGCACATATAGAAATCCATCTTATATGATCTTACATCATTCATGATGTTTGGCTTTCCTCCACATATTTATGAAGGACGGTTGTAAACAAATTAAATCAATGAATTTGTTAAATTTGAGAAATTGTGTTTGAACTTTGATTATGGTAGAAATCCCACTTCCCATAATTGCCTTCAATATAAGCCACATTCTCAAAATTACCCAGGATCCATGTATTTTTAATTGAGTTTTGGTAGACCCGAACCACACGACCCGATAGACCCGGATCCTCAGCAATTGATGCACAACCGATGAAGCCCGGAGATCATGGCACGTGTCCCCCCCATCTGTACACCATGTTCTCCACTATAAATACCCAATTTTATTTATTACTTTGAGGTACGACATTTATTACTCCATATTTGCTATAATGACCTCGATTTTTTTGTCTTTACTGACTTGAATATCAGAGAGTTTAAGTTGGGATAACCCCAACTTGACCCTAAAGAGTGTGTTTTGATTAATTTCAGGTTGTTCCAATTTAGGAGATTCACGAAGTGTTCAAGCCAAACTTCACTGAGGAGAGTGATGTTCATTTTGGGCCCAAATCAAACTTAAATAAAATTCTACGAGTTTACTGAATTCAAGTACGAATCGAGTTTAAGTACCACATATTTTATTTAAAATTAATCTTGTCCAGCTTAAACCGAGCTTCAAAAAACTCATCAAAATTCCAGAGTAATGGAAGTTGATAAAATTCTAGAAACGCTTGGTGGAGTTAACTAACTAACAAATTAAAGCTCTAATTGAGATTAAAATAAGAAATGGAGTAATTAAAAATTATACACGTGGTTCTTGAGTATATGACCCTACCGCGTTATGTCAATTGTTCCATCAAATGAAATGAAATGTGGATCATTTTCATTCATTTCATGATTATTTCTCGCAAAATCATAAACAACCCTCTACGCTATATTTACGCTCATTTGGACTTTCCTTTTCAATTCAACACGCTACGACCACTAACCTTCAAACTTACAAATCACAAATCAGCCATGGATACTATTTGGACTGTGATCCATACATATATATACACACATATATATATATACACACACACATCACTCAGCCGCCAAAACAATTGTTCTCAATCTTACAATTTTGTCTCGGGACCGCTGCAAATCTCCCCTTTTTTTCCATTCATTTATATCAACAAAAAAACAATGGTTAAAACAGCGGCTTCATCGACGTCGATTAATGTAGCCGAGCCGAGGAGTAATGAAGTGAAGTACAAAGGCGTACGGAAGAGGAAGTGGGGGAAATACGTGTCCGAAATACGGCTCCCCAACAGCCGGGAGCGTATATGGCTCGGCTCGTACGACACGGCGGAGAAAGCCGCAAGAGCTTTCGACGCCGCCTTGTTCTGCCTCCGCGGCCACAACGCTAAGTTCAACTTCCCCGACGATCAGCCCAACATCGCCGGCGGCCAGTCGCTCACGCCGGATGTTATTCAAGCCGTGGCGCAGCAGTACGCTAATAGTTATAGCGCCGGCAGCTCAAGTAATCAGCCGCAGCAGCCCGCGAATGGCGGAGACGGCACGTGGAATTCGGATGGGGCAGGGCGAAGGGACTCGTTCGATTGGTCGTTTTTGGACACGTTGGATTCGAGTAATGTAGAAAATGCGGGCAATGTTTCTGATTTCGGGCTTTTTCACGACCCTGAAGACATGTACATGTCACATCATTTTGCAGATAGGCAGAACGACGACGAAGATGACGAGGATCAGCATGGAAATGGTGGTAATGTGCAATCATTTCTCTGGAATTTCTGATCGTCTGAATTTTAATGATCAGAGTAATTAATTAATCTGATGATTATTGACTTTGTAGAGCTTCCCGGTTATTGTAGTGCTACATTTAGTGTGATTTATTGAGGTAAGTGGATATTGCTGCCCAGTTTTTGTTTTCGGGAAATAATCATATACCTTAATAATCACAAAAATACAGTAATAGATAGCTAGCTAATGATAATATTACATGTTATAGTTGTAATTGTACGAAGCGTACACTGTACACCACCGTACTGCTATAAAATAATTATAGTAAATAAAGTTTCAGTGATCAATATTATTAATATATATTTGATTGTCTCCTTTAATTTGTGAATAATTCAGATTTTTCAACTTCCAGTATTAGTGATAAGTGGAAGTAGACTGCATGCATGCACGCACCATAAAATGGACAAAAAGCCTAGGTTGGGACATTAAATTTGGTCTGGATCTTCAGTCACATTAAAAAAAATTCAACTTCGAGACACGTGTGTGATTCATTTTATGACACCAAAATGGGAAAAAAGATCTGAACCGCATTAGATTAATGAACGTTCATCGAATGATACTTAGCAAGACATAAAAGATTACATATAAGAGGGGGCATGATTTCAGTTCAAGAAAGTATTTTTGTCGGATCCAGGCTTAGCTTAGTGACAACGTACTGTTATCACTACGACAAAAAATAATATTAGTGACAACATCTAAAGGGGAAAATTGTATTTTTAGTCCCATAACTTAGGCTATGTGCAATTTGATCCCAACACCACATTGCATTCCATATCTTTAAAAAATGTGCAAATTTGGTCCCTAGCCTAATGCCCATTAGTTCTTGGATAGAAGTAGCACGTGTCTGTCTCGTGCATGGGTAATTATGCAATTTATGTCCCATGATATTGGACCAAAATTGCACGTGGCCCAGGTATTGGGACTAAATTTGCACATGACCAAAGTTTGTTCCTTTCCATTTAAAAATTTATGAATTATGTAGGGTAATATCCATAATCATATAATATGATATCTTATCTCTAGCAATGATATGGACATGTTTTGTTTGTCTTTGTATATGTTTATTTTTTTTATTTTACTAATCTATATCATGGCATATCTAGTTAAAAGAAAAATTAGTACAATTTTAGGCAAAATTAAATTGTTGTGACTTGGGTGTAATTTATTAATTTTTTGTTATGTTTGGACAAAACAAAGGAAATTTAATTAAAAGTAAAAGAAAGAAAACAAAATTATAAATATAAATAATTACCTAAAAAAATCAAACTGAAAGTCGTGTGCAATTTAGTGTTAGCTCCAAGCTGCTGCCAAGTCCCTCTCTGTGCTGGGTAACTTGATTGATGATGTTTGTTTCCTTAGTTTATCGCTTTCGAGTTGTTCTTTCTCTTTTGTTAGACGTTCGGGCAACAATGTGGCCCATTCGATTGCTCGTTCCGCTTTGGGGAACCAAGAAGGTGTTCTTGGTCTCCCTCTTCTTGTTTTTCAGCTCCAAGCTGTTGCCAAGTCCCTCTTTGTGCTGGGTGATTGATGATGTTTGTTTCTTTACGTTATCGCTTTCTAGCTGTTCTTTCTCTTTTGTTAGATGTTCGGGCAACCATGTGGCCCATTCGATTGCTCGTTCCACTTTGGGGAACCAAGAGGATGTTCTTGGTCTCCCTCCTCTTGCTTTTGATGCTCTTGTTTCGGATTTTGTTTCGGAGTAATATATCATCGTTTTTTATCAAAAAAAAAACTTAGATTTTTGTGCAATATTGGTCCCAAGAACGAATTACCAGTTCACGTGAGAGGCACGCGCTATTTCCGTCTAAAAACTAATGAAAATTGAGGTTTGGGAGCTTGCACATTTTTCGAAAATATGGGATGCAATTTAGTGAGTTCTATGATATTAGGACCAAAATTGCACATAGCCTAAGTTATGGGACTAAAAATGCAATTTTTCACTTCTGATTGGCAATGTTAAAATTATAACGAGATATACATAATGAATGGCCACAATTTTTGTTTTGTCACAATAAGCTAATATAAAATGTATGATTTGTTTATAATTAATAATGCACATTATTTCAAAAATAAGGCATGACTAATAAAAACATTAATTTAAAAAAAGCGCCGAAATACTCATCACATTGAATAAATGTTGAACTTCACTATACTAATATATATATTTTGCTTTAAGTTTCTTTCACTACCAAATGAGGAGGGCTGATTTATAATCTGATGATCAGGAATATTAGCTAGCTTAGCATAGAGTTTGAATACAAAGAAAGAGTTATGAGGAAACTATAAAAGTTAGTTTTCTCGTTAATAAAGAATTTCAAACGTTATATATCAAACTTTAATTTCAAATCTTAATATATATTCAAAATTATTGAATTAAAGTATTGAAAATAACTAAGTCACTTATATATTATATTGTTCCAAGAAAACTACGTACTAAAAATCGACTATATATATATATATATATATATATACACACACACATATATATGTACTCCGTATGTATAAGATGGGGTGACTGTTTTACGTGTGTGTGATGGAGCATTCAGATTGATAGAAAATAAATATATATAATGTTGTAAATATTTTGTGATTTGTGTTTATAGAATAATAAATTGATGATAAACTCCATACTATTTTACTCAAACACAATTCACAATTGTTACTTTAGATTGTTGTAAATATTTTGTGATTTGTCTTTATAGAATAATAAAATTGATGATAAACTCCATACTATTTTACTCAAGCACAAATCACAATTGTTACTTTATATTGTTGTAAATATTTTGTGATTTGTGTTTATAGAATAATAAAATGATCTCAACAATATATTCAATGGAATTACCATAACTTCATAATATATAAATATAAATCAAATTGTATAATACTTGGTAAATATGACCGTGTAGCAATGGAGAGTCACGACGGTGTTGTTGTTCTAAAGTCACGATTGCCTCCCTATGTGTAGATTCTCACGACTGATCACGACTCCAAATAAAACTCATTTGCTCACACCGATGTCTCAGCTTAGATGTACGTCCACGAGGAGACTAGGAACCAGTCCACTATCACATTACCAAAACACAAACTCTTATTGGGAGTATAAAATATATTCTCATAAAACCTTCACAATATCACTTGTGCCAACAAAATGAGTTATGACATTTTTATATAGTAAAATAGGATTTGACTATTATAAGACAATAATGAGGCCAATAACACCATTATCATATCATCATAAAATCACCATAAAATCAATAGTAAATAGGTCGAATAATGTTGTAATAAAATGGTCAAAATCTCATAAAAATGAATCAACTAATGAGGCTATAAATCTAGAATAAATTAAAATTAAGATGACAGAAATAAAAGTTGTTGGAAATAAATAATGATTAAGAAATTTTAAAACTTATCTCCAACGTATAAGGGGAAAGGTCTTCATGGACGAATTGAAGGTGTGATCATTTTCATGGGGATTTTGTTGAAAAGAAAGCTAATAATTAAGATTCTTAAGTCCAAAGATGAACAGTACGTATATATATATATATATATATATATGTGTGTGTGTGTATATATATGTTCACATGAAAGATCAGGTGATATATTTTGGCCGGTGATGAAAATGACGTATGGTGCTCGATTCATCGGGGTTGATTACTGCTAAAAGCCTCATCGTTATATATGTGTATATAACAGTCAAACCCGCCTCCTTTGTACCACCCAATATATATATATATGATTGTTCGTTAATGCACAGTCGTCGTAACTCATTTACACGTGGCGCTAGCTGCATGAATTAACATAATATCATACAGTACAGTTTTATTACTAGTCTTCTTCTTCCTCCTCTAATTTCTGGCCGGCGTAATATATACCTTGAAGTTCCAGCCAACCCAACTCTGTGTGTCACAATGTGTGTGGAGATTAATATATTTTCCTAATTACACTTGACTGTGGAGTATAGACTCCACGTGAATAGCTATCTTTTGCATCTACGAATCCTTTTATTAATCATTCAATTCACCCACTTTGTAAACTACACTTAGGTGTGACGGATAAAGGAGGTGACTAGAATTTTCCAACTTGTAATTAACACAAAACTTCTAAACGGTTTTTAATTTCTAATTTAACACTGATGCAGGATCAAAATAATTCTCAGGTGATAATTGGGAACCTCAAAGAATGTGTATAGCGTAACATATGTAGTTTCGAGCTGGGATCCGACCTATTTCACGACAAACTAGAAAGATGGAGATTAGATTATAAACTGTAATTGACCGAATTAAGTTGCCTATGTACCTACTTTCATAGAATCAAGTCTATTCGTAGTTCTGTAAGGTTACATGTAGCAATATTGGTAGAGTTCGTATACAACTGATTATACGAAGTCAAGGAAAGGGTAAACACTCAATCAGTCAATTAAAGCGTTTTTACGCTTTCCTTAACTTCGTATATCAGCTCTATACGAACTCGACCGATATTGATACATATATTCGTACAGACCTACAAATAGACTTAATCCTATATATTAAAGTAGGTATGTAGGCAACTTGATTCGAACAAACTACTGCCGTCTATAATCTAATATCCATATTTCTAGTCTATCGTGAGAAATGTCGAATCCCAGCTCATCGCATATGTTACGAGATACACATTCTTCGAGGTTCGCAATTGTCACCTCTGAATTATTTTGATCCTGCATAATTTTGGCGCCGTATGTGAAAACAAGGTCATATGCCCTGCCCAAGCTCTTCTTATGATGTGTATGTAACTACTTCCTCACCTCGAATGGAGACGAGGGACTTGAGAGACTTATAAGTCTCAAGCTCCCCTCTCCCTAGCGAGACGCCTTTTAAGGACGAATTCGTAAGGCTTCGGTCAAAGCTGACAATACCTCGTGCAATGGCGTACACTGTGCGAGAAAGCAAGTACATGCCACATCAAACACAAACTTGATTGAGAAGACCTTTACACATGTTTTTGACAAAATTAAAAGTGAAACGTAATGTTTTTACATAATTAGAATACGTGCCAACTCTATATAAAAGTGATAATAATAATCTACGTACGTACTAAATATGAGACAGATATAATGCATCATTTGCCATGCGATACGCTAGTAGTTCAACCCTTCACTCTCCACCAGAACATCGTTATTCGTGGTATTAGTCATCTTCACGGTCAAGGGCGGATCTACAGCCCATTAAGGGGGGGAGCAGTGCCCCCACTCAAAAAAAAAATTATAAATATATACATTTTTTTTAATTTAAATTTATAAATTGCATTAATGCCCCCAAATTATTAAGTGCCTCCCTCAATTTTGAAAGTATTAAATGCCCCCCTCAATTTTAAAAAATTATTTTTTTACCTTACAAAATTTTTTATATTTGAATTTCGCCCCCCCTCAAGATCGAAAAATATCACGTTTTATCCCTTTACTTTGAGTTCGCCTCCCTAAAACCCAAAATTGTGGCTATAACAAAAGAGGTATAAGAGTATAAATTATGTCAAAAGTTGTAATTGAACCTAATTCCTTATTATATTTTTCCCTATAAATATAGCGTACCGTACCGCTGGGGGCACCCCTCTTAACATATTGTATAGCTATATCACAACAATCTCATCCCCCTCGGTATAATCCCCGATGCCCCCACTGAACAAAATTTCTGAATCCGCCACTATTCACGATGGAGGGATTTCATTGTACTGGTATCTTAATTGCGTTGAACAGTAATTGTGACTAAAAGTCGAACTTTTTAAAAGTGACAAAAAAAAAACTTGGGGAGGGGGGGGGGGAGATACAATTTTTGGAAAAATTTTTGCCCCTTTTCCTCCAAAAAAAAATCATACTTATTGTGAAATGTAATAAATGTACCAATATGACTCACCTCATTAATAAACTAATATAAAAAGAACATTTTGATTTGAAATAGTAATGGATAGGGGAGTAAATGAGTCGCGAGTCGAACGAATTGTTGTTCAAGTTTCATTAAATTATAATCGAGCTTTAAAATTTGTATTTGAGTTTGTTTGATTGTTAATAGAGCTGAGCTCGCTTTAATCGAACCGAGCACGAGCTGAGCTCGAGTAGTTTGACTTTTTTTGCACACATTTTTATTAATTTTTACTAATCGAATCGAGCTCGAGTCGAGTTTTAAAACTTATCAAACACAAAAAGTTGTTCAAGCTTGGTTTGATACGCTGGCGAACCAAACTCAAATGAGCTTTTAGCGAACAAGCTCGATTCGAGTATCTAGTTGATTGATTGTCAACTATTTATTAGATACTCAATTTCATTTTTAATTGTCCAAAAATAATTACCAAGGCAATTGGATTACGCCAACTAATTACCAATTCTACAAAAAGCATCTGGAAAAGTCCACAAATAAGTGCTTTAATCATTTCCTGCTACATACACCAAAGTGTGGAACGTTCTTCCTAGTTTGTGTTCAGACAACATAAATTAATATACTATATTAGCCACCTCCGTTTCGTTGACCTTGGGTCAACGGTTAGGCTTCCAGATTTTCAGTTTCTGTTCCATCATTAAAAATGGGATAAGTACACTAACTACTCCACTTATTTAATGTAGTTATAATACTGTTTATCTATTTTGAGCACATAACAAATAACCTCCCTCTTATAATTATAAAACCTTATAGTTCACTCATTCCTTTAGAAAACTAATGAAATTTGCTGACATTATCAAAAAATAAATTTCTAAATTTTCTATTTTGCACTTGAGGGGGTGAATGTAATTTTTCATATTAAAGATGAGGTAATTGTAACTTTTAATTTATTTTACAATAAATAATTTTGTTAAAAACTTGTTTAACATCTATATATAATAAAATATAACCTTTGAGACTATCCAAATAAGTGCCTATGTGGATAGTCTAGTTGAACTCAATTCTGCCACATAAGTAATTGTATTATTTATCCATTGAATGGGGATAAATATAATTATCAATCTTTATCCGAAAGAATCAATTTTAAAAATTTAAAATAAGTGTGTTACAAACATAATTTGAAATTAAAACAAGGTTTACCATTATAATTAAAATTCAAAAAAAAATAACTTTTTTTATATCCATTTGACTTACAGTTAACAGTTATTTGTCATTCTTTAATACTAATTTAATTAAATTTCCTAATCATGTATTATTATTTTTCTAAACTAAATAATAAGATCTAATACTCCTACTAATAAATTTTATTGAGTCAATTTTTTCAATAAAAGTTAGCTCTCATTTTATTTTTAAATACTTATTTCCTTAATATTATTAATAGTGTTTTATTATTTTTTAAATGAAAGATATGATTAGATACTCGTATAAAGAAATTATTCTATGATAATCATTAAAATTGTCTTATTTTTTTAGATTATAAATAAATAAATAAATATTTTTTACATATCCAGTCTCCCGTGCCGTGGCAAGGGGTTACATCTAGTCTTGATAATAAAGTACAAATTCGAATTAATGCCAATTTGAATATTTTTCAAAAATGAAAACAAATATTGAGATTCAATTTATTTTAGAAATAATATCATAATTCAATGCAGATAAATCTAAATTTGTAAGTTGCCAAAAAATACTAAACCAGTTAATAAATTAAAATAAGTTGAAAGAAACAAATATAAATATATAGGGATGATTACACTCAACATCCTAAGGTATTTCGAAATTACAAAAAATATCCTCTAATTTAATAAATTACACCTAACATCCCAATGTTTCATTCCGTCCAACAAATAGCACCTTCCGTTAGGGTTACTATACGGCGCCGTTAAATTTTTTGATAAACTTCCGAAAATGGCCCTGTCCTTTTTTGGACATGGAAATCCTATAATATTCGTACAAGTATACCCTTTTGGTATAAATTATAATATTTTGTAAAAGTACAGATGTTATATGTAATGTTATGTATAAAAAGTATAAAAATAATTATTTATAAAAAAAAATCTCAAGAAAATAAAATAAATTAGAAATCATTAAAATTATATTAAAAAAAATTGTATAAAATATTATATTAATCTTTGATCTAAATTTATATATAAGAGTTTATATAATAGTTTAGATTATATAATTTAAAAATTATATATTTTAAATTAATTTATGAAATTTATAAATTAATTTAATAATTGTATTTTAATAAACTTATGTTCTAAACCAAATTACTTAAATAATATATTACCTTATAAATTAAATAAAAAGAAAAAGGAAAGGGGGTGGGAGTCATCTTCTCCAACCCACACCCATCCCCAAACAATACACACACACTCAATAATAGTACAATACACACACGCTCACGCACAACTACTCACAATTACACGCACACAGAGTCACACACACACAATACACACGCTGTCGCACACACATGCAGTCACACACACAGTCGCACACACGCGTAGTCACACACTTTCACACACACAGTCACACACATATATGTATATATATATATATATATATTTACTTTTATTTTATTTTAAAATTGGTATTAAAAGTAAATCTAAATATGTGAAGGGGTAATATGGTAATTTAGTTTTTTTTTGTTTTTTTAATGTTTTTTTTAAAATATTCTGTAAGGGCATTTATGTTTTTTGACACTTTTCATCCAATCTTACATCAATACATGAAACATGAGGATGCTAGATGTAATTTATTGAATTAAGGGATTTTTTTTTAATTTTGAAATGCCTTAGAATGCTGAGTAAAATTATCCCACTATATATATATATATAAGGTTATAACAAAAAGGAAAAATCAAAAAGATATATTATGAAAACGTATAAAAAAGGGAAATAAAAGTAACATAAGTTATTCGAAGGGGTTTGATTGTAAAGTTTTATTATAAGAGAATCGGTTATATTGATCCAATAAAGTGGACTACATTGTAATTATACTAAATAAAAAGGGTGTTAATGTAATTAACCCTTTTTATTTTTTTTTAAACCAACAACAAGATTAATATTTTATACTCTCCGTCACGCTTGATTAACAACCGTTAGCAAAGGGGCCCCCCAATGTAAGTTTTTATTATGAGAGGAGGGTGATTGTTATGTGTCAACAATAAGTAGATTGATCTATAATTACAATAAAAAAAAAGAGGGTAATCAATGTAATTATCCCTTTAAAATAAGCAAAGATTCTCTTACGTACATGGAGCCTAAAAAGGGATATATTGTACATTTATTGATTTGGAAATAAAAGGTAGGTGGATAAAAAGGAAAGTGGGAGTATCAGATGTCAAGACAAATTAAAAGATAGACCACCAAAATGCAGATATAGATATGCACTTTAAAATATAAATTGACAGATCAAAATGCAGAAAGAACTAATCTCCTGTTTGTACATTTTTCACATTATACGGCTTTTGAGCTATTCTGTTCATTTTACACAAATTTCAGCATCAATTGGCATATAATATCACTTGTACTCAAATCAAAATAACAAAGGTACATAAGAATAACAATGACAACAATCGGGATATCAAAACGAATGAATATTTTTATGCTAAAATCTAACTTCTCTCTCAAATTTATTGTCGCCTGACACATTTTTAAATGACACGATCAATCACAAGACAAATATATTAGCTTTTCCTGTACAGGTTTGCCATCATTTGTTTGAGCACAGGAGAGGAGAGATATCCGCAGATTTTCATATACGTTTATCGACTACTTAAGCCAGGAGTTGGGAGACCATTGAATTATGAGAATCCGGGCCGTGATTATTCACACTCGGGATTATTTCCATTGGTGAGACGAACTTAACAAATTCCTTCAGCTCCGTAAAGCTAGAATGCTCGCTGTATGGCACCTCGTACCTGAAGAAGAAATCAAGTTTGCGCTGATTTTCAAGCTAAGAACACTTTGTAATAAGCTGTTGCATAGTGTTTCTTTGAAATATATAGAAAAATGAGATTTGGCCATAGAAAACAAGAATTGGATTAAACTGAGTTACCTTATAATGGTGCCTTGCTGCCACCTTCTTCCTGTGGACTTCTTTCCTTTTCCAAATGACCAACCGGTGGGTGAGAACGCAACTATTAGACTATATCGACTCTGTAGAACAAAATTGAATAAAACAATCATGTATCATCTCTGTTAATTTAAAACCAGCTAAAGTGTACAGATTTCAGAATGAAGGTAATTTCTGTTTATCGTCTCAAAAGTTAGATTAAAACGAATTACGCAACAAAAAGTTGAAAACTTCCTATGTAAAACTTATTTACAGTTAATATTTACTTATGGCTCTCCCTTTCTTTCAGATTTTATATATGACCTTTAACTTTGTACTGATTAGAACAAATTATAGAACATAAGACAGATTTACGGTTTACCATGTACTGATTAGACATATGCTTGAGTCGTTTGAAACTAGCAATAGTCCACATGGGAACAACATGAATATTGCTCTCATGTTCGTTTAATGTAAACCATTGCATGTCTTCCTGTTGCAGACCCAGACATTCCAAGAGGCGTAGTTTTGCTGCACCGACATAGACTTTCTTTTGAAGAGCTCTGGCTACCTCTATGAACAGCCTTTCTTTTCCTGTTTGATGTATGATAAAACAATTAAGAATTTTGAATAGAGATTGCTGGTAAAAGAGATCATATCAGACTTATAGGAGAGGAGGGAATAAAATGGAATCGGATTTAGAAAATATATTCTAGGAGATTGAAGAATGGATACTACCAATGGTATAACTGCCAATTAAGAACAATGTTTTTGGGTTAAAAGCTTCGGCTTGGATGGCATCGATGACAAATTGGATTACAGCCTCCTGTTTTGGAAAGTCATACTGCAAGTTGGAAAAAAATGCAATTATTATTATGTTTTTAAACTACCTACATGTCAAGTGTTAGTTAAAATGCTTTCGACTATCAAAAAATAATAAAATCTACCGCTGCTACAAAACAGCCATTTATCCAACTCCGACTTCTTACATACCAAATCACCACGCCTAAACAAGAAATAGCTTTGATATTAGTATGTATTACCTGAGGATCACTGTATGTTGTGTCAAGTATGAGAGTGTGGACTGAACAAGATTGCAAAATAGACAGTTCTGCCATTTCCTCACCAAACCGGAAATCGCCCGTGTGTAAAACAGGCTGAATTCGAGAAGAACAATGGAATTACTCTCAGAAATGCCAACAGAAATAAAAAAATAATGAAGTCTTTTAGCAATTTAGGTACACACCTTACCATTGGGTGGTTCAAATAATATTATGATTGCACCAGGGCAGTGATTTGCATCAAAGCATGTCACGTCAGTTCCTGCAATATTGATCTTCTGGTTGAGAGGCAAAACTTGAATTTTGTCCCATGGGATTCCAATTTTCAGATTGACTAGCTTTGCTGTAATTGAGGAACAGTATATCTTTCCGTGACAAAAGGACCGTGTAAGTCCTTGATAATCTGCAAAAAGCAATAATATAAGAATGTTTAAAGAACTTTTTTTTCTAACAAATGTTTTGCATATAAAATAAAGGCAATGATCGAGGGTAGTTGACAACTCAAACTTCAGAATTCATTTCATCATCATCTTTAAGGGGTTCTCTTTTTTTAGCTAATAGAGGTTCATCCATCTTGCCCCCTCAGTTTTCTCAGCCCTATCGTACTTTTACGAACTAATTATGTATAGAAAGACAAACAACAAATGTTGACTTTATATAGTCTCATGAGCAACCGATATAATTGATCAAATAATGCTAATTTTCATAAATATACTTGAGCATTATATCATTTGGACTTACGATCTAAATGGAAGTGAGTGAGAAACCAATGAGAAAAATCTCTTCTTAGATATTTGAAGGCATCCTGCAAAAGAAAAAAATTGAAAAGTAAGGATTAGTTCAATAACAGAATATAGGAAAACAGTGAACATCGAAAAAAGAATTATATTTCATCAAACGTCCTGAATAGTCTGAAGAAACTAGATCCACAGTTTGGAGGACTCAATTAGTTTAAAACTAGAGAAATTAGGGAAGCACATTATAGTAAGTCATTTATTGATCTAATGAAATGTTAGAGATCAAAAGCAAGTATAAGAGCCTATCTAAAGTTGATACACATGGAAGAGTCTTTTGGGAGTACAAAAGAGGATTTCTATACAACAAATGCTAAACTGTAGTCGTTTCTTTCAACAAATTACAAGAAAAATTAGGATGTATATTTACTGGAGCAAGATTTGTTCCAAAATATTTGTAAATTTACAAGTGTTATCATAAGAAGATCACATAATCAGGGAGTTGGAAATTATTGATAAGTTAAAGACAGCAGTTTTAATCATGTTGAAGCAAAGTTTACCACTCGAAAGGGCGTTCCTGGTATGCAACACCACAAAGGGACATCTTTCTGTTTTCCATTCCTGACACGACCTTTTCCTTCAATGCCCTTACAAGTAGATTCTACCTGTCTTCTTTTCACATTATTTTGTCCGTTTTGTCCATTAGAAGTAACGTTACCTCTTCTTCTTTCAGATGGAGGACCTGAAAAGAAATCGGTAATTAACTTGTTTGCTACTAGTTTAGTCTCATCAGCTACACCTTTTGAGCCATCTGTCTTTGGTTCTACTGTCCTAGTTGAATCGTCTCTTAGCTCCCTGAGAGAGTGAAGAATTTTTTTTCTGGGACCAAGCGCTGTAATGCCAATGCTACATAAATCCTGTGGATAAAAAGATAGGCATTATTCGTTCACAGTTTGGTGAAGATGATGCAACGGGATTCTACAATGGTACTAATTTAGCAAGCCCAATATGGGAATTAACAGGCAAAACCAATAGGTTGAACGTAACCAGATCGTTGCCATGAAACAGCCCATGATTAGGGACCATATAACAATTTCAAGCAGATCTACGATAATTGAATTTCTCGAAAGCAAGAAAAAATATACTGGGACGGCGTTTGTACAGTTTAAATTACTAGCAAACAGATATGGTTCCTGGATCAGATGTAGAACAAACTCCAAAGAAAGTAGGAAATGAATTCCTTGTAGCATGCAGTGGAAGTTGAACACAATTGTAAAAGGACGTGTTCAAACACAATTGAAGCAGCTGTTGAATTGTAAAAAGATGTGTTTCGAAAATTCATAACTAGAAAGGTGTACAGTCAGAAAGTGCACCTCTTCAGTCAGCCACTGCAATGCATCCCAGTCAATTTCCTGCCTTACAAAAATCTCTTCGTATTTAGCAAGGCCCAAGTTGCGTAGCCATTCTACAACCGGAGATGCATCAACAACCTTCTTAGCAGACTTAAGAGGAGAGCCATCAACAACAAGTCCAGGGCATTGGTATGCTCCTTTATCGTCATCAGTAGCAGCCACCTAAAAATGCATAATGATTAATCTTGTGATACAAATTCGTCTAGAATACATTCAAGATTTCGAATTTCTACAATTAAGATCCACTTTATAGATAACACCAAATTCAAGAAAAATTACCAAATGCCAAAGGGAAAGGAATAGTTTCTAAAAAGAATCCTTTATCCTCCAACTAATGTTTCTGTCCAAAAGTGCAAATTTATCGTCAATTCAATGCATCCAACAGTGCTGGTAGTTTTAGAGTTATATACAAATTCCTCCAAAATAGAATCCTTCAAGTTATTTACACACATCTATAACATAAAATCAAATAAGAAAACATAAACCTTTTCGTTTCTCGCAATGTAGTTAATTTCACCACAATTAGACTAACATCTCTACCAATTAGGAGAGCATAAACCTAGATACAATCCATCACTATACCTCTTTAATTTTCCTAGTACAAGCCATAACAGAAAAAATACTGCAAGCACATATAAACATACATAGCCAACTCAAGACGAAAAACGAAGTTCTTACATCAGTCGAACCCTCCACTTTATCGAGGCACTCATTAGTATGAATCTGCTTCATATCATCATCCAATCCCGAAATATCAGATCCACAAAGAGGACAACAAATCGAAACCTCACATTCCCCTTCCCAATCACCCCTATCACCACCATTGCTCATTCCATCCACGTCAGCACACAGCTTGAACAACACATCAAGTTTCGTGCTCCCTTCCTCCAAATACTCTTCATTGAAACTTCGTTCCTCCTCTTCGCCCGACAATTTCGACTCAATCGAATCATTACTTTCTAAATAATGACTAACCCCTTTGGTACTCAACAAATCGAGAGTCGGCTCGATTGAATCCAACCCGCAACCGAAATCTAACTCTGTTTCATTCAAGAAACAATTTTCCTTTCCGGGATTTGTGGGTTTTTGTTTTTTCAGCTTCTTGGATGTTGAATTGTGGGGTTTGAGCGGCGGTGGAAGTGAGCTGGTTGTTGAGGATGTGTACAGAGAGGGAGAAGGGTAGTATTGGAAATCATCGTCGTCGTGGCATTCGATAATCTGGGAGGTGATTTTGCGAAGGTTTGAAGAAGATGAAGAGGCTTTCATGTTGGATTTGAATTGGATTTTTGGAAAAGCTGTTCTTTCCCTTTCTTTTGTTTTTGTGTTTCAAGCAAATTTGAGCAGAAGGAAAATGGAGGGAATTTGGAAAGTTTAAACAAAAAAAATCAACAAATACACCATTAATTTGTCTTTTCTCTTTTTTTGTTTCCTCTTCATTTTTGGGGTAATTACACTTACACCCCAAAGTCATGTGTATTTACATATACGTCCCTTCTTATAATCGAAATAAGAATTATGTTAACCACTATGTTGTATAATTATATTTACACGAAAAATACCGATGTTATTGTAAAACTTTTGGTGAACTTTCGAAAATGTTCCTGGCTATAATTAGGTCATTTTTATGACCAAAGTACCTTAAGGGTTAAATATAATTTTTCAAACAACATAGGATTGAAATTAAATGTTAAAAAGATACAAGGGGAAGATTGTAATATCTATGTTGTGTTTTGTAATTATAAGAACTTATATGTAATTTTATTGCCTGATGTTTGAAATAAAGAGTATACACATATTTCTCCTCTTAAATTATATATAAATTATTATAAATACCATCATAATTAAATATAAACATTACAAATACCATTAATTTAAACAAACTATAAACCAAAAAAGGGGTGAAGTATTTGATGATGAAGATTAGGATTGGGAAGTTGGCTAGAAAAGTTTGTATTGTTGGAGAATGCGGACAAGGAGAGACGAGAGTGTTGATAGTGGCGGTAGAAAAGAGTCCACGCCCACTGTCAAAGAAGTCAATGATGCTTAAAATGAAGGTATACCAATTCCCAAAAAAATAAGTAATAATTATTTAGTACCAAATGAACAACATGTTTCAAGATTCAAGTTAATAACAAAAAAAAAATATCATACAAAATATAAAAGACTCTAATACAAGAGAGCCTGGCACTCTCATTTGAGATGAAATACATAACAATTAGAAACTAAAACAAAAGAACTTAAAAAGTGGACTCCACAATTTATCTCAGGATACAATGTATTTTGAAGTAGAGCATTTACAAGTTATATATACACAAGAGACCTTACTTATGTTTTTGATTAAAAGTAGAAAAAAGAAAAAAACTAGTGACCCTCATAAAAAAAATAGTTTCCTCACTGATTTTTTCATATCAAATATATAATCACAAAAATTGGTTTATGATACAATATGGAATTGATAATGTAATACAGTACCTCCACTATTCAATCCAATATGTTGCATTGATTAGCAAATAAGAGAGCTCCATTAATAATCTTGGGAGCTCTAATGCCAACTCCATTGGTTTATTTACACATTGCAATTATTTATGTTATGCACAACAATGGAACTTTTAACTCCCTATTACAAGATTAGAAGACTTATAAAATGAAATTTATTCTAAAATTGAAATATACTTATCTTATTTTATTTTTCAAATTTGGGTCGACTGATGTATGATTTGGGCCGGGTAAGACAATAATTTGGGTTAACCCAAACAAATATTTGCTCATTCCTTTTTTTCCTTCTTCTCTTATTGTTATCTTTTTGAGTATTTATAATCAAGAAAAGGTTTGTTAATATTTTTAGGGATAATTGCATATGTGAAATATGAAACTTGCACACATCCCTGTTGTGTTAAGAAATTAGTCTGAAATGCCTCTATATTTTTCCAAACCCTGCACGAAACCCCCAACCCTACTTCAAATACAATGCGCGTGAATACTACCTTCTGCGGATTTAACACGGATTGGGGGTTTCGTGCAGAGTTTTGAAAATTATAGGTTATTTCAGATTATTTTTTTAACATAGGAGGGATATGTGCAGGTTTTATATTTCACAGGGGTGTAATATGCAATTATCCTATATTTTAAGTAGTATATTAAATTGGGGTAAAAGGCATTTTACCCCTTGTGTTCTTAGAAAAAGGCACATTAACCCCTGTGTTATTAAAAAATGGCCGAGCACCCCCTTGTGTTATTAAAAAAAGTGGCAAACAACAACAAAACCCATTTATTCAATAATAAATCACAAAATGACAAATATATCCTCAATACATTTATGGCCAAATCTCATTAATACTCCCTTTCTTATATCATTTGTCCCACTCTAGTCCCTTTTTTTTCAATTGCGCTCAATTACCCTCTATTCTTATTTTTCATCCCAATAAGGTCCCTGGGCTCAATTTTCCGTCAGATTTCGTGAGTGTTGGACGGAAAATTGAGCTCAGGGATCTTATTGGAATGAAAATAAGAATAAAGGGACTAATTGAGCGCAATCGAGAAAAGAGGGACTAAAGTGAGACAAATGATGTACAATTTTCATTTATCATTATTAATTGTTTCTCGAAAATACGTTAATTACCACACTTATCAACTAGTAGTATGTATATGCATGTTATTATTGTATGTTTAACCAGTAACAAAAAATTTAATTTGTAAATAACTTTAAGATTTCGACAAAAATATGATTATAATAATTATGGGTTTTTTCTTCTTTATTAATTTTACTCACGTGGCTACATCTCTTTTAATCACGTGGCTTTTGACAAAATATAGTGAATGATTGCTAAAATTCATTTTTCTTTGCATGTGATAGGTCAATTTTATTTTAATACAACACATTACATGATTTCAATTTTAGTCTCAATATTTTAAATAATTCCAATATTAGTTCTAGAGTTAAATAAAGTTAGTGACAGAGCGGAAGCAATTAATTGTGTAAAGATTCAAGATCAAGTCTCAAAACTTACGGATAAAGATTGAACGCACTCAAAGAATTTGCAAAAATAAAAGTTATATATTTATTTTGAATGATAATGATTGAAAAATAACCGCAAACACTTTAGTACCTTAAAATTGGGTCCCACTCAAAACGACAAGAAACCTACAGAAAATGGGCCCATAAGACGAAACACAAATATACTAAAATTCGACAAAGTTTAACGAATGTCTAAACCATGAAATTGGAGTAGTTAAGTTAATTGAATTCCGGCCTTTGTCTCAAAACGAGCTAAGATTGGGTATGTTGTAGGTCCCGTAACTCCAAACGGATAAAAAATTATAGAAGTTTGAAATTTTACCGATAAATTGCTCACTTTGACTTTGTTTTGCGCCGATCCAAGCTCTCCAAAAATGCATCCTCTTGTTCTACATCAACCTGTTCGTTTTCGTTACATTTCATTTTTTTTCACGTGATTGGTCATTTTATTTTTATTGCAACATATTAAGTTATTTTAATTTTAATCTCAATATTCCAAAATAAATGCAATATTAGTTTTAGAGTTAATAAAGTTAGTCATTTACTTGTGGCCAAATCTCATCAGTAGTCCATTTCTTATATCATTTGTCCCACTCTAGTCCCTGTTTTCTCAATTGCGCTCAATTAGTCCCTCTATTCTCATTTTCATCCTAACAAGGTCCCTGGGCTCAATTTTCCGTCAGATTCCGTGAGTGTTGGATGGAAAATTGAGCTCAGGGACCTTGTTGGGATGAAAATGAGAATAGAGGACTAATTGAGCGCAATTGAGGAAAGAGGGATTAAAGTGAGACAAATGATATAAGAAAGAGACTATTGATGAGATTTGACCTATATTTATTATGAGATATCTCTTCATTTATTTTCCTTTTTAATTTTTAAAATTATAAAAATTATGTAATTCTATACACGTAGCAGAATATAAATAATTTTGATATGTAATTTTATTTTAAAATATGTGAAATAAATTTCTTAGTTAATACTTCCTTAGTTTTACTCAAAAATAGTGTAGAACACCGAAGTAAAATAATATGTAAATTTGAAATCTAAATTTTTTATCGTATATGACATGCAAATACTGAAAAAAGGTAAAAAGAAAAATTTCATATATCCATTATACACTATAAGTACATTGAACATCATAGTGCTTGTATATTATACCATTATCATATTTTATGATCTAAGTTATAATATTTATAATTAAAGAACATGTACATAAATCAAAATCTTTTTACATTTATATATGTCAAAAAAGCTCAGATATATTAGTAAATATAATTGCTACGCATATTTATTTAATAACTATTGTTTTAAATCATTACAAACGATAAAGTAAAGTTGGGGGATTTTGTTAAAAATCATTTTAAATCCATTATTATGTGCATGAGGGCGTATTTGGCATTTTAATGAGATTGAGTGTATTTTGCCTTGTTTCTGAAAACACAAAGGTAATCAGCCTATTTTCACATCACATGAGTCAATATATGCCCCGTTTCCATAACAAAGGGGTAATATGTCTTTTTAAGGAGTGTTTGCAAATTTTAAAGAAAAATATTTTTGATCTTTTAGCTAAAAATAAGTAATTTTACAATGTTTGCAAATCTTATTATTTTTTTTTAATTCTTTAAAATTAAACTCTCAAAGTCAAAAATTCCAAGCTCACATGGGTGTTTTTAGTGCTTTTAAAATTCAGTCAATTCTAAGCGATTCAGCTTATTTTTAAATTAAAAAAACTCTTTGTCAAGAGTTTGCAAACAATTAAATTAAGCACATTTGAAGATTCGTTCCATCCACAATCTTCAAGTATCCAACAACAGTTTATCTCCCTTCTCTCAGTATCAGTCCAAGATCCAGGTAAAAACTCCTTTACCTTTCCTTCATATTATTCCATTTGATTTCAGTATATATATATATATAAATGTATAATGCAAGCTAATCAATTCGCTAATCAGTAATCAGATAATCGTCTAATCAATTTTTTCCACTAAATCTGAACCTCCATTCGCAGTTCGCAGCATATTGACACTCTACTTCTGCTTACAATTTCCAGCTGATACGACGCCGCTTCATTCTCATTTCACCGGCAGAAGCACCGAACATTGTGTGGAAAAATGGACGGCGAAGAGCGGTGGTGCGTTGTGACCGGCGGCAGAGGTTTTGCGGCGCGGCATCTGGTGGCGATGCTCATCCGATATGGCATGTTTTGTGTTCGCATCGCAGATTTAGGACCTACGATCAAGCTCGACGCCGACGAGGAGAACGGCGTTCTCGGAGAAGCTCTTAGGTCTGGCCGCGCGAAGTACGTGTCCGGAGACCTGCGCGACAAATCGCAAGTGCTTAAAGGTCTTATTATCAGTATTAGTTTTGTATTTGATAGTCAATTTTGTTTTATTTCGGTTTTTTCTTCTTCGGATGACGTAAAGTATGAAATACTATGTTTGGATAGTTGTAATTGATAGTCAATTGATTTGATTTCCGTTTGTTAGTTCTTCATATAACTTGAAGTATGAAATGCTGTGTTTGGATTGTTGTGTGAGTTCACTTTTTATCAAGCATTTGGATTTATCCTTGAAGCAAGCTAGTAGGGGCGTAGTCGAGCTGAATAGCTTTAACTCAACCAGAATATGTATTGAGTTCGATGGAAAATTCGAACATCTAGCTTCTGAATTGCATTATTTACATACTTTGAAATTTGATGTTGAGCTTTTGTGTCTATTTTTCCCTTTTTGGCTGGTCATGATTTGTTATCAATCACTTGGTTTATCGTGAATTTTCCCTCGGATTTGGATGGAATAAATGAAAACAAGATATGGTTCCAAACTGGAAATGTGTATACTTTTGAAGTGCTGGGGGCCTAGTTTAATTAAAAGAAATATAAGGTGGCAAGTGTTTTAAAGCGTGACTTCCTTAATAGTAGAAGAATATTACATTTGTACACGTTTAACATACTGTTTGACCTTTTCTTGATCATCATTGTCGGTGCAGTTTGCGAAGGGGTTGAGGTTGTCTTTCATATGGCTGCTCCTGATTCCTCCATTAACAACCATCAGTTGCATCATTCTGTTAATGTACAAGGTTAGTTTCTTGGCCTTCTGGATCTGAGCAAGGTGTGTGTGTCCATGTATGTTTGTGTTCCTGAATTTTGTAGCCTTCTCATTTATTGTTTTGTGACAACCAATGCTTTCTCTCGCCTTTACTATATTGTAACTTCGTCCCACAGGAACCAAGAACATTATTGATGCATGTATTGAGCTGAATATAAAACGACTTATTTATACAAGCTCCCCAAGTGTGGTCTTTGATGGAGTTCATGGAATATTGAATGGAGATGAATCATTGCCTTATCCTGCTAAGGTATTGACTGGTATTGACTTCATCTCATACAAATATTAATACGTTTTTAGCTCAAGAACGGAATAATGTAGGCAGTAGTATGATTTGCCACTTGATTTTAATTTTTTAGTTTCTTTTTTAATCATATTTCTCATTGTCTGGTGCCTTTTTTACTTAGAAATCTTCTGCGATAACAATTGCTATTTCTATATTATTTTGATGCCTTGAAGATCTAGTGGTGTAATATGATTTCGCTTTTTAATCATTATATGACTATTAAACTCGAACAGTTGGAGTTTTTCTTCTAGCCATTTTCTCTTGTCTTGAAGGCTTACGTTTGACATTTCCTGAACCGTGCTTTGGATCGTTGAGCTCTGTTATTCAACTAGTTACCTGTATCTAAATCCCTAGATCTTGTCCTGGTTATTTTTTCAGCACAATGATTCATACTCTGCCACAAAAGCCGAAGGAGAGGCCCTAGTTATCAAGTCAAATGGTTCAAATGGACTTCTAACATGCTGTATTCGACCTAGCAGTATTTTTGGCCCTGGTGATAAGTTGCTTGTTCCATCATTAATTGCTGCAGCAAGGGCTGGGAAATCGAAGGTAATTAGTTGGATTCACAGGTTCTATCTTGTTATTGAGTCTTGCTTTTATGTTATTTCCACTAGAAGTTCTGAGCCAGCTGAAACTAATATGTCTAATTGTCATTTCTAAAATAATAATACATGGAATTGTTTAGAGCAATCCTGTGAGGTTCCTGGAGTTTGTAGCTCATGGACTTCTTTTGTGTTTGCATATTACTCTTTTGTACCCGAAATATTCGGAATATTTTGAAATTCTGATGTGCCACTATGGTATGTTCAGTTCATCATTGGAGATGGCAACAACATGTATGATTTTACTTATGTTGAAAACGTGGCACATGCTCACATCTGTGCTGAGCGAGCTTTGGCTTCTGAAGGGACAGTAGCAGAAAAAGCTGCTGGACAGGTAGAATTTTCTTTTTTACTGCAACTTGATTGTGTTCTTAGTTTACCAGATTTTGAAATGGTTTTTGCCCAGTTAATTTCACTGATAGCTTTTGTGCATAAGACTGATTTCTGGAATACGATTTTCTTTGGTGGAATTTCCTGTATTGTACAAATTCATTAACATAGTTTCAATTGCAAATCTTGCTTGCAGGCATTCTTCATTACCAATGTGGAATCAATTAAATTTTGGGAGTTTATGTCTCTTATTCTTGAAGGTCTTGGTTATGAAAGGTATTTTCTGTTTGCTTGTGCACTAATATTTTGTTAGGACGAGACCCTGCTACCCCTCAAAGTTATTCAAATGTGTATCCTGTTTATCATTTGTTGTAGCAGTTGCCTCTTACTGCTTTGACATAAAGCATCGAGTTCTGAACTTTATTGGTTTCCAGTGGTTGATTGGAACGGGGAAGTCATTTACTTGATCTTGCTTAAAGAATTGTTGATACTTGTCCTACAGGGGTCTATTCTTACCTATTAACTAGTAATTTGACTCATTGACTGGTGTCCAGCGTACGGTTAGAGGAGACAAGTCTTGTTTTGCTTTTATGAAGGAATTCATCATTCCACTTCTGTTTGCATGTTCCTCAGTGCTTTCCATTGTTAACTCTTAATTTAATCAGCCCATCTATGTGCAACTGCTGTTTCATAATGCTTTGAGACTTCGCTGACATGATATGTTTCATAGTAAGAAGCACAATTGTTTTATTTTAATATATCTCAGTGCGTATCA
The DNA here is from genome assembly GCA_019426215.1 of Buddleja alternifolia. Taxonomy (NCBI): domain Eukaryota; kingdom Viridiplantae; phylum Streptophyta; class Magnoliopsida; order Lamiales; family Scrophulariaceae; genus Buddleja; species Buddleja alternifolia. The sequence continues at coordinate 37,474,302 of CM033399.1, forward strand.
TTAGGCTCTGTAGTTCTGTCGTCTAATGCTCTAGAAGGACAATCTGCTATAAGAGTTATGTATTTAACAATGTATGCTATCTTTATTTCTGATCTTGCGTAGTATGCAGGCCAAAAATTAAGATACCTGCATCTGTTATGATGCCAATTGCACATATGGTGGAGTCGATATATAAACTTTTAGCTCCTTATGGAATGAAGGTGCCGCAATTGACACCCTCAAGAATTAGACTTCTATCTTGCAGCAGAACTTTTGATTGTTCTAAAGCAAATGATCTCCTTGGCTACACACCTATTGTGCCACTCCAGGTCTACACAATGTACCTTAATGAGTTTACTTTACCTCTTGGTAATAGATAATTTATTGTCTTTTATGAGTTTCCCTCAGTGAAGTTGTTATTTACAGGAGGGCCTTAGAAGAACTATCGAATCATACCCACACTTAAGGGCTGATGTTCGAACTAAACGGAATGGGCCATCTAAAGCTGAATTACTTCTTGGCAGTGGAAAAGGTACCAATATGTCTCTTTCTACTACAACTTCTTTCTTCATATGGAATGTATATTTGCACATATTTTAGGATTCAATGTAGGTAACACAGCATCCTTATCCAGCACTGCTACTATTATTTGACCATGTAGATTGTATTTGTGGAGTCTGGATCTGATAGGGATTTCTGGAAACCATGTTTTAACTTGAGAAATTCCAAAAGGTGAAAAAGCAACTATCAATTACGAGAAACCAGAAATAGTTGGAGGAGATCATCAGGGGATTATGGTTCTTGAATATTAGCAGGTTGTTCAGGATTTGATTGAAAACGTCAAGGAGGCAATTATGCAACTTATGGTGCCATGACTTCTGTGTGATTAAATGAAAACAAAACTGGTTCATGGAAGGATCTTTTGGAGAAGTTGGGAACATTGAAGCGGATTGGTGGAAGACTCGATTGCTAATAATGAAGAAGAGAAGGAAACTAGATGGGAGCTTGGTGGAAGAATTAAAAGTTGATCTTCAATGCCTATTTGTTATTAATTAATTATGTGGTTTAAATGTTGTTATTTTTGGTGTTTATCATATCCAGTGTTGATTTTTAGAATATTATTTTCTGTGTATGTAATTCTGGTATTATTGTTGATTACACTTACAGTTGCTGACACACTGCTCTGGAGGGATAAAAAGCAAACACTCATTGTGCTTATGATCTTGGCTGCATTTTACTTCAATTTCATTGCGACTGGGTATACCGTCATTACTGCAGTTTCCAAGCTTCTGCTGGCAGCATCAATCTTCCTTTTCATCCACGGAAAATTACCCCAGAGAATGTACACATGCTAAACTTTATTGCTGTATATTAGATTTTGTTCTTAAGTTGCAAACATGCTGTCTGGAATGTGGAAAATCATTTATATTTCGTGAATTAAGAAGAAGCAGTGTTAAGAAAACTCACTTCTGACTATACCTTGGTACAGATTGGGATATAAAATAGAAAAAATTCCTGAGTCAAAATTTAATATATCAGAAGCTGCATCTCACCATGTCGCGCTGTCAGTTGCATCCTGGTGGAATTTTGCTATTGGTGATTTACAATCACTTTGTAAAGGAAATGACTCTATGCTTTTCATTAAGGTAAAATTTTATTGGAGTTTTCCTGTAAAATTACTTCGAGAAGTTGCTATTCATAACTCTGCATAGTGTATTTTCACTATCAATCTCTTATATAATTGCATTTCTTTTCAGCTGATATAAGCAATTTTGCATTTTCCTCGTGAAACAGGTTGTTCTCTCGTTATTGCTCTTCAGTATCCTCGGAGCAGCTCCACTGCATAATGCTTTTGTTATAGGTATGTGCCAGATCATGTTGTGTATATATTTTGTCCATGTATAGAATCTCATGCCAATTGCAAATTTGACTATTTTCTTTAAAATTTCCAGGACTTCCCATCACCTTCATTGCTTTTGTTGTGTATGAGAAAAAGGAGGAAGAGATAGATAATATCGTCTTAAAAGCTCTCTCATTTGGATGCAAATTAAAGTCTGATGTTACTGCAAAAGTTTCCAACTCAAAGAAACATCATTAGTTGTTACATCTACGTGAGGTTAATTGCTATCATAGTTTTTGGACGAGGGCTAGCAAAAACGTGTATTCTAACAATGTATGGACCTTGAATTTGTTTCCCACAGTGTCTTTCGCTTTGTTTACTTCTTTTTCTCCACACATTGTACCAATTTACATGTGACTCCAGTTCAATCAATTGGATATATTCTTTTGGGATAAAACATTCGCTGTTTATTGCTAGTGTTTTCACTGTAATAATGCTGTCTTGTTGATCGAATGGTAGTGCTCAGGTTTGAACTTGCCCTTTGTTTTTAAGTGAGCATACTAGAATGTCTATTCACTGTCAAGTGCGGTCACCTTTTTCATTAGAATGCCTTTTGCCCCTATACTATTTGAAGGTGCAAGTATATTGAAAACTGTTTGCTTGAGAGCAGTGGTGGACCATATTTCATCCACTTGATGTTGAAGGTGGATTTCGTACTCTGGTTCATTCAAGATTATTGGATTAGAGGAGAGTGGTGAAGAACCCGTGCCCAGTGCCCCATGATCAAAGGGCAGTAGGGGGGCCCGTAGCAAAACACCCTGTTCATTATAGAATTAAGTCATTAACCCTACCTCCACTCCTAGGATAATACTAGAGTGGATCGAGTCAACATAGCTGATCTATTTTTCATAATTGACATGATAGAGGCTGGGTAATAAAAATCACTCATCTAGTCATGATTTTGTGGTGAAAAGTGAACCGACTCTTGCATTTGACTCATTCTATAATGATCCTGATCCCACTCTAAAGTCGAAATAGCTTGCTTGAATGACTGGATTATGTTATCTCTTGCAATCAATTTATCCAATGCACCCTTATATCTCATAATTGACATGATAGAGGCTGGGTAATAAAAACCACTCATCTAGTCATGATTTTGTGGTGAAAAGTGAACCGACTCTTGCATTTAACTCATTCTATAATGATCCTGACCCCACTCTAAAGTCGAAATAGCTTGCTTGAATGACTGGATTATGTTATCTCTTGCAATCAATTTATCCAATGCACCCTTATATCTTGTACAGCTAGGATTTGAGGGATAGTGGTTGCATAATGCATTTTACTTTTACTTTCTAGAAACCAATAATGCTGAAATTAATTGGATTTAGGTTGGGCGAAGGAATATCACATATAATAGAAGCATAACAAAACATCACATGTACCTAATATTGGTTTACTTATTGCTGTTAGATATGATCATTTCCAATTGGCTTTGAAATTGTTCATTTTATTTAATCATTTTTATTTTTATATTTGTAGCCAAGAGCCTGAATCCAGATGGTTGAGCACAGATCACCCACCAGAAAACTATGCATAAAAAATATGAGTAAATTGGTCAACCAATTGATGATGATTATCTTGCATGTTTTATACAAATTGGTGATCCGGCCTATAGGTATACTCAATATCTTATGGTCAATGATAATAAATAACTAGAAGTACTAATATTTAGGCAATAAAATCTTCAATAAAATTTACCCCTTCTCTACGTTAATCAATAAAAAAGGGTTTCGAAAAGTATATTTAATTCTTGGTAGATTACAAGAGTACACGGTTTTGATCTGTTCAATAAAATCACCCAAGAGCAACTGTTATTTTCGAGATTCCAAGAATATATAATCTCTAGTTGATATGCAATTGACTTAAGAGAAACCTTGAATTATCAACTCGGTGGCAAGCTAATTTCCATCATTTCTTCATACTACCTTAATACAATCAATTGATCAAACATCAAATATAATTTCATCTTGTTCAAAAGAAAACAATATAACATACATATATATATATATATATATATATATATTTAAAATCGTATATTATGTATGTGTAGGGATGGCAACGGGACGGATTGGGCAGGACTCATTTCCCGTCCCGTTAAAAAAAAAATTTGGACCCGGACCCGTCCCGGATCCGGTCCCTTCTCGGACCCGGTTATTTCCCGGCGGGTCCGGGTCCTTCCCATTGGACCCGGCTGATTTTTTTTTAAAAAAAGAGCTTTTTTTTCTTCTTCTTCCCTGCTGCTTCCCTGTTTCTTCTTCCTTTTTCTTTTTCTTCTTCTTCTTCTTCTTCTTCTACACCAACAAACATGAACAACGAAACAAAAAGCAGTTGAAACATTCAACATAAGTTCATTAATTTTACAGTAAATCGGTAATTAAAATAAAAGTCACATAATTTTATCATGTCCATTTATATATATATGTCCATCTACTAAAAAGAAATAGAGAAATAGAGAATAAGGTATTAGGGTTTAGTTGATATAATTATTATTATTATATATAAAATTAAAAAAAATATGTATTATACTACCGGGACGGGTCCGGGACGGGAAATCGACTGGACTCATTTCCCGTCCCGGACCCGGCCGGGTCTTGAATTTTGATTCCCGGACCCGGACCCAGTCTCATTTTTTTGGACTCAATGGGACGGGTCCGGGACGGGTACTCATTAGACCCGGTCCCATTACCATCCCTATGTATGTGTCACATTATAACTTAATTAATGGCACTATGTGTTGTACTTGACTTTACATTAAGCTATCTTAATAAATTGATTAGGACATCCTACTACGTGGAATTGACAAACCACACAAGTTATGAGAAGTGGTCACTTTGAGGCCCCCATGATAATACTTGATCTAGGTAAGCTGTCACTCGTTCAATGTTGCAAATTAATAATTTTGGTCCCAATTTCTCAATCGGATAATACTTTCATTGACATCAAAATAAGATAATTTATTTTTTCATAATAAAAAAATTAAAACTAGATAATACTAAATCTAGATAATGCTGAAAAGCCCAAAGCCCAATAAATGGGAAAAGAGCCTTTGGAGCTGGACCACCATTTGTGAGTCCGACCCGCATGGTCCTTGTTTAGCTCTATGTGAATTCCGACTGTTATTAAGGAATGATATTCTTTTTTCCCATAATTTCTTCTGTAAATGTGATAATTTTTATAAATTTTTTCGAGATAGTGGGGCTTCGCGATAATTTTCTTAAATTTAATAAATGTTTTCCCTAAAAAATGAAAATGAATAATGAGAATTTATACATTAGATTTTGTTTCTTCATAAACTTTTTTGTGGCTGCAAAAACTTTGGGTAAGATCACTACCACGGGTCAGAGCATATTTTCAGGATCAGAAATCGCTATATAGATACTTACAAATTGCTCATCAACACCCGTATCACATTGACATAGGAAAATAAATCCACAATCTTCAAATAGAAAGTGATCCGTTGATTATAATTGAGCCAATATACATTGAAGTGAAACTTCTTTCTAACCAAAAACACATTAATTAATGAAGAAATTTGTTATTATATCACATCATGATGACAAAATAAAAAGAGAAATTACACACAGACTCTCTCAGTTATTGTATGATTATAAAATTTCCCCTCACTTATTAAAAATTATCAACGCACCCCAGGGGTCTATTGGTAAGGTTTATAGGAATAATTTTGTAAAAATTGTTAAAAATATAAGGGGTGCGATGGTGATTTTCAATAAGTGAGGGGTCTGTGTGTAATTATCCCTAATAAAAGATATGAGTCCTGGGGTAGAAAACACAAATAAGAAAAGAAAAGGGGCAGATAAATAAATTAGTATAAAGCAAACGTTTCAAAACAATGGCAAAAGCACAAATTCAAACCGGCCATGGCGTCGCCCCTTTTGCTCTGCAGATTTTAGAGAGAGAAAGAGAAAAACTAAAGCGATTTTAATTGGACATCACGCCAATACCCACCTTTGTTAAGCCCCGGAAAAAGCAAAAGAAAAGAAAAGCAGAGATCACATACATACATACATACACACACACACAATTTCACAAAAGTTTCTGCTCAGATTCTTTCTTTCACTTCACACTCGCAAAATCCCATAATTGTTTTCAAAGTAAAAATTTGTGCTTTCTTCTTTCCTTTCATTCTTTGCCTTTATTTTGTGAAAAAGATTGAATTTTTAAAGAAATTTTCAAATTTCGTGTGTTCAATTCTCTCTGAGATAGATAATCCATTGACCCACTTTTTGTTTTCCTTCAAAAAAGAAGAAGAAAGTAAAAGCAATAGCAAAAAACTCTCCATTTATGCTTCTATACTAGGAATTTCAAATAAGTAGTAGTAGTTGTATATTCAAACCCTCACAGTATCTCGAGAGATTCTCGGTCATTTCGGACTTGAGAATACATTGGGAAACAAAAAAAAGTGTATTCTTTTACATATTCAAAATTTGCCCTTTTCCCTCTCAAAGCTTTGCATTTATTTCTGTGAAAAATCCCACTGTGTTTCCAAATTAATCCTCAATTTGGAATTTGATTTCTATTGAAAATGATTTGAAAAATGGGTGGTGGAATTGGAGGAGGGGGAGGGAGAGTGGAGGTGATAAATGGGAAGGGGTGTTCAAGGCTATTTCTGGAATTTTCTTCCTCATTCAGGGGCATCCCTTCATTTTCACTGGAGCACTTGTCTCCAGCTTCCCCTGTTTCTGCAGCCTCTGAGTCTCCGGTTAAAATAGTTAAATCGAATGGACCGTTCTCGGGTCTTGTCATTTGTGTTACTGGACTCTCTAAAGGTATATATTCTTGTTGCTTTTGATAATTGTTTTTGAAATTTGACTTTGATGTTTATTATGTTTGATTATGGATTTATGTAATTAGTGTATTAACATTAGTTCAGAAGCATGTATTGCAGATTGATGGAATGTTATAAGTAACATAACATTATACGCAAATAATATTAATTCTATGATTTTGTTTTTATGTTTTGAATTATTTTGGCAGTTTTTACTTTCATTAGGCAAGTGAATCAATTTTTCAATGTAATTACTTGTGTATTCTTGCTCTAGTTATATCATGGGATATATTTTCATGATTTGGTGTTCCTACTTTCGCCCGGTTATTAATTCTAGAACAACAAATATACTAGTCTAAGATCTTAAACGGGAAATATGGCGCTTAATCAAAGTATTGTATCATGTAAGTATTTGTAAGTGAATAGATTATTCTAGCAATGGAGTCTGTTCCAGTAGATTTAGTGTGAGATTCTTAACCAGAGTGATAAACGACCAGAGTAATCAATATTAAATATATGTGTGTAGAAAAAAACAAATTAGAATCTTCTCCAGTTTTAAAGATTTATGTTGTCCTGCTAAAAAAAATTTATATGAAAAATCTCATCTGTATTACTTGGTTGTGTCTAGATTTTATCTTTCGCTTTCATGATTTTATTTGCAGAAACAAGGAAACAGGTCAAGGAAGCAACAGAGAGATTGGGAGGTCAATATAGTCCTCATCTCCATCCTCGATGCACTCATTTGGTGGTTCAGATATCCTTTTCTTGCGATGTCATTTTGTTTATCACGTTGATGTTAATTCGGCTCAATGAACTGCCACTCATTAAGATAATTTGGATGTTAATCTATTTGGTAAAACCAATCAGGTTAACTCTTTGGAAACATGATAAGTATAGTCTCATTCAGAATAAGTAAACAAATTTAGTTGCACATTTATCTCCTACTGAGATGTTGTTTGCTAATAGAGACCGTAATCTAGGCCTGAACTTGTGTTATTCTTAACACTTAGAACAGCCTTCATGGCCATAAATATGACCATGCTCTGAAGCATGGACCAACAAATGGGCTACTCCTAGTAACAATTGGCTGGTTCGTGGATAGTGTCAAAAGGAATGGTAAAAAATAGTTACTTTTCCTTTTTTTAGTTACTCGTAAAGATAAATCTTTGACCTTAATCTCAGCCAAAATTATTGGGTTCATTTCAGTTAGGTTGAATGAATCGCTCTATCGCGTTTATAAAGTTGGAGATATTGGTACTCCAACCGATGACCTGAGGCGGCTTGATCAAAAAACTGGAGCTGAAAATTCTGCTCTTCCTATTGAAGTGCCCGGATTGCGTTTTTCAGAACGAGAGAGTAAAAGACAAACTGTTTCTTTATTCTTGTCCGGTCAATCCTTTTATATTGATGTAGACGTCCCTTCCGAGCTTCGCATTAAGGTAATTTGGATTTTCTTTGAGAAATTGAAATTTTGTAAGATTTGGAGCTGATGGGATATATGAGATGACTATAAATTTCTGAAAAGCACTGTTATTTACTTCATCTAAAAGATAATCCGAGACTCTGTTGCTTATGTCACCATAAAGTTCCACATTTACGAATTTAGATGAACTTAATACTCAAATTTTTTGAGACTATTCTCATAAATATATCTGCTCCTAGGTTTCCGAGGCTCTATCTGCAGAAGGTGCTATTTTAATGCACCAATGGTTTGTTGGATGCAATGCAAGTCATATAGTATGTGAAGGACCTTCCATTCGAAAATATTTGGGGCACTCAAGTAATCTCGTTACGGTAAATGCTCCTTGTCATTTTTCATTCTGCTTGGATGTTATAGATTTTGACATGGATCGTGCTTAAATTATATTTTAATTTGATATTTTAGTTGGGATTATGTTGTCACTTGAATTTACATTTGCAGAATCTTATCATACCTAGACAAGACACCTGATAATTGTTGGCTCATGACACCATTTTCGTCTTTATTTTTTCTAGTAAAGTTCTTTTCTGTTGTTCTTCAGCCATTATGGGTTCTGAAGTCTGCAAAAGAAAAATGTTTACAAAGACTTGTTGGTTTATCAGCCGATTTGGCTAGGTATACTGGAACAACTCTTGATACTTCCCAGAATGGTGCTTCCGTGGCGGTATGAGCTTTTTCAATATTTAATTTTTGCCCTTTAACTCTCTCTCTCTCTCTCTCTCTCACACACACACACACACAAAGTCAGATGCTCATATAAATTTCCTCCTTTCGTTTTGTGTATAAATTCTTTTCTCTTGTATGGATGCAAATATCAAGTTCTTAAGAAAATACTAGTTGGTACTCTTTTTATACCGTTTTGGCTTCTTATTTATGGAGCTCATCACTTTGAATTTTTTCAGGAAGTTGACAGGGTAACTAGTCCTGGAGATGTACCTAGTTCTGTAATTGATATCAGTCATGAAGAAAGACAAATGAGAGTAAACCTGGCTAAAGATAGCGTTAGAAAGCGCCGTAATCGCCAAATGCAGGTGAATCCATTTTCGTACTTGATTCAATATTTTTTCCTGGACTTCTTCTGTGTTTCTTTTTCTTTTTCTTTATGGGCCAAAAAAAGATCTCGTGGGCTTCTTATTCATGTACTCTGAAAGAAAAGTGAGTTGCATTGTAAGCTTTAACAGTAGGTTGTGGCTGTTTCCTTTTGATTTGTTCATATTTGTGCGGACTAACCACTTTATTTTGGTTTTCTTGGACAAAAAACATCTGTTTTCTCATGATATATTACATATTTATCCATGCTTGCTATCTTTACATGAGACCGACAAAAGGGTTGATAAAGCATGAATCAGCTTAGGGGTTGTGCATTTGGTTAGAACTGAACCGAACCGTTCTCTGAAAATCCAAACCTTAAACCGACTTGAATTGATCTGTTTGGTTCCATTAAGAACTGAATTAAATTCTGTTAAAAACAGAATTAAATTCGGTTCGATTTGGTTTTGGTTAACCGAAATTCCATCTAACATTAAAAATAAAATGAAAAATGTGATATTCTTGCCTAAACAAAGGGGCAATCGTTTTTGGAAAACTCGATTATCCCCTATTAATATTTTTAATAATTAAAATAATAAATAAAAGTTGTGTGAAAAAACAAAATTTGGTCTTTGATTCGGTTCGGTTAACCAGTGCCAAAAATCAAAACCGAACTTTTCTACAAAAAATAAAAGGAAAAACGAATTGGATTTTTCAATTCGGTTTCGGTTCAAACAAAATATTTGGTTTTGCAGTTTGATTTGATCGGTTAACTGAACCATGCACACAGCCACATTTGCTCGGGACTATTATAGAGTAATTTTGAATTTGGTGTTGAGTTTTAGATGTTGGCTAATTTTATCTTATGGTCATGAAGCCATCTGAGTATGGTTCGATATAATACTAACACAAGTTTTTGCAATTAACTGCAGACATGTCAAACTCCAATACGTCCAATAACCCCAAACAGCCTTTTGGATTCCATTTGCTGGTCAATATCCGAGCCAACGTCCACTGCTTCTATTTATGCAGAGTCCTCATTTGAAAATGCCAATGAAGACCAGACATCTCTATTCTTTGATGCAAAGGAAGACGGAAAGGAATCAGAGGCTTCATTTGTAAACTTATCTCGACTTCTTACAGAAAGGTTAGTCGAACTACTAATCTTCTGTTTTTGCCAATTCTCATATACTTCGTATATTTCGAGTTTATTTAATGTACTTCCTCTCCCATTGAACTTTGTTGAACACCTCTAAGCTGTCGCTTAACTTGTTGGGCTAATTTTTGGTAAAAATGGAATTTTGAATGTACATTCTTGATGTGTTTTAAGTGTTTAAGAAAACTGGAACTACGACGAACAAGTTGTACGGTTCTATATCTACTGATAAATCAGAGTATTCATGTTTGACTTTTGTGCACCATGGATTTATCAAAGAGATGATCCCTTGTGTCCGATAGAATTTTGACATGTGTGGCATGAATGCAGCGAAAAGTCCGAGTTAATACTCAAAAGCCATTTCCTCACCATCATGTTCCCAGTCGACCGGTTTTCAGAGACAGGCCCACGTTCAAGAACATTCTTCAGCAATAAAGGGTTTACATGTTTGCAGGTGTTGGATTATGTCTATGCATTCTACCAGGTATATGATTTTCTATGTGTGTATATATATATACGTATATATATATATATATAGAGAGAGAGAGAGAGAGAGAGAATACACGTATAAGCGACGTGTATTGTCATGTTTCCTTTTATTCAGTTGAAATGCAATGATCTTACTATAGTACTTCCATCATTCTCAGGAAAACATGTCGGCTGAGGAAATAGAAATTGCTATCCACACAGACTCAAGGCATGCGGACCGGCTTCGATCTGCTTACTCCAGCAAGGAGACGGCAGAACGTGGTTATGTGGAATTCAAGCGCATTGATTTCGTTGGTAGTCGTAAGAGTTTTGAAATGTTGAAACGTGTATCCGGTGATAATAACAGTAACGTTTACGAGTTATTAATCAGAGCATGAGTGTTGTGTATTGTGGGGACTGGCTTGTCTCAAAAGTTCTTGAGGTTGCAATTCTGTAGGCAAACAATAAAATTTTGGTGTTTGTTATTACTGTCTGTTCACATGATTTATAGTTGTCAATATGTATATTGTAGGAACATTGTGGAATTGGTTTTTCTTACTTGTGTTGATTTTAAGGTTTTGGCTGTCTGAAATTGAAATAGGCGCCATTAAAATTACTATGTTAGCAAAAATAGTCTTATATAAAAAACAATTGCAAGACATAATGGACAAGGGATTTCAATTTATGTGGTTGTGTTCGAGGGCTAATGTTCACTCTACAAATGATTAGGAGTTCAAATTTTGTTAAATGAGCATTTGTTAGGATTGAGGTCATGCGGTCGGTCAAGGGCAACAACTATGACTCAATCTGGATATTTCTCGGCATGGGAAAAACTCTCATGATCACGTCCGAAGGGTTGCTATTGTGGCCTCACCTTCCCCTATCATTAACTTACTGATTTCTTAGTTGCAAATAATTTAATAATTGAAATATAATTGTTTTTGAAAAAAGTGTATTTTGTGTCCGTCTTTGCAATATTTGCCAAGAAAAATATCAATCCTTTTCTTTTTCTCCTCCTTCAAAAGGTCTTTTTAATAAATATATATCACTTAAAAATGTCATACAATTTGTCTTCTAATTAAAGGTTACTATAATTTGGAAATAAATTGCATAAAACAGATAATATATTGGGGTAATGACATTTTCCCATCCAAACTATTCGGATTTTTGCACTTTTGTAAACAAACTTTTTTTTTTTGCACTTTTCCATCTGAACTAAACGGGTTTTGCATTATTTTATCTAAACTTGTTTATTTTTACACTTTCTTATCTGAACTACGCGGATTTTAACAAAATTTTATACTTTTAGCATTTTTCGGTGCAATATTCGCCGGAAATCATTACATACATTGAATATGACCCTTTTAAGGATAAAAATATCATTTAATAAAATTTACGGTTCACTATTTTTACCCTTTTAAGTTGAAATGATACTTTGAATAGTAGAATTCAAAATAGCCAAACCACGACAAATTAATATTGTTGTTTCAATTGATAAAATTTTATATTTATCCTTAAAAAGATCACATGTGATATATATATATATATATATTTATGATGGAACCCCAAGTGAATACTCCCACTATTTCGCCGGAAAATGCTAAAATATAAAATATTGTAAAAATAATATAATTCGGATAAAAAAGTACAAAAAAATAAAGTTTGTTTACAAAAGTGCAAAAACTCAAATAATTTAGATGGAAAAATGTCATTACCCTGATATATTAGAATGTCAATATTATTACCCGGTTAATTACATCGCTTGATTAAGATTCTTTTCTTCTTCACAAGTAATCATGAAAAAAGCAATGTACGTAGATGGCAAATTTCAAAATTCAATTTCACGCATACGCTAGCACACAAACATCTTATAGTTAATTGCCCTAATATTCGCACTTAATTAAGTTGTTACTTAGTCACCTTAATACACTTTTTTTATTATTATTAAACCGCCTTCATGTCTAGGCACGGAATTTTGCTACCAATTAACGTCTGCAACGTAACGTGAGAAAATGGGGAAGAAGACACGAGAACAGTTTTGGGTAGTGAGCACTATTTTTTTTTAAATTGAGGATATTTACATCTTTTCACATGCATTAGGATTAGGAAGTGAATCCAAATTTTAATTAAGGCAGCTTAATTGTATACGAAACCCCTTAATTCCAGGATTATCTAAGCCAATAGAGATTTGACATTTTGACTCAAAGTTTTCTTACCAACTTCCATGTTCACACTTTCCTGTCCCATCTAATCTTTTTCTCAATCAAATTTCCATCACTAGTCATTCCTCTCTGACCATCAAAACCCTTTGATCTTGTGTTTTTGATTTGATTTGATGGTTAAGATTTCAATACAAGAAACATGCTAATTTTAGAACTAGCTAATCCTCTCACAACAAAACCCTAAAACCTAAATCTCATCTCTCCCATGTCTATATATATATATATATATATATATATATATATAAACAACCTTAAAATTTGTCCTTACCACTGAAACCCTAATTCAAGATTCCTGCAACCTAGACATACACCTACAAAACATAAATGAAAATGTATAGGGCTCAATTGTTTTTCCTCTTAATTGACAAGAACATATAGAGACCAAAAAATAACAAGTTGCAACTACGGTTAAAGATGTAAATTATAATCACTTACATAAAATAAAAACATAAATAAATAAATCAGATATTTTTAACAGTTGGCTCAATAGACAATAGTTCCATAAACGAACCATCTTTCGCTGAAGGTTTCGAAAGTTCCTTGTCTCTCAATCCAACAATGGAAAATACCATTACATACATTCAACCCCCCTACCCTACCCCCCCACCCCGACCCACCCTTATCTCTCTCAACCATTCATTTCTATTCCAATATCTTTCTTAACAAATTCTCTACAGAAGAAATCAAGAGAGAGAGAGAGAGAGAGAGAGAATTAGAGTTATGGGTAGAGGTAAGATTGAGATAAAAAGAATAGAGAATTCAAGCAACAGGCAGGTTACTTATTCAAAAAGAAGAAATGGGATCATGAAAAAGGCTAAGGAAATCAGTGTTCTATGTGATGCTCAAGTTTCTGTTATCATCTTCGCCACTTCTGGCAAGATGCATGAATTTTGCAGCCCTTCCACTACGTATATATACATACATACATACATATATATAGTTAACTATATATTTCCCCTTTTTCACATTTCCTTAATAACTAGGTTTTCTTTGTTTGTGAATTTTTTTTATTTTTTGAATATTTTAGGTTAGTTGACATGTTGGATCAGTACCACAAGCTATCTGGGAAGAGGCTTTGGGATGCCAAGCATGAGGTAATTAATTAATTTTCTTTTTTTTTAATGTTATTATTTTAGGACAACATATTAGAACATCATGGTTTTTGCTGAAAGAATGCAAAAAAAAAAAAAAAAGCCAAATCATGAATTTTGTGAAAGATCTGCATATAGTATGGAGTTTTCTCTCTCTAGATCTATTCCTTTCCTTAATTTTCTCTCTCATTCCCAAGTATTTTTTTTTTGTACTTTGTTCCCATATATGATAAGAAACTCAAGATGTTACACATATATATGGACAGATCTGGTATAAAATTGTTGTTCTCTCTCTTTCCTTTGGTTGCAAAAATTTGTGAAAGAAAAGCTATGAATTTCACTTCAGTTTCTTGGCACAATAAAGGGAAGACTTGTGTATATATGTATCATGTATGTATCTCAGTAGATCCAGTTGTGAAACTCCCGTTTTTGTACAATAAAGACTTGACAACTGTTTTGAACTGCTGGTTCTTAGATTAATTGTTAACCTCGTATATAGAGATATATAGATCTGCACACACACACACACACACACACACATATATATATATATTCATCTTTGGATCTAATATATAAACTACTGTTGACCATGCAACAACTTCTAACATCATATACAGAATTTGGACAATGAGATCAACAGAATCAAGAAAGAGAATGATGGCATGCAGATTGAGCTCAGGTTTTTTATTTTTTGAGAATTTTTTTGTTCTTTTCATTCATATTTTGAGAAGAGGTTTTTGTGTAAAATCCCTATTTTTATTGATATTTTGTGGGTTTTATTAATATTAGGCACTTGAAGGGAGAGGATATCTCAACTTTGAACTACAAAGAGCTGATGGTCCTAGAGGAAGCCCTAGAAAATGGGATTTCAACTCTCAAAGCCAAACAGGTCTTTCTATTATTCTTGTTTTATCTTGAAATATTCTATTTTCTATTGGCTGAGTTATGGACTTGTCCGAGTTAGTATATATACGAGGGTAATTCTACGTCAAAACGAATTAATTAATGATCCACATATTTTGTGTTTATCTTTTTCACACAATATACCTTACAGTGTACTGCTTGGGATATAAATACTAGGACCATTAAACTTGGTCTAGCATAGAATTTTCCATATATACGACGCCTGCTGATTATGTTCTTTTTGATTGTTCCTGCAGATGGAGTTCGTGCGGATGATGAGGAAACATGTATAACAAAAATACTACAATCAGTGAATTTTTTCCAATTTTCGATTAAGTATTAGTGTGTGTGTGTGTGTGTGTGTGTCATATATATACACACACACACATATAGTCTACTGTAAATAGTATTGGATGAATTCTTGATTCAGCATGCCTATTTTAAGCACACACATAGTGCACATGTTCTCCAATGGCTATATATTTGATTATATATATATTTTTTGAAAATGATTTTCAGAACGAAATGATAGAGGATGAGAATCAGAACCTCCAGTTCAAGCTGGTATGTTATATTTTATTATATATATATATATGTTATATTAATATTCTGCATTTTTTTTTCTAGAAGTCCTGATAAAAGAATGTTGCATAAGTACTTTAGTATATATATGGTGTTTTGATCGTATAATTTGAGGCAAACATTCTGATTTTGTTGTGGGAAATGCCTTCTGAAGTTGCCATTATTGTCGGCGACAGTAGCCGATTAATTAATAGGTAAATTTTCACGGTGTATTTAGATATTATTGATGGTACAAAATAAATACATTATATTATATATAGGTTATACTCATTAGTACATAGTAAACTTTATTATGGTATAATCAAGTTGATAAAATTAAACATAAATCAAACTTTAATTTGTAATTTTAAAGAATATGCTACTAGTTATATACTCACAAGAAACCTTCATTACATATGTAACAGTAATAATCCAATAGATCATATATATCTTAAAGCATAGTTTTCAAATATAGAAGTATACAATCCATTATTAAATTAACATTTAAGATACTCCAATATTATAGTTGATAATATCTTTATATTTGTATAATATATAGCTTTGTGTACGACCTATATATACACGTAAACTTAGAGAATAATAGGTATTGTTAGATTGAAAAAAAGTCGACTTGGATACATGTCCACTATACTATCATATATATATACACTCAGAACTATGATCGTTACGATATTGTTAATTAATATATAATTCACCACTTCATCAATAAGTTTTATAAAATTTCCTTCGAACGATTTTGCTAAATTGTTTTTCATGATGGTTAGCAGAGGCAAATGCATCTGGATCCAATGGATGATAATCATGTGATGGAAGCACAAGGGGTATATGATCATCATCAGGTGGTTGCAGACTACGAAGCCCAGATGCCTTTCGCCTTTCGCGTGCAGCCGATGCAGCCTAATCTGCAGGAGCGTTTCTAATACTGCACCTACATATATGCTACTAATGTTTAAGGAAATGTTCATCTTAACTTTGAATTGTCTGGAAATGTTTTAATTAGTACGTACTTCTATATATATATGTCTATGTGTGATTGTCTTGTCCCTGACATTTCCCTAATATATGTTGTCGTTGTGCTATAAATTTGAGTTATGTTTTTGGTTTGCAGAAATATTTGATAATTATGGCTAAGTCGTGATTTATTTTTCCTTTAATGGGTGAAATATGTGATAATTGTAGTAGTAGAGATGATTTAAAAGAAAATTTTGATTTGCATAGAGTGCATGCAAAAATATTTGATCATTTCGGATTTTCTATCTTAAAATTGCATTTTTAAGACTATTGCACGACAATTGCATATCATTTAGATAGATTTTATATTCAAAAAAGATGTTTTATTCGCCTAACATTAAATGGAACAGAAGATATTTGTTAAGCATAGTTGCATGAAATTGGTAGAGGACTATTTCTGGAAATTTGCCAGAATTAGTAAGTAGGGGTATTTCAGGAAAGTCAAGTGTTGAGCTGGGATTTTTTAGTTTGTTAACCGAATCAGTTACAAAAGGAGAAAGGGTTCAACAAACTGAATTCATTCATCATCATCAGCAGATTGAAAAAGTGTGAGAGAGAATTGAAGCTTTACACATTCTTGATTAAGCTTAGAATTCTTCATCTTGTACTTGTAATTTCCTTCGAATTCCTATCATCAATAAAGAGATATAGTTGGCTGTTGTGGATGTAGATTCATCACGAATCGAACCACGTAATTGTTGTGTTCTTGTTTGATTTACTTTTCAGTATTAGAATTCAATTGTTTTTCATTATTATTCACAACAAATTGGTGCGGTGAACGTGGAGATTGGAAGATCAATGGGATCAACGAAATTTGAAGTTGAGCGATTCAATGGACAGAATGATTTTGGACTCCGGAGGTTGAAGATGCGCGCTCTTCTCGTTCATCAAGGATTGGTTGAAGCATTAAAGGGAGAAAAAGGATTACCAGAATCCATGAAAGATGAAGATAAGAAGCTGCTTCTTGAAAAAGGCACATAGTGCGATTATACTCAGCCTGGGAGACAAAGTTCTGAGAAACTTGTCAAAGGAACAAACTGCAGCAGGTATTTGGACTAAACTTGAGTCCCTATACATGGTTAAATCTTTGGTGAACAGATTGTATTTGAAGCAAGCTTTATATTCTTTTAAAATGCAAGAAGAAAAGCCTATTGATGAGCAGTTAAATCTCTTTAATAAGATGATTCTTGATTTGGAGAATATAGATGTAACTATTGAGGATGAAGATCAAGCATTGTTGTTATTAAGTGCTTTACCTAAAAGTTACAGCAACTTCAAAGAAACTTTGTTATATGGGAGAGAATCACTAACCTTGGATGAAGTGCAATCTGCATTATATTCAAGAGATTTGAACTCAAAGAATGAAGATAAGAGTCAAGTTCATGCTGAAGGATTGAATGTTAAGGGCAGATCTGAATTTAGAGATCAAAATAAGAAAGGGAAGAAGTCCAGATCAAAGTCTAAACATAAGAATATAGAATGTTATACTTGTCACAAAACTGGACAAATAAGAAGGTTTTGTCCAGAAAGGTTGAAGAAGGATGGTGATAAGAATAAGGGAAATCAGGAACAGGCTGATGTTGTTGTTGCAAGTGATGGATATGAAAGTGCAGATGTACTAAATGTATCAAGAGTTGACTCAGATAGGAAGTGGATACTGGACTCTAGATGCACTTTCCATATGACACCAAATAGAGGCTGGTTTGATGAATTCACCATGAAAGAAGGTGGATCAGTGCTTCTAGGTAATAACAAGTCATGTAAAGTTCAAGGATATGGCTTTGTTAGAATCAAAATGTATGATGGAATTGAGAGAATTCTAACTGAAGTAAGGTACATTCCTGAACTTAAGAGGAATCTGGTTTCTCTTGGAATGTTGGATGAACATGGTTATACCATAAGAGTTAAATCTGGAACCGTGAAGATTCTAAAGGGATCCATGATTGTTATGAAAGGTTTGAGAAATAATGTAATATACTCACTGATAGGAAGTACTATTATTGGTTCAATTTTAAGTGTTGTGTCCAAAGATAAATCAGAACTTTGGCACAAAATACTTGGACATATCAGTGAAAGAGGGCTGATGGAGTTATCCAAACAAGGTCTGTTTAATGGTGATAAGATTGAAAAGCTTGAGTTCTGTGAGACATGCATGTATGGAAAGGCATGTAGGGTAAAGTTTTCAACTAGCACAAGTCAGACAAAGGGTACTTTGGATTACATTCATTTAGATTTATGGGGGCCTGCTAGAAGTGAAACTCACTCAGGAGGGAAGTACTTTATGTCCTTGATAGATGATTACTCAAGGAAGATATGTATATACATACTGCAGAGCAAAACTAAAGCATTTGAGAAGTTTAAACAATGGAAAACTCTCATTGAAAATCAGACTGGAAAGAAGGTGAAAAGACTGAGGACTGACAATGGCTTGGAATTTTACTCTAGAGAATTCAATGAATTCTGTGAAAAGGAAGGGGTAGCAAGGCATAAGACAGTACTTGGAACTCCCCAACAGAATGGTTTAGCTGAGAGGTTCAATAGAACATTATTGGAAAGAGTGAGATATATGCTTGTAAGTGCAGGATTACCTAACAGGTTTTGGGGAGAAGCTGTAAATACAACAGCTTATCTCATTAATAGAAGTCCATCTACAACTTTAGGATTCAAAACACGTGAAGAGGTTTGGACTGGACATCCACCAAATTACACTAATTTGAGAATCTTTGGATGTTTCGCTTATGCACACATTAAGCAAGATAAGCTTGAGCCAAGAGCTTTGAAGTGCATTTTCATAGGTTATCCAGAAGGGGTTAAGGGTTACAGATTGTGGTGCCTTGAACCTGGTGTTAGAAAATGCATAATCAGCAGAGATGTAGTGTTTAATGAAGATTAAATGGCAAATATTTCATCTAAACAAAGTACAGCTCAGAATGGCTCTAATGCTGAAAACAGTGAAGATTCAAGGAAATTTCAGATTGAGGTGGAGCAACTTGGATCAGATGAAACTCAATATGATCATGAGTTGAATCAAGGAATAAAAGAGCAAACTGATGTAGGAGATATTGGGATTGATCAAGATGATCTCAGAGAATACAATTTAATAAGAGATAGAGAAAGGAGAGATGTTAAAACTCCTAACAGATTTGGCTATGCTGATATCATTGCATTTGCTTTTAGTATTGCAGAAGATGTTGATTCAGATGATCCAAGATCTTTCTCAGAAGCTATGAAGGGAAAGGATAAGATTAAGTGGTTTACAGCAATGAGAGAAGAGATGGATTCACTTTACAAGAACAAGACCTGGACACTTGTAGACAAACCTAACAATCAAAGGATTGTCAGTTGCAAGTGGATTTTCGAGAGGAAACAAGAAGTTAAAAATCTAAGATACAAGGCTAGGCTTGTTGCTAGAGGGTTCACGCAAGTTGAAGGTGTTGATTATAATGAAATTTTCTCACATGTGGTTAAACACAGATCAATCAGATTGATGCTTGCATTGGTTGCTCAATATGACATGGAACTAGAGCAACTTGATGTAAAGACTGCTTTTCTAGATGGAGAGTTAGAGGAGAAGATTTTCATGCAACAACCAGAGCGTTTTCAAGCCAAAGGAAGTGAGAGTAAGGTCTGTCTTCTCAAGAAGTCATTATATGGCTTGAAACAGTCTCCTAGACAATGGAGTAAAAGGTTTGATCAATTTATGACTAAGAATGAATTTGTCAAAAGCAGTCATGATTCATGTGTTTACTTTAAGAAACTTGGTAAAAATGAAATGATCTTTCTCTGGCTATATGTTGATGACATACTTATTGCTTGTAAGTACAAATCAGAGATCAATATTGTCAAAGAAATTTTGAAATCTGAATTTGAAATGAAGGATTTGGGGCCAGCCAAGAGAGTTTTAGGAATGGAAATTATCAGAGAAATGAGTCATGGATATCTGATTCTTACACAAAGGAATTATTTGATGAAAGTGTTATCTAAGTTCACTTTGAATAACTTGAAACCTGTGTTAACTCCTTTAACAGCTCAGTTCAAGCTTAAAGCATTTAAGAAAGAGAATACAGAAGAAGATACATACATGGAAAAGATTCCTTATGCAAGTTTGGTTGAATCTCTCATGTATGCAATGGTTTGCACTAGGCCAGATTTGGCTTATGCAATCAGTTTAGTTAGTAGATTCATATCTAAACCTTGCAGGGATCATTGTATGCTCATAAATGGACATTAAGGTATGTTAAAGGAACTGTAGACAAAGGTTAAAGTTTGGAAGTAACACTGATGTTTGGAGAAAACATGGTCTAGTCACTGGGTTTGTAGACTCTGACTTTGCAGGCTGTCATGATACAAGAAAGTCATTAACAGGATTTGTATTCACTACAAATGGCACTGCTATAAGTTGGAAGGCAATCTTACAGAAGGTAGTAGCTTTATCCACTACTGAAGTAGAATACTTAGCTTTGACAGAAGCAATTAAAGAAGCTATGTGGTTTCATGGTTTTGTAAAAGAATTAAGTATTGATCAACAAGAAATCAGGGTGTTTTGTGATAATCAGGGGACAATACAGTTATCTAAGAATGACATGTTCCATGAAAGAACAAAGCACATGGATGTTAAGCTACACTTCACAAAGGAGGTAATATCTGCTGGATCAGTTCAAGTAATGAAGATAAACACTACGGACAATCCATCAGACATGATTACAAAGTCAGTTCCAAGTAATAAGTTTGAACAATATTGCTTGGATTTGATTGGTGTGAGAAGGATATAAGTCTCTTAACAGAGGCTTGTGAAGTGTCACTTTTGTGAGACTTGAAGGTAAGTCCCTTTCTGAGGCTTGAGTGGAAGCACTGGTTTTAAGGTTTCAATTTTGAAGCCTAAGCAGTAGAATTATAGCTATATATGAAACTAAGGTGGAGAATTGTTAAGCATAGTTGCATAGCTGAAATTGGTAGAGGGCTATTTCTGGAAATTTGCCAGAATTAGTAAGTAAGGGTATTTCAGGAAAGTCAAGTGTTGAGCTGGGATTTTTTAGTTTGTTAACCGAATCAGTTACAAAAGGAGAAAGGGTTCAACAAACTAAATTCATTCATCATCATCAGCAGATTGAAAAAGTGAGAGAGAGAATTGAAGCTTTACACATTCTTGATTAAGCTTAGAATTCTTCATCTTGTACTTGTAATTTCCTTCGAATTCCTATCATCAATAAAGAGATATAGTTGGCTGTCGTGGATGTAGATTCATCACGAATCAAACCACATAATTGTTGTGTTCTTGTTTGATTTACTTTTCAGTATTAGAATTCAATTGTTCTTCATTATTATTCAAAACAATATTGTCTCAATTATAATTAAGTTGATTTTCCAATTTAATCACATACTAGCTTGTAAATATATGTTCAAAGTTGGAATCTGTTATTTTGTCAGTGCAGTGTACTTCAATTCTTGCCAATATGTTGAAATTATGATGATTAATATTTGATGCGGGTATGTTTTGCACCGTAAGTCTTCTTCTTGGTGTACTCCATAATTTTCTAGACCTGTAAAAGAATATAGCACTAGAAGACGCACTGATGACTTTCTCGTCGTTGTCCTCCAACACTCAAGTCAACCACATTCATGTATAAAGTTCAAGAATATATCTACCCCTCCCCTCAATCATAGAGATAAAAGTATTTATATATGTCAATAATAGGACACATGAAATCCTAATTGACATAAATTGTTGGGCCTGAACTATAGTCAGTCCATGATCCAAGTATTTAATATATAAATGATTGGGCCATTGAATATTTTACCTATGTCAATATATTTTAAAGTCATCATAAAATAGATTACAATTCGCATTCAACTACAAAATAGTTAATTAAAATTTAGAACCCTGCACCCAAGACTTGTTGGTCTAGTGATATCCACTTTTCACTAAATGTGAGAGGTTCTGAGTTCGAATCCAAGCTGCTACAAGTTGTGGCTCTCCCTTCCTTTGTGGAGCTAGATAGAGTCTTTATAATTCAAGATTATGACTATCAACCCGGGTTTGTCGGGTTAAATGTTTAGGGTATCCTCTTTCTTCTTAATTAAAAAAAAAATAAAAAAAAATTTAGAACCCTGCAATTGCTGCTGTTAATGGGACCCAATTTGGGTGAGGAAATATCCAAATTCAAGGCGCACATGGATATGGGTTGTATATCAATGGGCTTAAGCCCAACTAAAAGCTCATGGTTGAGGTCCAAGGTATAATTAAGACGTGCTACTCAAACCCACAAGATTATAATACGGGCCTTCATTTTCTTAGCCCAGTTGATCACATAACAAATTGAACTTGGATTAATCATCTTTCGCTCTACACATACACACACTATGAGGGTGTTTAGCTAAGCTATTATTATTTTTGTTATTCCAGACGAAGTGGATAATCTGACCCGACAAACCCATACCGATAGTTTTTAATTATAAGACATACATATCCTATAATAATGCAAATAAAGAGAGAAAAGTCACAACTTATGATAGCATGAAATTGAACCTATGACAATATCCCACATGAAAGTAGAAGTTGATATCACTAGGTTAACAAGTCTTGGGTATCTAAGTTTATTTTAAAGAGCTTATAAATTCTTATTAGATACTTTTAGAACTTATAAGCTCTTAAAAAATAAGTTAGGGTCTCCTTAATTACTTATTATTTAAGAGCTTATAAACTTCTGACGACTTATTTTGAGAGCTTATAAGTTGATTTACCAAACACTTTGTAATAGCTTAAAGTTTTAAAACATCTTATAAGTTGTTTTAAAAAGCTTATAAGCTCAGCCAAACACCCTTTTATATCTATACAACTATATTAGTTGTATTGCACACCCGATGTGTGCTTAATAAATGAAATTTTTCAAGATGAAGAAATAATTATTTTGTTTTTATCTAGTATGAATATTTTTGTTTGAATGCGTGTTAAACATAGTTTTTTTACTTATGATTTTATGTAAATCTTCTAAATAATTAAAAATTGAGTTGCAAAGAGACTATTAAAGTTTTTGGAGAAAAAGTATGAGAAAACATGAGATGAGAGAAAAAAAAAAGTGAGAACTCAGTAATACCTAATGGAGAGAAGAGAGAGATTAGAGGATAAAACTATTTTCAAATTCTTTATTAGTTGCGGGTAATATAGTAATTGTACTTAAACAAACTAAAAGTAGTCACTCTAAGGTGTTGGGTGCTTTATTAAAAATGTGTGTGTGTATATGTATACATACACACACACACACACAAATGACCACCAAACTGAATCAGCTTACGAGCCAACTCGATGAGAGCTCGAGTTGGTGCCTAAATATATCTGCTTGCAAACTCAAGAGTCCATCAATAAAATTAAAAAAATTATTTATTTACTAATATATTTAATATTATACATAAATATTAAATTTTCTAATCGAATAATTCTCTTTTTATATAGGGCGGAACTTGATGGCTAGCTAGTGTCCATCATTTATATATTTATATGCATATATAAATATAGAAAAATTATAAAGGCACTCCACATTGTGATAAAATCTCTCAACTTTTATTTGGATTTCATCACATGGACCAAATTATCCTTTAGTCTATATATTAAATGAATTCTTTTTATTTTATTTGACAAACTAATTTTATAGCACGAGAGAATAACTTTTCTAATAAAAAATATAGAAATAGTTACTAATCTACTTCATAGTTTTAAAATCTAAAGTAGTGCAGGGATGGATCCAGGAATGAAATATCGGGGGGGGGGGGGGGGGGGGCGAATTACTACTAATATTTTTTTTTTGGCAAAACTTGTAAGTAAATATTCAATTTTGTTTTTAGTTTAATAAATAAGTAAAATAACAATAATCACATGTAAAATTTTGACTTTTAATGAAAAAATAAAGTAATTGAAAATACAAGCAATTCTTGAAAAGTCTATCGAAATTTTATACGGCGTTCTTTTATCATATATAATACTCATTTATAATAGACTACGTATCAAGTTGACTATGATTGAATAAGAAAATACATATAAAAATATATACTAAAAAAATATAATGACTTTGTCCATTTTATTTCTAGACACGAGCAATTTGTATTAAAAAAATATATAAGGTTTTGCTCTTTACAAATCAAAGTATAATTAAGCAATTCAAGAAAATAATATTGAACCAAAGAAATAAAAGATAATTCAACCGCAAAATTTCAATAATATTATAATGCTAATTTTTTATAAAAAAACATAAAATAACAATTATTAAAACTAATGTAATCACTTTATGTTACCTTGCCATGAATAAATTCAAAATAATTGAATGATGCCGGTAGACTTTTTGACTTTAGATTTGTAGATGTTGCATTTTTTCTTCTAAAGAATGCTTCTTATAGTTTAAAAAATTGTTAATTCTAATTTTAATCCTAACAAGTATATGAGAGAAATTTCAAAAATGAATAGTGGAGTTGTTAACAATTTAATTACCTCTTTTCATTTTCTTACTTTTTTTTTCAAAGCAAGTATTTTTATAATTGAAAATAAATATCTAATTTAGAAGAAAATAAGACTTTCTTTTTTAAATTTATAATTGTTTTTTTTTTAATTCAAGCCAAGTACTTTTTTAATTGAATATTTTTGAATAGTTAAAATAGAAATCTAATATAAACAAATAAAAAGAAAAAGGATAGGGAGTTGAAGTAGATTTGAAATCAAATCCACTCAAATGGGTCAATAACTCAACAGGCCCACTGCTGCCAACTATGCTAGAGCATTTGTTTGAACAATACTACACACTTTTATATTATATTTATTTTGGAGGGGCCATAGCATAAACATATATATACCCGATATAAAAAATTTGAAGCCCCGGCCCCCCTGGATCCGTCCCTGAAGTAGTGGATAAGTATCATAGATATTAAAAGAAAATGATATGCAGACTTGACAAAAACTATTACTTATTTATTTTCAAATTAGAATTAATATTATTTTATCTTCGATGAAGATTGACAATTATGATTAATTAAATTTAACAAAATAAAATGGCTCTTAATATTGAGTTCGCTCATAATATCTAAGTGTAGCATCACTTACAATTATTTTTTACCTTTTCTAGCTTTTAGGCATTTGAACTCATTAATTACTAAAATTGATTATGGAGCAAATGAGCATTACATATTATTTGAACAAGTTGGATAAAATTATATCGGTATTTGAATACTCGTGGCTAAATGATTAGTTTTATTGCATTGATATAAAAAGTATGTGTTTTTAAGATTTATGACTTCATTATGCATGTGTACAAAACGTATTAGCAAGAAGAATTAATAAGAAGAAAAAATGATTGAAAAAAGGATCAATTTTGTATCGTAATATTTTTGTCAATTATATTTTTTGTAACACGAAAAAAGTTCTATAAAGTTAAAAGTAAAGATGTTTAGAAGGGATATCATGTTCATCTTTTAAAACTGATAATATTATACTTAATATTTAAGGGATATTATAATCAACTTAATGTCTTTATTAAAAATTGGATTGCCACTATAAACACCCATATATATATTGTAAGGAGATGGATTTAGTGTAAGCACTAGTATATCCTATTGGAAACAAAATACTGAACTCTCAAAGCTGAAATACTTTTATCTATTCTTCCAAATTTAAATATATAATTATTGTAATTTTAAGAGTCCAAGCTAAGTTAAAGCAATATAATTAAATGGAATACATTAGATCTCTCGTTTTTCTCACGTGTGTGACCCTTGTTAAAGTGTGAAGCACTGAATAAATTGAGGATATTTGAGCCAGCACCTTATAATTATATAATTTTTTTAACATTTACAATTAGTTTCATAAGTGAACATTCTATTTGAGAAATGCTATAGACCACTAATTATATTCCAACAAATTTTCCACATGTAGTTCTGTATAAGGCAATATATCTATTTGTTAATAAGTATAAATTATGGAAATAAAATTAAATACATTTATTGCATTCAATTTTTGCTAAAATTAAAAAGAAGGAACAGACCGGTGAATATAATGCTAGTATATGACACAAGTCATCCTATCTAGTAGTATAACATGACTATTATTACTCAATAAATTTATATACAACAAAAAATTAATTGAACACTTTTGCCTAATTTTATTTTTAATAAAAGTACTCGTCTTTTAAGTTGAGCCATATAGTGCATATATCGTACATAAAATATAGTATGTACTTCTTAGAGAAGGATCCTCCACTTTGATGAAAACTTTCTTTTAATTTTTTATTTCAATTAAAAAATCCTATAAAATATTTTTTCGCCATGTAAACCTAATTCAAGATGGTTACGATATTGAGGGCCCGAAGTAGTTAGTGGGTGGTGGTAATTTTATGGACTTTTCTACTATATTTATGGGCCCAATTAAAAGCCCGCTAACTTACAAAGTCAGCCTGGCCGACTACTTTATTGATAGTATTTGCACCAGTTCTTCTATTCAGAAATAATGTATTCCATATCACTTGCATATATCAAGTGCTACTAACCCAGGGGTGTGGTGGAGTGGAAAAAACTCCTCCTCTCTTAACCAAATGGCGAGGGTTCGATCCTCGGCCTTGGGTATCGAGAGCTATTGAAAACTCTGGGTCAGCTGTCCCACCCTTCGAGGTGCCTCCAATCAGCGAGGGGATTAGTCACTGCGGTCGGCGGTAGAAACCCTGGTGAAAACCAAAAAAATAAAAATAAAATCAAGTGCTAGTCACAGAGCGGGAACGAAGGCGAGAGCGATAGTAACAATGTAAAATTGAGATCGTCAAAATTTGTAAATACTGAAGAGCGGGAGAGTCTTAGAGAATACATTTATAAATAAAATCAAAATAATATTATAAATTGCTCTACCAAATTATATTTGGAATAACTTTATATAATATGGTAGGTTAAAACAATTTTTTTTTTCACTTGAATTTGTAAAATGGTTTGATGATAAGATTGCCTTTCTTAATTGATAAGGTTAAAAATCAGTATGATGAAATACAAAAAATTAAGATTGTTAACATCATGACCCAATGTTACAACTTACAAGTTTTGCATTTTTATAAAATCTATATTTTACCCATTTCGCCAAATATAGAATTTTTTATTAAATTTACATGAAATAGAAGCTAATAGTCAAAGAATTCTTGTTATTTCATAAATCATCTATAATTTTTTAATGCAAAATTTAAGAATTTTAAAAGAATGAAAGAGCGAAGCTCCCGCTCTTATGTTGCTAGAGCAAGTTCGGAGCACAAAAGTATTGGCACTGTGTGAAAAATTATGTACGATCTATGCCAATTGTATATATTTGGTGTTAACTTTATATTTTTGAAAATATCTTAAACATTTGACGTGCATACATAAAATTAAATATGAGATGAAATAAATGATTTGTATGAGAGGATGCCTAAATGAAATGGAAAGCAAAGTTAAAAGCAGTCTTTTTGAAGCACTGAGAAATGTTGGATAAAATCTCTCATATTTTTGGCCATCATTGACTACCACAGTAGTTTCCAAAATTCTAAGCCATTTTAGCAAAATGTACATGAAATGACATGTTTAATAACTTTTTGGGGGCCATATGAGAATATTTAAAGTCCTCACTAAAGGCATTCAAAATTCTTCTTTCAAGAGATTAAGAGTGTTGTCATTTGACTTCATGAAATTGAGAGCTTTGAATGATAACATATGATATGTGACAATCATAAACATCAATTATGTGCATGATCTAATATGAATTGATTTGTTTGTTCAAATGAGACACTTTATACTTCCAGTTTATTTTTAGTTGTTAATCGACAATCATAAACTTATCTGATACGTACAATCATTTGAATACTTATTATTTAGTATTTTTCAAATACAGAATGTCAGAAATACCTTGCAAATTTTTTTCTTCTCAAACTTCTACATAAGTCTGTCAGAAAAATATAGCACAAGCTAACATAATTTGTCTTTTATCCTAGTATATATACATTAAATTAGGGACAAAAGAAATAGAAACTCAGGGCACCTCTTAATATAATTGTAATTTCCCCCCTCATAATGACAAAATTCCCTTCTATATGAATGGAAACACAATCCCGTCTCATTAATTTAAAAATTCTGACTTCGTTCCTGTATTAAATATATATATATATATATATGTTAAGCAAGAGACAATTAATAAATCTATGTGAGATGAAAAATGCAAAGGTACTTCACTTGTATCAAGGAACCACATGAGGGGATGTAAAGGCTGCTTAAAGAGAGACAAAGAATCTCCTTAAAAGCTAAATAATGGAGTGTAGTAGCAGACATTAATCAATGTGTGGTTACTTTTTGACCACTTATCTCTTTACTTAAGCATGCTCAGTTTTGAAGTGAGGAGCTAGGTCAATTTAAAGTATATGTAATTACCTTCAAAAGCTTGGGAATCCAATGTGAACTTGGATTTGTTAACCACTTCTCTTAAACCTCTTTAATTTTTCATTGCAACTTTCATAAAATATCCACCATATTATTTAGAAGAGTAGAAGTTAATAAAGGGTAATAGTACTTATCAAAATGAAAGATAGCTATTTCCAATTATTAAAAACTAAACCTTTTTCTTTTGTTAGGTTATCTATTTTGAGTTACGGCTGGACAAAGCCAAAGCACGTCTGTCGGGCGTCCAATCCATCAATTTACTAGCAAAGGCGCATGAGACAGAGAAAGCGAACTAGTTTTATTGTACTCTGAAAAAGTGATTAAAATCTGTATGTGTAAGAATATACTTACATGACAGTCTAAATAGAAGGTTAAGGGCATTGTATATATACTTTCAATTAATACCATAACATCTATTTTGTGTTTGCCACTAGGGTCATGTGTTTCTAGTTATTGACATACAATGTGTTGAGCGTGCGACATGTCGAACTACTAGCAACGGGCATGCGCCGGATAAAGCGAACTAGCTTCATCACCAATTTTAGGAAGTGAACTAATTAAAACATCAGGCAAGAGATGGACAATTAAATCATTATAAACAAGTGCATAATGAAGTTAATTAATAATTACTTTGATAAGAAAGTTCAAATCAAATTCAGAAACAAATAATTATATAAAATTAGACACACAATTTAAGGAGAAGTTAGAAGAAAAGACCCAATACATAATTATTAAAACAGTCCATAATAGTCGATAATGGTAATTAATTTGTTCAAATACGTTAACAAAACCAAATTACATGCATCAATCCTATGTTACACTTCTATTACAAATTTGTGTAATAAAGAATTGAAATTGTGATGAAAGGATGTAAATATATGCATTTTGTTTAAATATTATATTGACTTATCTTCACTCTAACAACAATATAAGTGAATCGCAAAGGTATGTACACGCCTTACTCAAATTAAAGTGAAAAAGATAATTAAGCTAATTAATTATGATTCTTAAAACTTCCTTAGCATGAGCTGTTTTCAACTTTACATTATAATCTCCAAAAGTTGTAATAGTAGTTTTTTTGTAATATTTGACGTCTTTATTGTAGTTAGGGACGGTACCAGGGTGCTGGTGGGGGCAGCTGTCCCCCTCAACTTTGATTTTTTTTTTTGCTCCAATTTTTTTATTATTGAACTTTTTTTTTTTTTTTGGCTTATAACGAAGAGTGTCCCCCAACCGGATGCCGGAGACTAATCCATTCAAGGCAAAGAGATCAACTGAAGTGGCTACAACCTCTCTCAACAAAGCCTTTTCCATACACAAGGCCAGGATCAAACCCTGGACAACATGCTTAAGAAACCCAACTATCTACCAACTGTGCTGGACCTTGTTGGTGATTTTTGAACTTTTGCCCCCCAAAAATAAACAAATATCAAATTTTGTCCCCATTTTTTAGGTTCGCCCTCCGGAACTCTAATTCCTCCTTCCTGGCTTCTTGATTGTAATAAGACTAGTAACTTTAGTTATATTTTATATGATTCTCATCAGAAGAGAGATTTCAATGTATATGGCAAATGAAACGGCTATAAATCCACGGAAAATTCTAGAAAGAAAGTTGGCTCATTGTTGCATTACTATAAAAAATACTAATTAATAAGCTCGTGAAAAGTTTGTATGTTTGTTTGTTTTATTGTTACGTTGTTGTCAAGGAAAAGTAAAATAACACTCGAAGTACGTTTATGAATGAAAGGTGATATATTTGAGTGAGTTTCATAATAACTTATTATATATTTATACATTTTCAAATCGCTCATGCGAAATACTCTAATCCAAACACTCTAAAGTAATTATGTACAATTGGGATAAACATGGTATACATCAGACGTCATTTAAAATATATATAGGCAAAGATTTTTAAAGTGCACAAAAATATTATCCAAATTAAAGAACATTTTAGTTAAAGATTCTTATTCAGATTGAGTTCGACATTATAGGAACAGAAATCAATCACAAGACGTATTAATCGTATTGGCACGTAACTCTTCTCTTGCATACATCAATCATATCATAAATTTAATTCATTTGTCATTGGATTGGTTTAAGTTCCTTCTACTTTAACACCATGCACTCTCAAAAATTTTTAAACTTTAATAGCGAAAAAGTAGCATAAAAAGTGTTCCGCACACATCAATATATTAATTAAATCAACACAACAAGAAATACAAGCATAATGTATCTTCGGCTACTACCACTACTAGTTAAAGCTCACAAAATAAAGATTCAGCACTAAGTAACATCAATTTTCAATCATAATCTACCTAATGCTACTTAATTAAACCTCAAAAAGTAAACTAAAACATAACAAAAAAGGCAAAATGGAAATTTTGAAACTTGGAAATTCAAATAAGCTAGTGATATATAGGTGGCCAAAAAAATTTCATTCCGATCCGCTTCACTTGGATTTTGTTCAATCTGATTCTCTCTTCAACTTTCACTTTTGAACCTGAAAGCAAAAATCATATATTATACATATAAATACAATATCATATATATGTGTGTATAAATATATATATATATATATACCTATTAATGAAATTAAAGATTAATATTCTTTTTTATACCCGAAATGGAGAATCTTGATGCATTAATTAATATGAAGATTTGCTACTGGATTCCCTTGGTGCATTGCACCTGAAGCATTCCATCCTGCTAGCAAAGTTGTGCTCATTGCAACCGGACCTGTTCCATTACAAAATTAAAATCGAAAATATTGTTCATAGTCCATGTTACAAGATTGTACTGTTCTTACATGCAAATAAATAAATGTTTAGGCACACAAAAAATATTCATGAACACGAAAAAATCCTTGAATTTCACTTTTAGTGAAGAACAATTCAATTTTATTCTTAACCTAAAGATAGATACAAGAATTCAATTAATTACTCTAAATAAAGTACGTATCACATTTTTTATTTAGGAAAATACTATATACCACCGTTTTTAAACAATCAATTTTTCACCGCCGTCCCTTGATTTAGAAAGTATGGATGTATTAAATCCATTAAAATCAATTAATTGCAAGTAATTTCTTACCACAATTAGAGGAGGTGAAAAATCGATTGTATATAAAAAGTGTTATATATCATTACTCTTTTGTTTATAAGGGGCATTTAAACAATTACATATATAATTGCATGCATTATTTTTATACCGGGTATTTACCTAGTGCAAATCCAGTCGCCGGATTTCCACCCAGAGCGGCCGCCACTGGCTGCGCCGCCGCCAAAACCAAAGCCACGAGCTCTTGAAATGTCGCTGTCAAAGCCGCCGCCGCCACCGCCACCAGCCCCTCCTGCTTCATCCTTCATGGCCCCACACTTGAAGCAGCTAGCTCTACTGGCAAAGTTGTGAGCCCCGCAGTTGCCCACAGAGCAATACCAATCACCGGGTCTGACGTCAGGCCCGGTGAACCCGAACGGAGAGCCCAGTCTACCACCAAAGCCACCGTAGTCGGCTCGGTCGCCGGGCCTCGGGTCTCCGCATCGCTGGCATGAATCTCTCCTCTGAAAGTTGAGGTGCTGGCATGATCGGCAGTTCCAATCTCCTGGCCTGTTCATTTTTCCTGAGATCATATAATAATTAAACAAGTCAAATTCACATTTTTCAAATATTCAATTTATTTGCAATCATAAAATGAAATTTCAATAATTTGAAGTTGTGGGGTCCCACTTTTTTAATGTCTTAGAAGGTGTTTTGCTGGGGCTTAGCAGCTCATAAAACAACTTTAAACTCTTACAAGTTGTTTGATAAAATTTTGTGTATAATCTCTGAAAATAAACTACTAGCTAATAGTTTTCAAATTCTTAAAAAATAAGTTAGGAAATTTCAACTTATTTTTTAACAGTTTATAAGACAGGAAGCAAACTTCAAAAACATTTTATAAGCATTACGAACGCAGCGAAACACCTTCTTAAGTACCATATGTATAAGATTAATTCTTGCATGGCTAATGCAGGCAACATAGCATAGAATGTAAGTAAAACTCTTACCTTAATTCTCTAAATTTGGATAAATCTTGGAGTGGTTAGTGTGTTTGGAGAATATAAGGTTAAATGTGATGGGAGAGATTTTGTGTTGAAATTTTGGTGGTGAGAGACAGGGTTTATATACTGGTGGAGGTGTCCTCGATAATCGAGGTCTTTTTTCAAATATTCTTCACTTGCCTTGCCACCTTATTGAACAATGGAATCACATAAAAAAACTAAATTTTTAAAGACAAAAGATTAAAGAGATTGCTGCTGCGTGTAATTATGTGTGTGTATATACATATATATATATATATGTGTGTATATATATATTGAGATGGGATTCTATTTATACGTACTAAAGATGGTAAATATTGTGAAATTTGATAAAGCTCTCTATGATCTACAGCTGCTTTTGAGGCTATATTAGAGTTGGGAAGTGCATGCATGAACACCGTCCAACAAATTCTTTCTTTGCATTCCAACATTGCCTTTATTTTTTATTTTTTTTTCTAGGATTAAACTTTGCATTAGAACTTTGGAAGATAACATGATTTCAATCTTGTAGTTTTATTTTTAATTTCTCCTATTTCAACAATTAAGCCATGTATTAATCTTTCCTAATATATAGATTAGCTTTGTACATTATATATGGAATAATAACAAGTTGTGCAGTGACCTTTTTACAGTGGTGAAATTCTTTATACAAATGGAGATTACAATAAGAATTAATAAAAAAAATTGAATTAAATTGTCCCATTTTGAAATAGGAGAGGAAAAGGCAAAATTTTAATTTTAGCCTCATAGAATCTTTTCATTCTAGTTTTAGTCCCACGTTTTGTGGAATTCTAAAAAAAGGTCCCAATAATTTAAAAAAGTTGTAATGTTAGTCCTTTTTTAAACAATGTTAGCCCCATACTTTATTTTGCATTTTGCCCCCTGAACTATACAAGATTTATTAAACATCCCCTACATAAATATTAATGTGCACTTACCCCCTGAAAAATTAAGTGAAATAAAAATATGTTCAGGGGGGTAAGTGAAAAAAAATGTGTTTAGGATGGTGTTTAATACATCTTGTATAGTTCATGGGGCAAAATGTAATTTTAAAATGCAAAATAAAGTATGAGACTGATGTTGTTTTAAAAAAAAAGACTATCATTACAACTTTTTCAAATTATTGAGACTTTTTTACGTAAAACGTGGGACTAAAACTAGGATGGTGTGATCCTATGGGACTAAAATTGAAATTTTGTCGAGAGAAATCCCAGTTAGTATAATATATAAATTATTGATATGAATGTTATTTCATAGTTATATCAATTGATATGCAATATATGTAAGTACTTGACTAGCATGAATACTTTTTCTTTTTTTTTTGGTTTCCCACGGGTTTCCCCACACCACATTGGGTATGAGACTAATTACGCTTCGCTGTACTGAGCCTGCCGCTGACCTGAGGGGATTTGTCACTAGGGGGAATCAAACGTGCTCCCCACTCAGGAGCGTAGTGGTGGACAAGCCACACGCAAACCCTTCAGGTTACGTGCATGAATATTATTGAACATCTATTATGGCACACTAGTTTAGAACAAAAAATGGGGTGAGACATATTGCTCTGCCTCGAATGCTACATTAATTTATTTTAATGAAAAATCATATATATGTCACTTGCTTTATAGTTTATTATCCTCAAAATATACATTAAATCATATACATTTGTGAAATCTTTTGACAAAGCAATATAAACCTAGAGATACCACGTTGGCAAACAACATACGCTTTAGATGGGCCACCAATGTTTGCTTGTTGACTGAGTATTGGATAAGTAAGAACACAATTAAGTATTTATTTTCAAGGCATGAATATTCCATGAATTTAAATATTATAAAATGACCCCACATTTCTTATTCTTAATTCTCTTACAATTACTTAGGAGGAGGGTCATGTCTCCCTTTCAATAATATCCCCTAGACCCACTCTCCCAGCAGTCACTATATTTCTGAAAAATTGCAATTCCTTTTCTTTATATTTCTTTTGAATATTCTTGTTTCGTACTTGAAGCTTGAGTTAATTGTACTATGGTGAGTCAAATTTTAGAGAAAACTTTAATTCCACAACACTGTGAGCTATCACATGTTTTAGGACTAATTTGTCATTTTATGATGAAGGGCAGTTACTTCAAGATGCTATTTAAAAACAAAATATTTCGATACTATTTAAGTGAGATTGTGAACCGTGTCATACAGTCTGCGTGTTAAGATATATATAATAATAATTAATACTAAATATATTAATTAATACTATTGTTTCACTTTATGATATCAATATTATATTTTCGTCCACTTCACAATGGTAGTACCCAAATGAGTGTGATACAATTTCCTGATGATCTAGTGAATGCTATTGGTATGCAAAATTAAAATTTTCTCCCAAGAGTATATCTATATGGAATTTAAACACTTATAATTTTTTCAAGAATTGAATTGTTAATTGTGCTACTTACCAAAAAAAAAAAAAAATCGTTAATTGTGCACATCGTATTTTGTATCAATTGTGAAAATCAAAGAAATATATATCCAAACACAAGTATTAAGAAAACCCCGGCTCCATTTAACAAGAATTTCACCATTATACCAGATCCATTATATAATAACTAATATGTATATATATATACATATTTTTATTATCCATTTAGTTTACAATGAGAGTGGTGTATTCCACTCGTGTGTGTGTCAGATTGCCATGATTTTTTTTACAGTATCCAAATCTGTGGCTGAAATCAAAGCCGAAGCTAAAGTTTTGCATGGCTGGAACTCCCGAGGACGACGACGTTACGTTGGTGAATTCGAATTTCTCTTTTTCCTCAAACACTATAGTACTATATATA
Organism: Buddleja alternifolia; assembly: GCA_019426215.1. Lineage (NCBI taxonomy): Eukaryota > Viridiplantae > Streptophyta > Magnoliopsida > Lamiales > Scrophulariaceae > Buddleja > Buddleja alternifolia. The sequence goes on from CM033399.1 coordinate 37,510,241, forward strand.
TATTTATTAAGACGATGATTCTTTTCTTTAATGCCAATACAAAGAGAAATAATATATATAAAATAGTAGTATAATTAATGGGACGTGTTCAAAATGAAAGAAAGTGAAAAATGGTACTTAAGAGAATTTCGATAAAGATAGTCGAAGCTGATGATGGAAGAGGATATATTGAAGTAGTCTTCGAGGTCCAATTTGACCATCTTTATTTTCTTTTCTTTTTCCCTCTCTACGCTGCCATCCCTTTTTTGCTGTCACGTTTTCTTTTTCCCTTGTGATCTTTAATTTCTTATATACTTATTTTGAATGAATCCTCCCCCCCTCTCTCCAGTTCAAATCCTTTGTAACAATCCCATGTAGCACTTTCAGTAATATGCATAAATGCGTGACAAATGTGTATACGATTAATTAATTAGGATTACACATATATGCGTGACAACTGTATATACAAGTAATTAAGATATGTAGAAAGAGAAAAACTTGTATGGTGGCATTACACATCCTAATGTCTTATTAATTCTTGTCACTAACTTTGACATTGTCACTTGATATTTATCTGTCCCTAATGTCTTATTTTTGTGTAGTGTGGAGAAAATTTTGAAAATTTTCTCTGCACATTCTAATCATTTGTGTATACGCTTGTTACACATCTATACATGTTATAGCAAGTGTTGCACGAGAATGTTACGAAATTAAGATCTCTATTCTAGGTGTAAAGAGAAGCACCAGCACACCATTCTCCAAGAAACAATTGGAGAAAAAGATGAAAGATTAATAAAAATGAAAAAAATAAAGAGCCAAAAAAAAAAACCCTAAGATGCATGAGTATATCACCCACCATTTTCTTGGGGAGTGTTAAAGAGAGCTGTAGCAAACTGTGAAAAAGCGAAAAAGAAAGGGAAAAATGATTCGATTCCTCTCTTTGGGAAATATGCTTCCATGCAAACAGGAGAATTTTAAATAAATAATACAAAAATAAATTCAAATTAAGAAAATAATACACAAAAAATTGGACATCAGGAAATAATACATTCCGCGCTGACGTGGCGCGGAATCAAGCTGATTCCGCGCCACGTCAGCGCGGAATCAATAAAAAATTTTTTTTTTTTTAAATTTTCGGCCATTCCGCGCTTACGTGGCGCGGAATGGCCGAATTTTTTTTTTTTTTAATATTAAATGGCATTCCGCGCCACGTAAGCGCGGAATGCTGCCATTCCGCGCTGATGTGGCGCGGAATGGCAGGCCTCTTTTTCTCTTTCCAGCTTTTCTCTTTCCCCTTTTTTTCCGACTCATTTTTCTCCATTTTTCGTGCGTTTTCGGGTTTCGACTTGAACATAAAAAATGTAGACTTGAGCATAAACTACTTTTTGAAACAAAAATTGGGTCGTTTCGATGCTCGAGTAAAGAAATATGGCAAGACGAAAAAAAAAATACCAGTTTTTTTTAATGAATAATGACTTTTTATTTTTTTCCGACTCATTTTTCTTCATTTTTCGTGCGTTTTCGGGTTTCGACTTGAACATAAAAAATGTAGACTTGAGCATAAACTACTTTTTGAAACAAGAATTGGGTCGTTTCGATGCTCGAGTAAAGAAATATGGCAAGACGAAAAAAAATAATACCAGTTTTTTTAATGAATCATTATTTTTTTTCCGACTCATTTTTCTCCATTTTTCGTGCGTTTTCGGGTTTCGACTTGAATATAAAAAATGTAGACTTGAGCATAAACTACTTTTTGAAACAAAAATTGGGTCGTTTCGATGCTCGAGTAAAGAAATATGGCAAGACGAAAAAAAATAATACCAGTTTTTTTTAATGAATAATGACTTTTTATTTTTTTCCGACTCATTTTTCTCCATTTTTCGTGCGTTTTCGGGTTTCGACTTGAACATAAAAAATGTAGAATTGAGCATAAACTACTTTTTGAAACAAGAATTGGGTCGTTTCGATGCTCGAGTAAAGAAATATGGCAAGACGAAAAAAAATAATACCAGTTTTTTTTAATGAATAATGACTTTTTATTTTTTTCCGACTCATTTTTCTCCATTTTTCGTGCGTTTTCGGGTTTCGACTTGAACATAAAAAATGTAGAATTGAGCATAAACTACTTTTTGAAACAAGAATTGGGTCGTTTCGATGCTCGAGTAAAGAAATATGGCAAGACGAAAAAAAATAATACCAGTTTTTTTTAATGAATAATGACTTTTTATTTTTTTCCGACTCATTTTTCGTGCGTTTTCGGGTTTCGACTTGAACATAAAAAATGTAGACTTGAGCATAAACTACTTTTTGAAACAAGAATTGGGTCGTTTCGATGCTCGAGTAAAGAAATATGGCAAGACGAAAAAAATAATACCAGTTTTTTTAATGAATAATGACTTTTTATTTTTTTCCGACTCATTTTTCTCCATTTTTCGTGCGTTTTCGGGTTTCGACTTGAACATAAGAAATGTAGACTTGAGCATAAACTACTTTTTGAAACAAAAATTGGGTCATTTCGATGCTCGAGTAAAGAAATATGGCAAGAGTCTTGAGAAAATCAATCCAAGATTGGAGAAGAGCGAGGATTGCTATCAAGACCCATATTTCTTTACTCGAGCATCGAAACGACCCAATTCTTATTTCAAAAAGTAGTTTATGCTCAAGTCTACATTTTTTATGTTTAAGTCGAAACCTGAAAACGCACGAAAAATGGAGAAAAATGAGTCGGACAAAAATAAAAAGTCATTATTTATTAAAAAAAACTGGTATTTTTTTTTTCGTCTTGCCATATTTCTTTACTCGAGCATCGAAACGACCCAATTTTTGTTTCAAAAAGTAGTTTATGCTCAAGTCTACATTTTTTATGTTCAAGTCGAAACCCGAAAACGCACGAAAAATGGAGAAAAATGAGTCGGAAAAAAAATAATGATTCATTAAAAAAACTGGTATTATTTTTTTTCGTCTTGCCATATTTCTTTACTCGAGCATCGAAACGACCCAATTCTTGTTTCAAAAAGTAGTTTATGCTCAAGTCTACATTTTTTATGTTCAAGTCGAAAACCGAAAACATACGAAAAATGAAGAAAAATGAGTCGGAAAAAAAGGGGAAAGAGAAAAGCTGGAAAGAGAAAAAGAGGCCTGCCATTCCGCGCCACATCAGCGCGGAATGGCAGCATTCCGCGCTTACGTGGCGCGGAATGCCATTTAATATTAAAAAAAAAAAAAATTAGGCCATTCCGCGCCACGTAAGCGCGGAATGGCCGAAAATTTTAAAAAAAAATAAAAAATATTGATTCCGCGCTGACGTGGCGCGGAATCAGCTTGATTCCGCGCCACGTCAGCGCGGAATGTATTATTTCCTGATGTTTAATTTTTTGTGTATTATTTTCTTAATTTGGATTTATTTTTGTATTATTTATTTAAAATTCTCATGCAAACACCACCACGATCAACTATTATACATACAAACAATCGTAATTATATATATATATATATATATATATATACTCCTAACGTACCCTTATGGCTTTTTTGCTTTAATTCGTCCTTTAATTTCTTGACCAGCTGATTATACATTGTAGTATGAATTATATTTAATAAGATTTAGAAAGTATTTAAAAATTTATGCGCATTCTCTTGTTACAATATTTTGTACGTATTCTTAGCTTCAGTTTTCACTGTTTGAATTGAATTTAATTATTCTCAATACTTGTGTAGTTAATCGAATTAGATAAAATATTCATTACTTGTCTTATAGATATATAAAACGGATCTTCTATTCCAAATCATATTGCATCTCCTATTTCATACACATGACAAGTGTATAAAATATATATCACTTATTCATTTAAGAAAAAAATTTATACACTTATCATTTGTTTTTTGTTTTTTTGATCGGTCACTTATCATTTATATAAGTGTACTGAATAAGAAGATACAATTTGATAGATAGACATAACGTATACTGAATAAGAAGATATATAAAATATATAATTTCCTGATGGAGGATAGCCCAACACACTACAGTAACATGTGAGTATCAAGTCGAATAAAACTTTGGTACATCGGGAGTATTACATTTTGTGCCTATTCGTTTAATTAATGTAATGTGTGTGGACTTTAAGTACATTTATGTGAAAGAGATAGACATACAAATACATATTAGAATAACACTCTCGATAGAATTTCCCGTAGTCAGTTAATGGTTTTTGCCATTAAATTGGTTGGTGGTTAGATCATTGATTTATTTATTTAATTAAAGTGGAAAACTTGGAGCAGTCATTTTTATGCTCGTTATTTTATTTCACTGAATTATTTTGATTATGATGGAAGAACTTAGTTGGAAGACTGTGAATCCTAAATCGAAGTTGGAAGACAATTTCCTTGAATAATTAATACGCACAAGAGACCTAGTTGTACATATTGTACAGCTTCACATGGCTACGCAAAATTTTGCTGTCTTATATATGTTATTTCTATTGTTATAACTTATGATATTAACATTTGTAGCAGGAAAACGTACAAATATTAAAGCGCTCTTCATAGCACAGAAGATTTAGAGAATGATCAATTTCAAAGGAAGAAATGTTCCTCTTGCCACGGATAATCTCTAGCAGAATAACTTCGAAACTGAAAACATCTTATTTCTCTGGACGTATTCCAGAGACTTGTAGCCAATAACATAACCCAACAATTACAAGTTTCATGATATAAAGCCGAGAATGTTCAAACAGTTAGGCTCTGTATGGTTGTGTTTTTTAAGTGCATTTTCATTTTCTGGATCACACTCCAATGTAAATTTTACAGAAAATACTCAAATTTTAAATCTTATTACACATTCCCCTATATAACTACTCATCATTCATCAATTCAATCACTTCATTCCCTCTCTTCATTAATTACATAATTCAACTATCCAACACATTCTCTTTCTTTCTTTATTATAAATAAAATATTATTCTAAATTTTTCTCTCATCATCATTACATATATAACTAATTCAATCAACTTGGGTTCAAGCATATATTTCCAACCCAACCCAACTAGATTTTAGTTGGATTGGGTCCTAAGGGTTTTTTCTTTGGTTCCAACTGGGTTGGTTCTCACTTACTTTTATTAATATATGGGTCAAACTGGGTTTTAAGTTGGGCCCAAACTGGGTCCAAGTTGGGTATAACTTAATTTGAAATTTAATACACACCCAACACACAATTTACACAAACACTTGAACACATTTACACACAAAACACACTTTTTACACACACTACACATATTTTACACACACTACATATTTTTTACACACATTATACTTTTTGACACACACTACACACTTTTTCACACCCAGTGCACATTTTTTAAACACATTTTCACACACAATGCACATTTTTTACATACACTGCACACTTTTTTCACACACAATGCATATTTTTTACACACACTACACACAATGCAAACACTTTTTACACACACTACACACTTTTCACACACAATGCACGTTTTTTACACACTACACATATTTTCACACACAATGCACACTTTTTACACACACTACACACTTTTCATACACAATCCACATTTTTTACACACACTACACACATTTTCACACACAATGCACACTTTTTACACACTGCACACTTTTTCACAGACAATGCACATTTTTTACACACACTACACACATTTTCACACACAATGCATATTTTTTACACATACTACACACATTTTCACACACAATGCACATTTTTTACACACACTACACACTTTTAACACACAATGCACGATTTTTACACACACTACACATTTTTTCACACACAATGCAAATATTTTCACACACACTACACATATTTTCACACACAATGCAAACTTTTTCACACACTATACAAATTTTCACACACAATGCACATTTTTTACACACACTACACATTTTTTACACACACTACACACATTTCACACACAATGCAAACTTTTTACACACACTACACACTTATTCACACAATGTATAATTCTTACACACACTACACACTTTTCACAAACAATGCACGTTTTTTACACACACTACACATATTTTCACACACATGCACACTTTTTACAAACACTACACACTTTTCACACACAATGCACGTTTTTTACACACACTACACACATTTTCACACACAATGCACACTTTTTACACACACTGCACACTTTTTCACACACAATGCACATTTTTTACACACACTACATACATTTTCACACACAATGCATATTTTTTACACATACTACACACATTTTCACATACAATGCACATTTTTTACACACACTACACATATTTTCACACACAATGCAAACTTTTTCACACACTATACAAATTTTCACACACAATGCACATTTTTTACACACACTACACATTTTCACACACAATGCACATTTTTTACACACACTACACACATTTCACACACAATGCACATTTTTTACACACACTACACACTTATTCACACAATGTATAATTTTTACACACACTACACATTTTCACACACAATGCACATTTTTTACACAAACTACACATATTTTCACACACAATGCACACTTTTTACACACACTACACACTTTTCACACACAATGCACGTTTTTTACACACACTACACACATTTTCACACACAATGCATATTTTTTACACACACTACACATATTTTCACACACAATGCACACTTTTTACACACACTACACACTTTTCACACACAATGCATATTTTTTACACACACTACACACATTTTCACACACAATGCACACTTTTTACACACACTGCACACTTTTTCACACACAATGCACATTTTGTACACGCACTACACACATTTTCACACACAATGCACATTTTTTACACACACTACACACTTTTCACACACAATGCACGATTTTTACACACACTACACACTTTTTCACACAAAGTGCAAATATTTTCACACACACTACAACTATTTTCACACACAATGCAAACTTTTTCACACACTACACATATTTTTTACACACACTACACATATTTTCACACAATGCACACTTTTTCACACACTACACACATTTTCACAAACAATGCACATTTTTTACACACACTACACATTTTAACACACAATGCACATTTTTTACACACACTACACATAATTTCACACACAATGCACATTTTTTACACACACTACACACATTTTTACACACACTATACTTTTTCACACACACTACACACTTTTTCACACACAATGCACATTTTTTACACACTACACATTTTCACACACAATGCACACATTTTACACACACAATGCACATTTTCACACACAATGCACACTTTTTACACACACTGCACACATTTTCACACAATGCATACTTTTTACACACACTACACACATTTTCACACACAATGCATATTTTTTACACACACTACACATATTTCACACACAATGCAAATTTTTTCACACACTACACACATTTTCACACACAATGCATATTTTTTACACACACTACACATATTTTCACACACAATGCACATTTTTTACACACACTACACACTTTTCACACACAATGCACATTTTTTACGCACACTACACATAATTTCACACACAATGCACACTTTTTACACACACTACACACTTTTCACACACAATGCACGTTTTTTTACGCACACTACACACATTTTCACACAATGTACATTTTTTACACACACTACACACTTTTTCACACACAATGGACATTTTTTACACACTACATATTTTCACACACAATGCAAATTTTTTCACACACTACACATTTTTTACGCATATTTTCACTCACTATGCAAACTTTTTCACACACAATGTGTGTAGTGTGTGTAAAAAATGTGCATTGTGTGTGAAAATGTGTGTAGTGTGTGAAAAAGTTTGCATTGTGTGTGAAAATATGTGTAGTGTGTGTAAAAAATATGCATTGTGTGTGAAAAAGTGTGTAGTGTGTGTAAAAAGTGTGCATTGTGTGTAGTGTGTGTAAAAAATATGCATTGTGTGTGAAAAGTGTGTAGTGTGTAAAAAGTGTGCATTGTGTGTGAAAATATGCGTAAAAAATGTGTAGTGTGTGAAAAAGTTTGCATTGTGTGTGAAAATATGTGTAGTGTGTGTAAAAAATGTGCATTGTGTGTGAAAAAGTGTGTAGTGTGTGTAAAAAGTGTGCATTGTGTGTGAAAATGTGTATAGTGTGTGTAAAAAATATGCATTGTGTGTGAAAAGTGTGTAGTATGTGTAAAAAGTGTGCATTGTGTGTGAAATTATGTGTAGTATGTGTAAAAAATGTGTATTGTGTGTGAAAATGTGTAGTGTGTGTAAAAAATGTGCAATTTGTGTAGTGTGTGAAAAAGTTTGCATTGTGTGTGAAAATATGTGTAGTGTGTGTAAAAAATATGCATTGTGTGTGAAAAAGTGTGTAGTGTGTGTAAACATTGTGTGTAAAAATGTGTGTAGTGTGCATAAAAAACGTGCATTGTGTGTGAAAAGTGTGTAGTGTGTGTAAAAAGTGTGCATTGTGTGTGAAATTATGTGTAGTGTGTGTAAAAAATGTGCATTGTGTGTGAAAAATGTGTAGTGTGTGTAAAAAGTGTGTATTGTGTGTGAAAATATGCGTAGTGTGTGAAAAAATTTGCATTGTGTGTGAAATATGTGTAGTGTGTGTAAAAAATATGCATTGTGTGTGAAAAAATGTGTAGTGTGTGTAAAAAGTGTGCATTGTGTGTGAAAATGTGTGCAGTGTGTGTAAAAAGTGTGCATTTTGTATGAAAATGTGTAGTGTGTAAAAAATGTGCATTGTGTGTGAAAAAGTGTGTAGTGTGTGTCAAAAAGTATAGTGTGTGTAAAAATGTGTGTAGTGTGTGTAAAAAACGTGCATTGTGTGTGAAAAGTGTGTAGTGTGTGTAAAAAGTGTGCATTGTATGTGAAATTATGTGTAGTGTGTGTAAAAAGTGTGCATTGTGTGTTAAAATGTGTAGTGTGTGTAAAAAATGTGCATTGTTTGTGAAAATGTGTGTAGTGTGTGAAAAAGTTTGCGTTGTGTGTGAAAATATGTGTAGTGTATAAAAAATGTGCATTGTGTGTGAAAAGTGTGTAGTGTGTGTAAAATGTATGTAATGTGTGTGAAAGTTTTGTTGTGTATGACCCAATTGGACCCAACCCGACCCAACCCATATTGGACCCAATTTTCTTGGACCCAGTTTGGACCCAACCCAAACCCAACCCGACCCACCCATTTGCCACCCATAATCTACACAATTTCCAAACATTTCTCAAAAACACATCCAAACAAACAAAAAAAATTAATATTTTCACACGAGTTTTTATAATACACATTCTTCAATAAAAACTCAAAATTTATTTTAAAAAACACAACTATACAGATTAGAGTCTAGATTTCTGGAGGATCACAACAATGTGTATAGTGGATGTGATCGTCCCATGTTACTAGGTTCCAGCAGTTTAGTCGTCTTTGCACGGGTTTATTCATTCTCCCCATAAATAACATCCCAAAATTAAATATATTTGGGTTCGCATTACTATCTAACAAGATGTTAGTTGTCTTAAAATCGTGGTGTATGATCCTCAGCCTAGAGTGCCTGTGGAGATACAAGATACCCCAACAATTAATTCATTGGATAAAATTAATTCCCATGTTACCCAAAATCGTTTACAAGTATTAAGCGTCAATAATAAGATAATCAAGAAATAATCGAAAATGGACCCTTTTATTGATAATGGCGAAAAAAACAAGATTAATTGTGTGTATTACTTATTACTGCTACAAGACAGCAACAATGAATTCCCTCATTATATAAGGGACTTAAATCTGGTATTTATAGGTCTAGGGTTACATTAGGACTTTTATGATCATTGTTTTCTGGCCTGGCCCAGGGGTGTAGGTCTCGCATGTCAGTAATCGTGGGAGAACAAATGTTCGGTTCGGGGTATCCTAACCATCCTTCTCTAACTAGATATGTAATAGTACGATGTATTTATTTATCCTTGTTTTTTTTAAAAAAAAATTCTAGACGAAAGGAGGATATCTTACTCGACAAACCCGAGCCGATAGTTTTTAGAAAAAAATACTAAAAAATCCTTACAATAAACTTTTATATAAAAAAAACCCATGATAAGTCGTTGCAAAAAATCCACTCCATCAACTTTTCATTCCAAAAAACCCAATAGTTAGGGTTAACAATTTATGGACTTAATTGCCCTTAGCCTTCTAAATTAAAAATAAATCTATTGTAGTTTTGCAATAAAATTTATTTATTTAAGATTTTATATTGATAATTGGTACTAATTATGATTTTACTTTTAAATTTTCAAAATTTTTAATCTTTTTAAAGAATTTAAAACATATATTTATAGATACTTACCATATTAAAATCAAAATAAATTATATATAAATATTTGAAAAAAATAATATTAGAAAATAAAATTCGTATTTTATGATTCATCAATTTAAAAGAATTAAAACGAAACTATTCCAATAGTTAGGGTTAACAATTTATGGACTTAATTGCCCTTAGCCTTCTAAATTAAAAATAAATCTATTGTAGTTTTGCAATAAAATTTATTTATTTAAGATTTTATATTGATAATTGGTACTAATTATGATTTTACTTTTAAATTTTCAAAATTTTTAATCTTTTTAAAGAATTTAAAACATATATTTATAGATACTTACCATATTAAAATCAAAATAAATTATATATAAATATTTGAAAAAATTAATATTAGAAAATAAAATTTGTATTTTATGATTCATCAATTTAAAAGAATTAAAGCGAAACTATTCCAATAAAAAAAAAATAATTGATCAATTATTAATTTAATAAATGAAAGGTAGTTTAGTCGAAAAAGTTGTTGATCCTCACTTTTGGGGTATTTGGAATGAAAAGTTTGTAGAATGGACTTTTGAGATTAAAAGGTATTTTCATAGGTTTTTTGGATATGAAAAATTATTTTAGAGGGGGTTTTTAGTAATTTTTCATAGTTTTTAATTATGGGCCTAACAACCTGAAATTGAACTTAAGACCTCCCACATAAAGGTGAAAACTGATACTATTGGGCTAACAAGCCTTGGGTACAGACCCTTTTATTGATTACATACCCTTTTAATGCAGTTTGGATCTTCTATTGCAAATGGTGTTACAATATCCTGTTGCACTTCACATATGATCGCTATACAATATAAGATGCAATATCATTTTGTAATAGAAGATTTCGTGTGCTTTTATTGATGATGGTGAAAATATATAAATTAAATGTGTCTATATATTACTCCTACAAGCCTACAACAATGAATTCCCTCACTAAGCGTAAATGTTGTACAAAATAGTTGAACTGGACTAGAAATAGAAGTTTGCAGCCTCCAGAAATAATTGGGCTAATGTATCTTTATCTCATTCGAATTGGGCTAGTCACTATTTCGTGGGCCACACGTTTTCCTCTTTAAAGTAGCCCCCATTTTCATATTATTAATGGGCCTAGCCCAATACACATTCTAGCCCTAACTCGTCAAAAAAAAATTGCAAATTATTTCCCGCCCAGGCTACCCTCAATTTGAATGCCAGCTATTTCCCTCTTTTTTTTATTTTTTTTATTTCCATTTCCCCACAAAATACATATATATATATATATCAAATTTTCCCCCCATAAAAACAAAATAAAAAAATATGATATCGTCATCTCATTCACATTGTCATTGACCTCAGGAGATCATAAAAACATTTAGAGAGAGAGAATAAACATTCTAGAGAGAGAAAATTAGAAATGCATTGGCTGCAAATTGGGCTTCGAATTAGGGTTCATGGAAATGGATTCACCTAACACGTCTAAATCTACCACCAACAACGCTGCTGAATCTGTTCCTGCTCAAGTACACGCATATGCTCTTGTTTTTATGTATATGTAATTTATATATGTATATATATATATAAGCAATTTAGATGCATTTATCTCGAAATTCACTAGCTCATTTTACTTGTTTTATTGTTGATTTTCATGTGAATTTGGTAATGTGTGTAGAGCTTAGTTTAATTTTGAGTGGAAATGTTTGCTTTCGTCTTGGTAAAAGGATGCATATGCAGGTTGAATATAGGGACATGTTTTTAGTATTTTGATAGCTTTTGGTTGGAATTGACTTGGATGTGCTGGATTTTGTGATTATTTAGTACTATACGGTTATGTATCCGGCAAATGCTGTTGTTTTCGTAGACTGGTTTACTTGTTCTTGGGATAGACTTAGATGCGCGGTATCTTACGGTTATCTTGTATCAGTTTTTCCAGTTAGGCGGCACAATGTGTGCGGTTTTAGGAATGGGATATTGTGATACTGATGCAGGTGAAGTTTTTTCAATGCAGAATGGTGAATACTTTGTTGGGTTTTGTGGATTATGTGGTGTGGAGATGTTGCATTTATGGTTGTTGTTTTGCATGATACTGTCAATGAGGATCTAAGTTGGAATAGTGCATAGGGGTTTTAAGAGTTTCCTAGAGATGTTTATATATATGTACATGCTCACATTCCATGGAATTCTTATGAAATTTATAGTACAATGGTCAGATATATTAGTCAAAGGATCTTTTTGATGCATGTACACGGAATGCTTCTCGTTTTTGACTTATCAAGTGTGGATTAAGATGGTTGTGTATTAACCAGACGCTTTTTTGTTGGTTGGCTTTGTACACATCAAATGGTGCTAGCTTATGACTAACTGAAAATCTGGAAATTCCTAGTGGATAATTGTTGACTCCGTTTTTTCTTTTTATGTAAAAAATGTTTTTAAAAGTTCTAATGATATTGATGATAAGGGTGAGAAGATATTCTGCTTCCCAAGCATTAATTATTCTTGAAAATAGATAAGAATTGAGAGAAGTTTCTTTCATTCTTTATGTAGGAATGAACCAGCATGGTAGGTTAGAGAATAAAAAATTAAACAGAAATGCTTTCGTCATGTTAAAAAACTAGCTAATTCTGTCTTGTTAGGATAAATATTTTAAAGCGATGCGGAATAAGGTGTTTTAACTCGTATCTTAGGAAATGGTTTATTCCCTGTTTGTTTCTCACTGTTTTTCCCTTGAATCTCAGGACTCACCTGTTTTTAGTTTCATTAGCAATCTTTCTCCCATACAGCCTGTCAAGGCACCACAAGTCACACAAGGTTTTCCAGGGCTCAATTCTCCGCCCCTTGTATTCACATCACCCCGACTCAATCCCCACAGCCAAGCAACTTTTCTTAAAAGGTTTTACATGTGTTGAATTAATTAAAGCCTGCTTTTGCTTTCCTCATCTGAAGAACATAGTTAAAGATAACATTTGGAAGTAATTTGAGACAATGTGAATGTTAAGCAGGGCAAAATTCCCTGGACTATCTGCTGCAAAATTATCTGGGCAGGATGAAGGTTGCAAGAATGATGCTGCTGTCGATGCATCTGAAACATTGGTTGCTCAGATGAAAACTCTGCGAACTAATTGCATTGAGAAAACCTCATATAGCAACAGCACTATGGATGATCAAATTGAAAGTCCCACAGGATGTCCTGACCAGTTCTTGACTGACATTGTGAACATGGATTCTGCTGATCTGAATATTTCAGCTGATTCAACGATTAACAAGTCTGAACAAATTAGTCAACCACCAGATGCAGTAACAGGCTCACAAGGAATATCTAGTACACCTCCTCCCATAACTAGGCAAAGTGAAGAGGTACTTAAAGAAGATACATCAACTGATGTGAGTGCAGTAGAAACTGATATAAAGCAGGGAGATAGTGTTTCAGAAGATCGCAGTCCAGCGATTGAACCTGAGTTGCCTATAGACCATGCTTTAACTAATTACGACCAGGATGATCCCATGGCTGAGGTTCGTGATAATCTGTAGCAATTTTCTCCATTTACTCCGATCTGAAATGTGCATATTGTTCAATACCTAATAACTTACAATTGCAGAATGTAGAAGTGGGGCAGGCGGGTCTCTTGGATCAGTCCTCTTATTTGATCTCAGGATCAATGCAAATTGATGAAGGGGATGAAAACTTTGTTGAGGCTACTGAAGCAGCCTCCACCAAACAAGTTGTGAAGAAAGTGCGAAATGATTCCAAGGTTTGAATTGTTATGCCATATAGAAAACGTGTAAAGAGATCGTATATGTTCTGCAAAGCTGAGATTTTCTAGAGCTGCTGCTACACATTCTTCTGAATAGAAATGTGACAACCAGGGTTGTCTGTTTAGTAATTTCAATTCGAAGAGTCAATTCTGTATGCATCTTCTTTACTATTTAGACCTCCAAAACCCGGCCTCTTTCAAGCTGGCTAATTAACATATTTCTCTTATTTCAATGGAAGTTAGAATGGATTTCTGTGAAGCCTATCAATTTTTTTCAACCGACATCTCCTTTAAATGTTTTTCGTGTATTGCCAGCATTTGCCTTTTCAATCCTTATTATCGAATATATCTTTTCTATTGAAAAGTTTATATCTTTTTGTTGATAACTTGCTTAAATCTATCCCGTATATTATCCGATTCTGTGTTTTTTTTTCCACTTTATTTAACAGGACTTTTAAGTACAGGATGCTAAGACCATTCATTTTCACATTATGTTATATTGGTACACTATTTCATTTACGGCACCACTTTAAGCAAGTATTCCCCTCATTAACAATTTCACGAGAAAAGGTTTAAAGTTTGTTCCTGAGAATGAACTTTCTTAAATGTGCTTTCTGAACTTTGACTTCATTTTAAACTCCAAGGGTTGAAATTTTTAGTCTTTCAGCTCTATTAGAAAAAGAAAAAGAAATCTCACAAATCATTATGAACTTGTTTATTTTAAATTAGTATCAAATCCTTCTTGGAATATTTTGTCTCTTAAATTTATGCTACAATTGATCAGGCTTTTCAACACCGTGGAATACGTAGACGTTGTCTACAGTTTGAAGATGCCCAACGCGATGTAGTATCTAATCAGCCTGTTCAAAATACTTCAGACAGTGAGGGTCCCACATCACAACCATTAGAAACACAACCAACTCCCATCAATGGGCATCAGGCTGACACAGTCCAGCCCGTGTTGCATCCTAGGAATATGAACTCTGCCTTAAAGATTCCCAAGCCTTCAGGTATTGGCTTGCACCTAAATAGTATTGTCAATTCCGTACAAGCCGGCTCTGGTGCAATAATAAACGTGAAGTCAGCTCAGAGGGGTACATTTAGTATTCGGGGGAAGAGGTCTGTACCTATGATCAACTCCTATCCCTCTGATAACTCAAATAGCTCTTCAATATTTCCTCCACCAGTGACTATTTCAGCAAGCCCTGATGACGATAGGCATGAAAGTCATGCCTCATTGGCAGCTAATTTTTCAACCTCTTTGTCTACTTATATTGTCAAACCTTCAAACAAATCTGTCATCTTAAATCCAGTAGAGGACCAATCAACTCCAGGTAATAAACGGAAATGTGATACTGAAAGTGATGGTGGTTCAGGGGAGTTTAAATCAAGCTCCCAAAAGAAAAGGCAAGCTTATGAGTTATCTTGCATATTCTACAGTTTTCTTTCCCGTGTTTTTAGAAGAATCATTCTGTTTGCAACTTCCCAGGAAGAAATCGTCTGACTCCAGTGATGGTGATGGTTGCAAACGTTGCAATTGTAAGAAGAGTAAATGCTTGAAGCTGTAAGTTGATCCAAAATTTTATCAATTATGATTTACAGGTCCCCATTGTCCTCTTTGTGATTTGTTTTTCTGCAGTTACTGTGATTGTTTTGCTGCTGGGATATACTGTGCGGATACTTGTTCTTGCCAAGGGTGCTATAACAGACCTGAATATGAGGATACAGTTCTTGAAACACGACAACAAATTGAATCTCGGAATCCTCTTGCATTTGCTCCTAAAATCGTACAAAAAAATGTCGAGCCACTTGCAAGCAGTTTTGGGGTATTTGAACAAATCACAATATGTAGTCATCAAACACATCGGCGACTACTGATGAAATGTTTAACTTTTGGCAGGAAGATGGAACCCATTTCACACCAGCCTCAGCAAGGCACAAAAGAGGGTGCAATTGCAAGAAGTCGATGTGTCTCAAAAAGTACTGTGAGTGCTATCAGGTATGTGATAGTATACAATTGGGTTTGCTTATAGTTCTTTATTTTCCTTTCCTGTACTTTGTTGTAGTTATTCTTACTGGAGCTATTTTTGTTTCTTCTGGGGAAGGCAAATGTTGGATGTTCAGATGGATGCCGATGTGAAGGATGTAAAAATGTCTATGGAAAAAAGGGAGGTATGAATTGCACAAAAGTACTATTTGAGTCTGTACCTTAATGATTGTTATCTAAATTGCTTTGGTAATTAAAATTATTGACTTCCTAAAAAACTGGTTCATAGAATTGCTTAAATCTTAACATGAATGGTGCCTGCGTTTATTCTGGTACATGTGGATTGAGGATGTCCAAGTCGCCTGTGTTAATAATATTGTGTGAATTGAAATAGGCATTCCTTTCACATACTTAAATTGGATAGTTTTATGCGTCTTAGTGATTATCTTATCTGGTTCCAGATAATTATAATCACCCGACCTGGGATTGATTATGCCGACTCACCGAACGAGGCATGGTTTTACTAGATAAAATATCATTATCAGAACACTTAAAAGTATTTCTTCTCTGTCATCACCACATTCCCCACCCTAGAACTAAACTCCAAAGTTTTTTATTCTATGTTGTTATCTATTTCACCTCATTTGCTTGTCTTACTTATATACCTTGTTCAATTTGTTTTCACATGTATCTATTTCAGAATATTTAACTATGATCTGACCTTGCTCCATGTTTCTCCTAGAATATGGCATCATGACTAAGGATGTGTTGAACGAAGAAGATACTATTGAACAGACGGATGTCTCATTTATCGAGAAGATGGCAGAATCTGGAATTGAATTATATAATACTGAGCTTTGCAATCCTCATAATTTGACTCCTCTAACACCAGCACTCCAGTTCTTGAAGTAAGATCAATTTCTTCATAATAACATTTAGATCCCCATGCACTCGACATGTGATGATAACTAATCTATTTTCTTGCTATCTTAAATGGCTTTTCTTAGAGT
Source organism: Buddleja alternifolia (assembly GCA_019426215.1). Classification (NCBI taxonomy): domain Eukaryota; kingdom Viridiplantae; phylum Streptophyta; class Magnoliopsida; order Lamiales; family Scrophulariaceae; genus Buddleja; species Buddleja alternifolia. Next base: position 37,527,325 of record CM033399.1, read on the forward strand.
TAACTCCTTCTCCCTTATCTTTTCCAATTATATAGCAACAGAGATGATGCATCAAAAGCTTGGTTCCATTCTGGAAAGTTCTTCCAGTCTCCCGAATCTGAATATATAGCGCCATATATGATGTCCCCACATTCTCCAAGAAATTCAGATGATAATGCAATTATGGATCAGGTGTCTTTTGATCAGGAAATAGTTTATGATAATGCAGAAACAGGGCTTCATTATCAAATACCAAATCCTGACAAGTGGGCAAATAATTCAAAGACTCCATCTTTTAGTGAAGATAAACATTATTCTTCAGCTGGTTCCCTTTGTTGGCGTGGTTCACCAAACACCCCTATGGCTCAGTCTAGTGGAAGCAAACTTGTCCAAGTTTCCGAGTTTGATAGTGATTTATCTAACCTTATGCAAGATGATACGCCAGAAATATTGAAGGACAACCCTACCCCTCTCAATGCTGTGAAAGTAAGCTCTCCAAATAAGAAACGGGTTTCTCCTCCTCATGGCAGACCATATGGCTTTACTTCAAGCTTATCAGCAGGGCTGAGGACGGGGCGTAAGTTCATACTGAAAGCTGTTCCCTCATTTCCCCCTCTTACCCCATGCATTGATTCCAAAAATGTGCAGACAAGTGATTCTCAAAATTGTACTGGCAAGAAATGAGAAGGTAAAGGCATTTAAATCACTCGTACTGAATAACATTTTGTCTTTCTTGCTATGATACCACCATTAGTTATCAGATATGCTCTCATCCATGGACATTGAAAGCAAATTTTAGATCAATGTGATCTGCTATGTGATTTTTTTTTTTAAATCTTTGGTTTATATGCAGGCATACATATATATGAAGATGGCAGATAAAATCCTGCTGTTCGGACATCTTAACAAGGAATTAAAGTTGCAGTTGTCAAAACCTCATGTCTAAAGACTGAAGAAAGCCATCTGCTGAGCTGTGAGGCCCTCAAACCTAGAGCCTGCAGCTTTCTCGAAGCACCCTCTCCTCCTTTATATTCATCATTTTTTCTTGTAGAGTTGCGGAAAGTTATTATAAGAAGAGAGAGCACGAGGTAGTTGAGGGTTATATCTTATCTAGGACCCCTCCACCCCCACCCCCACCCCCACCCCCGAACAAAGATACTATAAAACTGAAGGAAAGAAATAAATGTTTTCGACTGATGATATTAGCAGTTACCTTAGTAGTTCATCTTTTCTGATTCCTTTTATGTGCAATTATTTTTAAAGAAAGTACATTATGGCTTTGATGTCCACTTATTGTTCCTAGTTTGTTTCTCCCTTCGGCAAATGATTTCCCTTAACGCTATGTTTGGTTCTTGGTTTTTGACGAGAAAGGAAAAGAAAAATGAGAATGTTCAAAAAATAAAGCACAAGGTAGTATTAATCGAAGCTAAAATGACATTTTCCTTTTCTTTTTCCTCACCAAAACCAAACATAGCCTAAGAGTCAGTTACTCTTCTTAATCGGTTTATTCAGGGCAATTTAAGCCAATTCAGGTCCATCTCCAGAACCCTCCCAGAAATATGAATATTTCTCATATGGTTATGAATACTGACAGAGTAGTTAAATCAACATTTATATCTGTAATAATGTAAATTTCATACAAAATATTGGGTTATAAATCTGACTAAGTGACTTCTACAAATTGTTCGTATTCGCTTGAGAAATCAAAAGGGTGAGATGATGGGAGAGGGCTTTCCTTACCTCTAGGGTGTAGCTTTGCCTTAAGCTCATATTTTGTTCATCAAATTCCTTTTTTGATATTACCCAATAATCACTTCCACTAATCACGATCAAAATTTCCCTACATCATGCACCATCTACTTAGGGGTGCATACAAGGCGCGCTCAACAAAATTTCTCATTTCAAACTCATTAGAGAAGAAAAAAGCTTTGAGCTCGAGCACGACTCCAGCTTGTGTGAACTTAATATTAGAATAGAAAATATTAGCTATGATAGTTTGGAAGGTTGGGAGTGGCTCGATAGCTCAAGCTTGAGTAGAACTATTGTCGAGCCAACTCAACTCGATTTGCACCCTACACCTACATGTCTCATTTAGGGCAAAACTGAATTCACAATGACACAAAAATGACATAATTGTACAAGGCAAGAGACAATAAAAGCTGGAGCAATGCATTAAAGCAAATTTATAGATCAGCCTTACCAAAGTTGAAATCAACTACATCTCATGTTCAAAAACAACGATAAAAGGGAAAAATGAATACCGAATAGGAAAGGGGAAAGTAAATGAGCAATACAAGACCAAATATAACGATGGAGCACATCCAGTTATTGTACAATATATATTTAAGCCGGCTCTAATTCTTATAGCTACTATGCTTTATTCTTATTTTTTCTCATGTATACCCCCAATACACCTCGTCAATATGTCATATTATGACCCCTGAAGCTCCAATTGTGCAGATAACCAGCGACAAACTTCATCCATCTCTTCAGGAATAGTATAATGCCCAAGCCTACATATGAGCAGAAAAAACGAAAGTTAAATGGGATTTGATTATTCAATCAGTGTTACATGATACAAGGCAATCAAAGTTTGATTGTTTCAATACCCATTATACGATCTAAACGAAAGATTTGAAAATCCAGCTGAATTCAGGATACGTGCAGACTTTTCTCCATGTTTATAAGCCACCACATCATCCCCTGAAACACAAATATCCCATAAATTCTTTTCAACTGATAATACATTATCATGACAAAAAATCGGACGCCTTAAGGTTGAAAAATCTTGAATACACATAAATATACATTACCAGAGCCATGGCAGAGCAAAATGGGCAAAGATGCCGCACGCCTTACAATCTCATTTGATCCCTCCATTTGGTTCTTAAGTGTCCTAGAAAACAATCTAATTATAAATAAACACGATATCAGAAGGGCATATTGATTACTGCATAAGTGTGAGGAGTGCATAAAAATATTAAAAATGAAATCATACCTGGAACATGGAAGCCAGCCACTCAGACCGACGACAGAACTGAGGTTCACTTGGTAAGGGTTTCTGTTTCCGTATTGACCGAAGATGTGGCACGTGGCTGAGTAAAGAGCAGTTGCAGCCCCCATACTGAATCCTCCAACACCCAGTTTGACTGTCGACACATAATAACATAATAATAAGTATCAATAAACAACTATAAATTGCAGCATGTAATATCAGTCAAAATCGCATCATAAGGTCTCCACTTTTATGGGATCTCATGTTCAAGCATTTCCAAATGATGGAAGGGAGATTGCTTTTAATCAGTTCGATAATGAAAAATAACAAATGTTCTGGTGGACAGTCGGAACCCATAAATATTATGGAGTTTAATGCACACAGAACATAATTCAACAAACTAAATTTGAGCAAATGAAGTTCTTCTCAAGAACTCGTGTCCTTTCATACTAAGATTTTGAAAGCTAGCTCTCTTCATTCGTCAAATATCAGTTCATATATTGGTAATTCCTTGTGGTTTTTCAACATAAGTCAAAGAAAAGTCAAGATTGAAACTTTTCATTTGCAGATAATATGCAATCAAAATACAGACAAGCAAAAGGATCTCGTCCTTCCTCCAGAGCATAAATTTGTGTGTGTGTGTGTGTATGTTTTTCCATCTCTTACTGAAAATCATACAAAAAGTTCTTATACAAGCATTTCTTTCGAATATAAAATTGTGCAAAGCGCTGAAGAAGGAACCTACTATCAGCAGGCTCTGTAGACAAGAGATTTGCAACATGTGCTGCTGATGCATCCAATCCTTCTATATCATCAGGTGCATCCTCTGAAATGTCTTGTGCATCAAACCCTGAAATATTATTGGAGTAAGTTCCATACCGCATCGTGATATATCAGGTGAAAAAGAAAATCAAATTAACATTAACAAGTGGAAATCCATCATCTGTGGTTAAGTGTTGAATATATGCTTATTGAGATCAGTTAGGTTGCGTTCGGATGGAAGGATTGGATTTGAGGAAATTATTTGTAGCTAAAGATTTGTAATGATTCGAATACTGGGCGGAATTCAAAACCATCATAATGCTTGAAGAAATAACTTGAACATAGAAATAACCAAACAAGTTGAATACATTTGTATGGATTTGAAATCCTTAGCTCTGCAAAAAAAAAAAATAAAAAAAAATCCTTGAATTCAACGCAACCTTAGGGCATAGAAAAGTATCTTACAAGCAGTGGAAGGAAATCCACCAAATAGAGACACCGGACGAGTAGGAGCAGTTGGGCAAATCCACTTCACCTGCACGATGAATAGTTCAAAATTATATTTCAAAGTTATTAACCATATACAATACAGCATTGTTGACATTTTTCTAACTACATAAGAAGATCTAGTATAACGTGTTGTATCATGTATAGATAATCTATATTTGAGAACTATGAGACGGCTCAAAGATTGTAGTAGAACTTACATTTGGAAGGGGAAGGCTTTCCAAGAGCTGAGACCAGCTGCAGGAGTACGATACAATTAAAATCACTCTTTAATGAAAATAATTCTAAAATGTAAGACATTGCATGGAACCCTCTATTGAATCTCAAGTAAGAAATTTACATAAAAACTCTGCCAATCCTTGACACCCTATTTGGTACAAGGATTTTGAAGAGAAAAAAGGAAAAGAAAATGCTAGGACAACAAATTGCTGTGTTCGGTAGCCACGGAAAAAACTATGGAAATGAAAACTTAAGAAAAATAGCAAATAATGAGTAATACTCAGTTTCCTCACAAAAAGATGAGGAAAACTAGAGAGAGGCACGAGGAAATGAACTATTAACATCTCGAGCTCTAACACAACCATCACCTCCCTCCCCCATTTTTCGTCATATTTTTGTTAGTTAATGTAATAAGATTGAGATTTTGTATTTCTTTGATTTTAATTTCCTTTGATCGAGCAGTTTACTTTCTCACCAAAATCCTAGAACCAAATCGATTGTGAAATTAAACATATTAGAAGTATTTTAAGACTATTAGGCTCGAATATACGAAGTACATACAACCACACCTAAAACCATGTGATGGAGGTTAGACATAAGAATGAAACAAGTTAATAAACTAACAAATTAACAAGAATTAAGATCTTTAATTTTCAAATCAAAATACAACATAGAAGCAAATAAAAACACCAAACCCTGTCAAATACATAGTTTTGGGACCACATTTGTGAGAAGAGACTACTGAATATGATGGTCCTAACAAACATAGTTAAATTAAAGAAATCAAAAATGCATATGCCTCAGCCTAATCCTAATTCTTAATGACAATCAAGTACTTGCAACATGTAATTTAATCAAAGTCAGAAAAACACATGTAATGCATCATGTGTAAAAGGGAAAAACATGACTAATGAGAAGTGGTCCCCTGTTCTACATCTTCCACATTAGTTATAGACTGGAGGCCACACCCTCATTGATATAAATCATTATCACATTGAGAATGCAAGGACAAGAACAATATAGTATTCAATGCATCCAACCATTTGTTTTCTCATGTAATCGATCGTAATGAGAATATTCTTGAACACAACAAGGACGAAAAACTTGCATTCTTTACATATTATAATCAAATTAGTCCACCATTTGGATGTAACTTGTAAGGTACTCAAAAACAAGATGAAATTAACCAAGTTCTTGCAACTAATATTCCTTTTGACAATAACCACATCCAAGAAACTACAAGCAATCAATACTAATATGACTTTTGCTCACTTAATCAAGAACCTTCATATTATAGGACTAAAAAGCGATTATTATACCTCGACCCCTTATCACCGAGGCCGTGTAGCCAAACTATCGTTGCCTGATGCCTCCCTTTCGGCCTGACAACGTATGTCCTTCCGAACTCAAATGCCGTTCTAGCGGCGTTGCTACCTTAAACATTTTAAGAGACAAGGGTTCAACATACAATTCCTCAAAAAGTAATTATAACCAAAGGAGGAAAGTAATTAACTGACCTCCAGCAGAGTTACTGAAGCTCATAGCTTGAGATTCAATTTAACACAAAATGCAGAAGAATTTCTATTCAAATTATCTAAAAATGAGCTCCTGCAATGAATAGATATCATATTGGTAATTCCATATATATAAGGTGAGAAATGGAATAACAAAGATACAATAAACGTGTTGCATTCACCAGTAAGAAAACTACTATTGAAAAGCTGAAATCAAAAAGAAAAGGGAACCCATGAAAATGAAACACAAATAAATGACAAAAAATTAGAAAGAACAAAAAAAAGTTTGAATCTTTATGACAGCAGAGAACCCACATAAGAGATCAATCAATAAACACAAATTTACAATGCACATTCAGAGAATCAATTCCAGCGGAAAAATCAAAAAAGAGCTGCACATTACAACCGTTCAATCCAAGAATATTTTGATGGAAACAATAAATATATATATATTTATGCATATTCACACACAAAAATAGGATCTTTTCACACATGAAAATGTCCAAAAATAACAATCAAAACTTCAAAAAGATTATTCGACGAAAGAAGAAACACATCTGATTGAAAATTAGAAATAAATACCGTGAAATTGAATTCAGTGGGTGTGAAAGATAGGTGGGGTTTAAGGAGATTTTGAGTGTAATGTGTATCTACCTAGAGCGTTGGGGTTCTAGAGCTAAAAAGTGCGATGGCTTTTTCGCTTCCACTTACTTATGTCTGTCTACACCGGGGTGATGCTTCGGGACTCCCGGTTGTCCAACTCTCGAGTGATATTCACTATATAAAAAATATATGTGCGGGACTTCCAGCATAACATGTATATATATGATTAATATATGTATGGTGTAGATCAACTCGAGAATTGGACTTTCTAGAGCTCCCAAGTTCATCTCCATTGTACTTTTAAAAATATTTAATTTTTTATATATTAAAAAGTTCATGAAATATTTTCTAATATTTCGATATTCATTTCTTGAAATAATCAATATTTTAAGTTTTACGCTGATATTGTTAATGTGTAACGTTTGTGAACTAAACTATCGTTGATTTCTTAAGTTAAGAATTTGGTTGGAATGTCTTGTAAATAATTTCCTAGGTTTTTCAAATTGATAAATCGTATCAATTACTATTTAGATTAAGTTTTGATTTATGTGATGTGAAGTGAATTACTATTTATTTAGTTATTACAAGTCAACGTTTTTACTATTCATCTAAAATCATTTATTATTTCAGCTAAAAAATCATCACTACACAATTATCTATCTGAAATTAGAGTTAAAAGGTTGGGGTTTTGCTATTGAAAATTTGACGCAGAATGAACTTTCTGAATTGAAAAGTATTTTCATGAATTTTCATAAAAATAATTTATTTTAATAGTTTTTTGTCACTCCTCCTAGAATTTAGATTTTATATTTTCTTGTGTTTTAGGACTACTAAAAGACTTATCAAAACCTAAAAAAAATGAAAAAGATTATAGGCTAAAAGGACTTGTTTAATTATAATTATCATTAATGGGAGTCATAATCTGTTTTTCTTTTTGGTCATCATTGTGTCGCACCATTTTGGCCTTAATTCGGAAAAATCTATGGTGCACTCGGTCCATTGAAGCCGATGTCATCATTACCATACATTTGTGTTGGGATATGTGATTTTTATCATTCCAACATAAATGTGTGGTAATGATGCACCGACTCCAATAGTCCGAGTGTACCATAGAATTACCCCCTTAATTCGTGTGCTTCACAACTCAAAAGTTAATTGTGATCTCATTTTGTTATGATTACGCTCTTGTGCAATATTGGATGACATGTTTTGTCTTTTTTGAGGATTGACTCTTAGGTTTGGAAAAATCAATTTTTTGTTTAATACACAATCATAAAATACTTTATTATACAGTCATATAACATTTCATTTTTTTTTTTGGAATTTCAAAATTCATTAAGATAAAGGGGGAAAACTGTACAATAAGCGCACAACATTTCACATGCTATAGTCAAATATGTTACACAAGAATAATTAAGTAATTGTGATGTGGAATGTGTGTGTGTATATATATAATGAAATTTCTGTTTTCGCATAACAACCGTTCAACTGTTTATATACCACACATTTAGCATTGTTGTGATGTCTTAAAGTAATAGGCCCAAATTTCGTTGAAGGCCCACGATTAAAAGGTTTGTTCTTCAAAGGATGATCGTACTTTTGATATTCATTATATGTTGTACATTTTCATTAATAGTAAAATAATTTTATGATAGTTCAAATTCAACGGTCTTAGTGTTATACCTCTCACACAGTAAGGTGTGTTGACCACACATAGTTGTATGAAAGAGATAAACACAAATTACACTCTCAAACCATTGAAGTCGATCTGACATCTCCAAAATGCGAATATTGGACAAGACATAAAAAGATTGGCATTATGACATATGATGAAGTCCTCGAATTCTCAAACTAGAAAAAACTTAAATAAATAAAAATTCCACTTGTAAAGATGTTTTTCTTTTTGACTCTTGAAATTTTATACACTCTTGAATTATTATTTTCTTGATCCTTTTGATGGATTATACTTGGTAGGTCCCGGGACTTTAAATTTTGGATTGATTTTCACCACACATATAAGTGTACATACATGGGTTTTATATGAACAAATATATAGAAAAAATTTGAGATCATTTAGGACTTGAGGTCCTGACTCTCGAGATCTAAAAATTATCCCTTCTTGACTAGCATCTAAAATAAACATATTCCATAATGAACAAGAAATTTCAAGAGGCCCAAATATTGTCCTTTCGCTTGATTAAGAGCTAAAAAAGGAAAATATTCTTCATTTAATCAAACCTTTGTGAATACATAATTCATCAATTAAAACTTTCAACTCTTGTCTACCCCACTCTTCATTAGTGCAGAATCTTAATCTTTAACAGAACTTATTGTTGTTGTAATAATTAAAAATGTACTTAAGCAATATAACTTAACTATTTATGAGGTGAAATGTACTCTTGCCGAAACTTAAATTCCTTTTGACTTCTAATATCTTTGTTTTCAAATAAGTTTTCAAGAATGAATCTGGGGTATTTTAGGTGACTTGAATAGGAGTGTCATTGGATCGGTTCGGTTCGGTTTCCTGAAAAAATTGAACGAAAAAATTGAAATTTCGACTGAAAAGCGAACCGAAAAAGTTCATTTTGGTTTTCGGTCGAACCGAATTTTGGGAAAAAAATAGTCAAACTTGAATTTTGACTTTCGCCTTTTTTCGTGTAAGGTTCAAAAAGATTAATATGAATTATAAAGTGGTTGAAACAACTAATCGGTTATAGGAGCATACAATTCAAATGAGTTTTCTTAAACTTAAAAATAAAATAAAAAACTAGATAAAATTGATTGGATTTTAATTATGGTTAATTTAATTCATTTTCCTTTCTTTTTATATAAGTTGTCATTAGGAATTACACTTTTTATAGTTTTGGGTCTATTATCTACTATTAACCGAATCTCAAAATCGAATCCAAATTGAAAACTGATTTTTTGTCAAAAAAAATAAAATAAATGAAATTGAACGAAAACTTTCGATTGGGACCGAAATTTCGGTTTTAATTGATTCGGACGATTTAGCCAATCCATGGACACTCCCAGACTTGGATATCTTCTTGGCTTCTCATTTCTAATCCTTTGTAGTTCGACCAATTTATTTTTATGCTTGTTTCATTTTTAATTCGACTCTGCAAAAGTTTTTAATCTTTATTTAAAGGGGTAATGACATTTTCCCATCCAAATTATTCGAGTTTTTGCACTTTTGTAAATAAATTATTATTTTTTTTGCACTTTTTTATCTGAACTAAACGGGTTTTGCATTATTTTATCTAAACTTGTTTATTTTTTACACTTTCTTATATGAACTACATGAATTTTTACAAAATTTTATATTTTTAGCATTTTTCAGTCAAATTTTACTTAAGTTTTTAGCCCTATAAAGTTCGGATAAAAAAATGTAAAAGAAAAAAATTTGTTTACAAAAGTGCAAAAACTCGAATAATTTGCATGGAAAAATTCCATTACCCCTTATTTAGATGATTATTAGCATGTAATTAATCTTTTTTTTTCATTATTATTATTGTATACTATTATCAATAGCCTGAAAGGGTAATACTTGGTGGGTACCAGGAGTCCAACTCTCAGTGAATATCTACCACACGGTGTTAAAACATGTATAGGGTCCATCAATATATATGTATATATATATATTATTATGTTTTAACACTTTGTGTGGCTTCGATACCCACCAAGTATCATCCCCTGGAATTAGTCAACTTAAATATGAACCTATAAACCTACGACTAATATTATATGCTTAAAAGGACTTCTAGGGGTTAGAGTTCACGTGAATGAATCAAAATATTCTCCATTTTGATATAAAGTACCAAGTGGTCTCTCCAATAATCATTTATTCAAACTCTTTATCGCGGAAAAGGACTCACGTTATTGAATTGAGTCGATGAAAATTGAAATACGTCTTTTGACTTTTGAGTAAGAATAATTTTCATAAAAAGAATCAGCTCTTAATTTCATCCATACCAATAGTCTCTTGCGTGAAAAATAATAATATGAATGTTGAGATTTAAAATACGAGTTCACTCAAACGTTGATGTATAGAAATCACACTAGTTGGTAAATGATAACGCACACTCGGTACATGTGATAAAAGATAAAATTTGGTAAAAAATCTAAAAATAAACTTTTCTATATTCAGTGTTATAAATTATGTGATTGTTTTTGTATTACCAAAACTATTCAGGTGTTATATTCAGTGTTATAAATTATGTGATTGTTTTTGTATTACCAAAACTATTCAGGTGTTGTTATGTCAATTACATGATGCATTACACCTAATTAATAAAATTAAATTATTATGACTTCACTAAAGCCGCTGACAATCCAAAGCAATTTCTATAAGTTTCAATTTTTAAATAATATAGAATATAAATTTTATCACATAAATAATTATGAAACATATCACATACTCTTTAACAGCCCAATAAACCAAAAAAAAAAAAATGCTCTGGCCCGTGGTATGAAATCGGAGCCGGTCATACCCCAAGTTTTTTATTCACCAAAATAAAATAAATAATAAATAATCAAAAGAAAAATTGGTACAACACATGTTGGCTCATTTGGTAAGTTAAACCACTTTCTGTCATAAGGTTGTGGGTTGGACTCCCTTTGCCCGTGTAAGGACAGTGTGAGTGATCAATTTATAAGTACCTAATTAAAAATGGCATTTGGTCCCGAAGACATAATTTGGCGCTTTTGTAGACGCAATCATTTCACCGTCGACCTGTCGCCTAGGATAGTGGTTTGCCCTGCCAAAAGTATAATAATAAATAAAATTGTGTCTCTGTCAACTACAATTTTCGCCCAATGTTGAGCGGTTGATTTTAGAGAGTTGATATCAAAGCAAGGTCATCGTGGTGAAAAGGAAAGCAATTGATGTTAACATTTTCAATAAAAATAAATTTTATAATAAGAACCACTTATTAGTTTCATGCAAAATGGATGCAAACAGTCTTCTTCCTGTGAGTAATCAGATGTAACTATTAACGTAGTTACGTATATTACAGATAATTTTTTTTAAAAAAATTCTAGATGAAGACCTAATAAATTCGGAACGGTAGTTTTTTTTAATCATAGGTACGTATATTACAAATAATTTTTTTTAAAAAAACTTCTAGACGAAGACCTAATAAATTCGGAACGGCAGTATTTTTTTAATCATAGGTAACATAAACCCTTCACGACTCAAACTAAAAAGAGAAAAATCACAATTTATGACAGTGTGAAATTGAACCCAATATCTCCCACATGAAACTATAAGCTGATACCACGTGCAAATAAGCCTCGGGTATATTAGTATTAGATATAAATTCGATCACATTATCATGAAGACAAATCACAAATGATCACACACTCCTCACGACCACAACAAATCAATACACATTAATGTCCATGATCTTCTTCATGATCAACCCGGCCTTCTCACGGGCCCGGCCCGATCCCCTGATGGAAACATCCGCCAGCACCGACGAAAACTCCGGCAACCCCACAGCCTCCGTTAGGCACCCTTCACTCTCATCAAACAACCTCAGAAGAACCTCACATGCCCCCTCCTTACTCAGCATGCATCCTCTCTTCAATATCCCCACCATTCGGGCCACGACCCGATCCGTTTTCTTCAGCTCGCTCAGCCCTTCTTCGAACCGGGCCAGAAGCCCGATTATCGCAAGGGAAGTCCCGGAGAGATCCTGACCGTCAGCACTCTCCGCCACCGCGATCAGCACCGGCACCGCCCCCGCCCTGACGGCCAACGTGCAGTTTCCGTGGAACTGCACGAGCTCCGATAGGGAGCTGAGGAGGTGGTGGGCTGCCGGAGTTCGGGCCGCCGAGATTGCCTTCACTAGAACCTGGTGTAGGATTTATTACAGCCCACGTATCAAATTTTATTAGTCTTATTTATTACGGGGAATTACAGACAGACCCTTACTTATTGTGTATTATCAAAAGACTTCCTCACTTATACAAAATTACCAATACCTTCCCTTAAGTTTTTTTTTTAAAGGTTTATAGAGGTAAAATTGTAAAAATTTAGAAAGACATATATGGGGTGAAATTGTAAGAATATTTTAACATGAGAGAGACTTTATGTAATTTCTAGAAAGTGACGGGGGTTTGGTAATTACACAATAAGTGAGGGGACTTTGTGTCATTTTTTCTATTTATTAAAATTACGTGTGAAAATCACGAAGTTCAGGATTTACGAGAATCATCTAACTATATGAAATTAACTTACACCTGGATGGTGCCCGCGACGCCAAATTTGGCTTTGTTTTTGTCGTGCATGGCTAAACTGCAAAGCAAGGAGGCGGCGAGCTTGCTGGCGTCTGCGTTTGGTGAAAGGATTAAAGCGGTGAGGTGCGAAATGGTGTCGTTTTGGGCGAGAGTATGTTTCAAGTTGGGATTGAGAGAGAGGTTGAAGAGTACGGAGAGTGCAAGGGTTTGGATAGTTTTAGGGGATGGGGGCTTGGAGAGGGCGAGGAGGGAAGAAACGGCGTCGTTTGTTTGCGCGACGAGGTTTCGGTTTGGCGGGCTGACTTTTGTGATGGAGACGAGGGTTTGGAGAGCTTTTAGTTGATCTTCTTCATTGGAGGAGGTTGATGAAGATTGAGATTCTTTGAGGCATTGGATTATGGTTTCACGAATTCTAGTACTTGCCATGATTGAATATATGTTAATATGCTAATTCGTGGATTGTTTTTTAACAGTTTGGAAGGTGTGCTGAAAGGTTTTATATGTTGTAATGAGTCGAGGATAGTTCGATTATTTCAATGTGTTGTGAGATAGGAGTTTTTTTGGCATACATTGGTTTATCAGTCGTTCAAAACAAGCATTTTGCTATCTCAGCTAATTGCCAACGAGATATGTCATAACAGGCCTAGATATACACTTTTGAAGAATATATGTTACGTCAAGTTTAATAATCCTGTTATTCATTTCTCACACAGTAATTAGGTGTATTATGTGTTATCCTCACACGTGTGAAAGAGACACACAAAATACATATTCAAATCATTGGATTTGGTCTAACATAAAATTAACCGACAGACATTTTGGGTTTTCTTCAATCGAAGGAACACATGATTCCCTACTGCAATTTGTGCTTTTTTTTTTTAATCACAAAGATGTATTGCACTATTACTTTAGGGCATCTCCAATGTTAGCACCAAAATTGTGCAAATTTTGCACCCATTTTGGTACAGTAAATTCACACCAAACAGAATATTCTATATATATATATTCTTTTTAACATCTCATATTAAACTATTCTCATACTTCACAAATAACACCTAACTTTAAATTTTTTATTACACATTCATCCAAGGAAATATTTTGTTATTTTATAATATTACAAGAACTTAATAATAATAAATAATTAAAATTTAATTTAAATCTATTTTGGTATTTCTTAGAATTGAACTAAAAAATTAATTAAATTACATTTGTTATTTAGTAATAGTCTAGATGATAAACAAAATAATTAAAAAACATTTAAAACAAAAATTACATTGATTAATTAAGAATAATACAATAGGATTGGAAAAGACATAATTAAATTTATATGATATATGCATTTGTACTAGTTTTAATATGTATTTTTTATTTATATCTAAATTCAAATCATATATGATTTGAGTAAAAAAAAAAAAATCAAACATAAACCTAGTTATAACTTTTTCAAAGTTTAGGGATCTAATTGTAAATAATATAAATATAGGGACTAAATTAAAATAAAGAAAAAAAAACTTTTTGAAAAAATAAGCATGCGTGGGTGTATGGCCTAGGAAATTGTAAATGAGTCATGTCATTCATATAACATTCAAATAACAATAAAAGATTTAATACTAAATAGGACCAAATGATAAATCTAATTTATTTGGGTGACGCTAACCATAGCCTACCTGGTATAGTTCTTCCATTTATTTTGAACTATTAATCTTATAACTAAATCCAATTTAAATAAATCTTGATGGAATTGGATCCGCATAATCTTAAAATGGGGAAAATTATTCAAATATGTAAATCCAATCAATTCGGACCAAATTGAAACCGCCACGCATGGAGGGCATCTATCCCAACCCATTTTATTGGGGGTTTAGCCAACCGTTCCAAGCTAAGGCACCTCCTAATACCAGACTCAAGTCCTCCATCGGCCACTTATTTCGAAATACTTCCCAGGCATGTTTTACCACACAGTGCTAATCAACACAAACAAGCCAACTTAAATGAGCAAACCTACACGAAAATCACTGCTCGATCGATAGCAGTAGCGACCTCAATACTATGAGGTTTTATTCATAGAAGTTGAATTGTCCAATCTATTCTAAGAGTAGGGTGAGCCTTGAAACCTCAAAAGATCACTTAAAACCCTCGAAAAGAGAGAGTATCAACCCATAATCATCTACCAAGCATACAAATATAACATCGTTTACATGGAAATACCGTCCAAGTCACTCAGACTATTTTAAAAGTAGGCACAGATGAAACATCTTCCAATATATCAGCTTAAAACTCAAGTAACCTCTAAGACTCAAATGTCAAACATCAGACTCCATAACCACAATACCACTACTTAATTCCCGAATACCTTCCTACAAATCAAGACATAGGAAAAATACTACATATAATTCCAAGAGCAAGAGGTACCAAGCTACCCTTGCAAGTTAACATCTATGCCATTAATCTCGACCAGAATCGGGTGAGCCATCTCCATATGAGACCAGACCCGTCTTCCTTGGTGGACTCCCAGAAGATGACCTCGGACTATCTTTGTCTGCTGCAGGCCTTGGAGATTGCGAGTCGCGTGATGACAATGATTTGGATCTGCTACGGCTACGTGAAGGTGATCTTCGCCTTTCAGCACCACGATACCTCTCCACAGGAGACCGGCCGCGAATGGGGCTCCGGCTGTAACGCCGGTTGCGATAGCGTATTGGACTGCGAGAGACACTAGGACTCCGGGTCCTGCTTCTCCTGCCTCTGTATCTGGAACATTTAATCAGGAACTTTGATGAGAAGTATTTACAATTGCAAGGCACAAAGAAAGAAACTGAGGCAGTACACTGTTGAATTTAAATATCCTTTCCCGTCAATACCAACATTTGCAATTAACTTCTTCAAGTAACATACGTTGGACTATTGTAATTTAGAAACAAAAATGTGGACAGCAAACAAAATGCAATTAGGTGATCGAAGACCTTGAGAACATAGTAAAGACATCCCCTTGTGTTAAATTATACACACTTGAACACAAGCCTAGGCAACATGCATTTAGAACAGCAAAAATAATGAATCTTATTATAACCAGCATAACCTACTAATGTTGCCCTGTTCAAAAGTCATTCTACTTCAATTCCCAGTATACGACGACACATATGCTAAAATGATGACAAATAAACGAATTCATCACGATGATTCCATAAGATACTTCATTTGGAAAAAGCTATAAGAGCCGCTAGTCCCCAAAGGGAAGTGACAAAAGGCCACAGAATAAAAAACTAATAAATGCAGAACAATCACAAACCTGGGTGGAGTTCTTCCTCGAGGTGGGCTCCTGTAACGCCTAGGGGATCTCCTGTAGCTTGAATATCTAAAGACATTAGAAACACAGACATTAACAAAAGAAAATATTGTCCAGTTGTGTGTATGAGGGCCGCAACACTCAACCAAGGGGATGGCAAATACGATTGATCCTTACCGATCGCTTCTACCACCGTAGCGATATGACCTTACAGGGGAACGATCGGGAGAGCGACTCCTGTAACGCCGCGCATAAGAATATCGATCAGTAAAGCCCCTTCCTCTTCTAATGCGTTTGGGAGATCCATCCACAGAACGACTCCTCGACGAGCTTCTACTAGGTGATCTTGCCCTAACAGGACTCCTTGAGTAGCTACGGCGACTAATTCTGCTCGGTGGCCTGACTGGACTTAGGCTAGGGCTTCTCCTAGGTGGGGCCCTTCCAGAGCTTCTACTAACACTTCTATGAGACGATCTAATAGGGCTTCTGCTCCTTCGTGGAGGTTTACCAGAGCTTCTGCTAAGACTGCGTCGAGAAGATCTCACAGGGCTGCGACTAGCTGACCTCAATGATGACCGCCTGGATGAGGCTCTGGGTGGGGTCCGTGTAAGTCTTCTTCTGGGAGGAGAAACTGTGGGGCTCCTGCTACGACTGTGTTGAGCAGGAGACCTAACTGGGGGGCTTATACTGACACTTCTTCCCCTCTTGCTCCTTGGTGGACTTTCAATTGGACTCCTGCTGCCTCCGCTTCTAACTGGACTAATACTCCTACTTCGGTCGGATATCTGCTGTGGGCTTCTGCTAACGCTAGGACTCCTGCTTCTGTTATGTTTTGTACCAATTCCTGGACTTCTGCCAGGACTCCTTCTAGGACTAATGCTCATACTCTTACTTATGGCTCTTCTAGGGCTTAAGCTTCGGCTCCTGCAATTAGACCATTGATAAATCACCAGGTCTTGGAGAACAAGCATAAATAGAGAAAGTTGAGAAAAAGGAAAATAAACCTAGATTTGCTTGGAAGATCATCTACTACATCAGGGTGCCTATCAGCACTTCTGTCAGATTCCACATCCGCTCGGAAACCATTACTTCGATGATCCCCATTTTCTGTTGGGAACTCGCCATCTTCTCTTTCAGATATGTCAGCTCTCTCCCCTTTCTTATGATTAAGAATTGAACTTTCCGGCTCCTCAACTGGAGGAGATTGATTGCCTACAGGGTCATTGCATAATAAAATGGTTAAAATGACAATTTACAGAGAAAAAAATGATCTAACGCAGGAAAACAAATAGTTTACCAGAGTTTTGGCGCTTCCCATCCAATGCTCCAGAGGCAGCATTATCTTCAGAGCTACTTCCACTCTTACTATCGCCCTCACTATCTGAGACATTAGTCCTGCAATATTTTCCGTAAGATCAAAGTTAAACATCAACTTAGCAAACATTTTTAACCGCCTCTGATGGCTAGTTTTCACTGATTTTTTTCCCAGCAGCATGACACATAGAGAGATAAAATGCTACTCCCTCTACCTTCACTAACGATTTTATTTACAATACACAAAAAAATGATAATCAGTAATCTTCGAAATGATTGTGTTCAAATATGAACATCAGCAACTCACTTCAGAAAGTCAATCACAGAGCTAAATAATGGTTAACAACATCCTTAGCAAACAAGATTGCGTTAATGCTTATAAGTTAATAATGGACTTAACGGATCACATCATTCTATAGCTTCAAACTTAACAATTTTCTAATGAAACTCAATTTAGAAATAATATCTTCAATTTGGAAAGCTATGCTTCAATATCTGGAAGGCAAAACAGAACACCTACAATATCAACGAGAATATCTAACAAGTAGGTGTGCCAGAATGATTTTCCTAATACCTTTTAGATTTACGTTTTGACTTTTTATCACGCCTCTTGCGACGTTTTTCACGTCGTCTGTCCTTCCTCTTACTGCGCCTATGTCTGTCTCTCTTGGATCTCTTCCTCTTCTTGCGCCTGTCATCACTTGAAGAACTGGTGTCACTTAATGAGGTAGCATACGAGTCGGAATCACTATCAGATTCAGAAGACTCCATATCAGTATCTGTTGAACTATCTGATTCAGATGTGTAATATCTTCTTCTTTTCCTCCTCTTCTTCGAGGATTTCTTGTGCTTCCCTTTGCGTCTTACTTCGTTATTATTTTCTTCTACAGTATCCTTCCCCTTCTTTTTATCTGCACAGACAAACAATTAATGGCCAAGAAATATGTACAACAGCACAAAAACGCACATTAATATTGAAAAATAATAGCAGCTTAGGTAAACAGTCCCATTATTCACCAGCTCTTAGGAGGAAAGAAGTAAATCAATATCAACAATACTTAAACACAATATGGCACCACTGTTATGACTCCAGAAAGGGAAATATTTTGTTTCACCAAAATCTGTACGTTTGAGACAGCCCCCTTTTCTTACCATCATGTAGTTCTCCAGAGTTGACTATTTTCACTGTCACGGCAGGTCTTCCCTCTTCATCCCCAGCATTTTCAATCATTTTCAGCACTTCATGCCCATCGACAAGTTTACCAAAGACAATACATTTCCTGTTTGATCAGATAACAACAATCAATCACGGGTAACACAAACAGCAAAGAGCATGCATATTGAGCCTGTTGGAGTAGAATTTATGGCCGCAAAACACACGTTAACTGAAAGACGGGTTCAAGTATGAATAGATGTGATCTTTTACTTGGAACTTAAGAGACCATTCTCAAGTTTCACAAATGTAATACAAAAAGGATGCATCCATCCCATATCCTAGACATTGAAAATCAGCTCTGTGTATCTAAGAGGAATATAAAAAACCTACGGCTATGTTGGTTTGTGTTTTTGTTGCCATATTTTCGTTTTCATTCTCATTTGAAAATACACAGTTTACACCATTTTCAACTGAAAATACACTTACTTTTCATTTTCACTTGCACATTCTCCAATAACTACTTTTTACTTTACCAATTCACACTCACTTTTTTCTCTCTCACGTCTCCTTCTAAAAATCCATTTTCCGTCAACAATTGTGGTGTTATAATATAATAAAATACATAGTATTAATTTTCACATGCTTGTGCAAATTTTAAGATCCATTTTGAGTATTTTTACTGCTTTTTCTGGGCCAATTTTATCTAACTCAATCATTCACACATCGTCAAATCATCAATTCCAACCATTTCATGAAACACAACCAAACATGCCGTCATTTTCACACAAATAAAAAAACTCATTTTCCCATACGTTTTAGAAAATAACGGTTGAAAATGAAATGAAAACACATCCAAACAGAGCCTAAGATTCTCAACCAAGTTTGAACCGCACAGCTGCCAAGTCAAGAACATTTAAAACAGCAAAATCTTAAATTTCTTATGAAGTACAATATTAGAATGAAATGTGTGAAGGATCCATCTACCTAAGAATAACAAGGCATCCATAAATACCAAGACATGAAACAATTATCGGTAAATGAGAAAAAGAAAATGGCATCATGGCATTATTGGAGAAAGATGCGGTTTTCTCGTAGCAAAGATCAGCACGCACAAGAAAAATTAATAGAAGAGCGGAAAGAATAGAAGAAAAAACCTATCAAGATGACGATCAGCCTTAAAGGTGACATTGAACAGCGAGCCACGTTCATGTCGATCGGCCATTGCCATAGATAACAAACCAGGCCCATCATGTTTCAGTTTTGGAGATTCATCTGGCAGACATCAACAATATTAATAGCTACTCCTTTGAAAAACTTGAAACTGGTAAATGAATGTTTGCTCTATAACAAATCACATAAAATGATGCGTGCTACTCACAAGCCAAACCTCATCAATCAATTCCAAAACAGGCGACACACGAAAACATATATAACAATCTGATAATAAAAGAGAACTGGCATTATATAGACACAGCTTATATTGCCACCTATGAATCAAAGTTGAGTGCAATACATAGTAGTGATCTCAACTTAAAACCAAAAGAACATGCCCAATTTATTATATCCATAAAGTGCTTTATAGCTTACAACACCTATGAGATGCAACCTGCCGATTTCGCATTTCAGACGAGGGACAGTGGATACTGCATAATCCGTCAATTCAATCACATGTTTGCACGCTTTTTGTGGATGACTAGCAGAAAATGCCGAAATCAAGTAATCTTAACAGTTAAAAGTTCTACTAAAATCATTGACGGAAAGCAATGTAATATAATGTACCAAAGAAAGCAGCTGATTCTCATCTGAGCAGCTAGGCAGACTACTATAACAGGAAATAATATGAGAAGCAGCAACACTGGTTTAATTGCTGTATGATGTGCAAGAAGGCAAGAGAGGATGGTGATCATTAAGTTTGCATTTAAAAGTTACTTTCTGAAACCCAATTAGAATTGTATTCAATAAAATCTAAAACAAATCAGGTCCCGAACAAGGGAGGCAAAACATTTAGATTCCCTACCATCGCAAGAGAAAACAATTGTTCCAATATCATTTCAATTGAAGCTCCAACGCACCGAGAATAAGATCAAACTCAGCCACAACCTTCACAGGCAATAGAAAAGGAAACCCACTTGCTCTCAAGACAAAAAGAAATTGAAAATAAGAGACATATGAATGGGTCTGCATTTGTTTGTAATTGTTTTTAACTACTTAATCACAGGCAGGTTATGAAGGATCCAGATATGCATGGATTTTTGCAGATAATTATCAATCTAAACAAAATGATGAATCATTATTAAAGAGGGATAATTGAAGTAAGAAAACTTTCTTACCTGGAAACTTCCCGTCATATATACTTTCCCCATAGTTACCTGCAAAGTAAAAATTTAAAATTCAACTTTTGAAAAGATGAGATAAAATAATATCAACACCCACACAACATACCATCTTGCCGAAGAAAGTCCCCTCCCTGCAAAATAGTTAAAGACTGTTAATGACTATTCATTATGTGGATAATGCCTTATTTTGGTGCTGTTTGCAGCAAGGTTCAGTAAATCTCAAGAAAAAACAACTTGATAAGCACAACCTTAAAAACTATATCACAGAAAAGCAGTGGTGACCATCAGCCCTGTCACAGGATAAACAAGGATAGCTGACTAAAAGCAAACAAAGAGCAGTTCTCATTTATGCTCGACCAAAAATATATGGCTTGAGCAAATCGATCATATTGAGATCATATTTCAGGACATTTTATTCAACAAAGGGGAAAACTGAATAACATACCTGCGCCACATATCCTTTGATGATACGATGGAAAAAGGTTCCTTTATAGTGAAGAGGCTTTCCAGTTTTAGAGCTCACACCTTTTTCTCCTGAAGAATGGACAGTGAAAGCATATGAGATTAACAACAACAGACATATCCTACTACAAAAGGGATTAGAGTCCAGAAGGTTCAAGAATAATGTGAAAATTTCTCGAAAAAAATCAATTAACATTGTATGACAACAAGCTCACTAAATGTTGCTTTTTAAGGAAATCGGGTACAACATTCTTCAAGCTGTAAGAAACAAATTGTGGAAAAGCAACATAAACTAAAGATCCATACAGAAAGGGGAGCCAAAAACGTGTGGTAGTGTTAAACTATATATTGCAAATGGAAATACTAAGAAGGAAGAAGTTACCAGTGCAAAGCGCACGGAAATTTTCGGCAGTCTTGGGAGCAAAATCAGTGAAGAGCTGCATTTACAGAAGTAAAAGATACCATAGGACCAAAATATCAAACTTAGTAGAAAAACATGAAGCAGTAGGTTATGACGAAGTTAACTAACGAAATTAACTTCCAAATTGATACAGTTATGAACGACACAAGATACCTCAAAAATCATCCTCTCAAAAGGATCTCCATCAACTGAGACGTCCAAAAACACTAGCGGTCTCTTACTAATTTTCTCCATGATCCAACTTCACTAATTCATGCAAAAATTAATAACGTCTGCAAATTTAATTAGCACAAAGATGTCAGCAGATCTGGAAACAACTTCTTCTGCAGATATCTTTCAATAATAAGCAATCAACTTGTACCGATTTCACCATTATCAGATCTAAAAACCGCTAAGGTAAAGTATAGGAAATTTGTCAAGAATTTCCATGCTATATTGCATTGCAATTTATTCATAAGCAATTCACCTGAACAATCCTCAACCATACCTCCACCAAACTACCATATGCTAAGAAAAATGCATTAAGAAACTTAAAATGAAACGTAAATCCATATACACATGCATATATAAATACTCAATTCCTCCGAAAAATCAGAAACATATCCGAAACCCTAACACTTGAAAAAAAAAACCTGGAGGAAAATACTTTACATCGAAACAAAACAATAATCTAGATTTATTAGTAACGCAATAAAAGTACAGAACTCCTGGTATACCTAAGCACCATTAATCCAGTACCGAACGAGAGCTGAAAAGCTAAATAAATGGAAAAATCAAAAAATTAAGCGCGAACAATTTTGCAAGGATTCAAATAGATAATTGAAAAGACGATGTGTGTGTGTGTATATATATATATAGGTCTAGGGTTTTGAGCACCTGAGAACCGCTGCAGGTAGAGGAGCTGCTCTCCTCTCCACAAAAATGTGACGATGAGGGAGTGAATGTGTGAGAACAGAGAGACTGGGAAAAACCTAGACTTAGTAATATATTTTTTTTTTCGTTTTCTTTTTTGTATTCTTTTATGAATGCCTCTATAGAACGCACTTTTGGTGCATTTTCAATTTACTTTACGGTTTTCAGCCAAAAAATAAAAAAAAATTACTTTGTGGTAAATTTGTACTTTGCCCCTGGAAGCATCTATTATTGTCAATATGAATTGATTGAAAGGAGTATATGGGGTGCACAACTGCACATGAGTCGAGATCAAGTTGAGGCTGATCAAATTGTTCGGCTTGGATTTGAGTTTGGTGGACCTGAGTAAATGAGCTCGAAATGTACTTTGTCCCTCAATATGAATTGATTGGAAGAAGTACTATGGATGCACACGTGCCAAGCTCGAGGTGAGCATGACCAAATTGTTCGGATCGAACTCAAGTTTGGTGAACCTAAATAAATGAGCTCAAACTAGAGCTTGGGTCAATCCGAGGCGAGCCGCACTCAAGCTCAAGCTCCAAAAAATAATATATATATATATATATATAAGTTTATTAGTAATTAATATATATATATATATATTAATAAATAAACAAATAATTTTTTTATATATATACAAGCTTGCGAGCTGAACAAATATAATTGGCTTGAGCTCGACTTGAACTGGCCCATGAGGCTCGTGAGCTGACTTAACTCAATACTCACCCCTAATTGGAATTGCAGAGAAGAGTTTATTTGGAAGTAGATATTGAGAAGGTTTTGCGGAAGTGAAAGAAGGCGGAAGTATATATTAGGAAGATTGTCAAGAGATCCAAACACATTGAATCTTCTATTTCAAATATGTGTGTCATTTTCTATTTCATTTCTAATCCATTTACTTATATGCATGCTAATCAAGTGTATAACACTCTTGTCACTTGTATAATAATAATAACAAATTATAAGTGACATACGTATAAATATTTGAAATAAGAGATAAAACACCTTCAAATTACAGAATTCAAAATGCATTCAAGACTATCCGAGCAGGAAAAAGACAGATCGTGTGAGTGAGTTTCTTGCTATTAGTATGTTAAGTGAACAATGTTGTAGGGCGCCTTTCACTCAACCAACTGTCCAATGCTAGTATACTTAGACACTTATTTATGCTATGAAGTAATATAAAAGCACTAATGTCAAAGTGCGTTTTATTTCTTTTACTTCTCAAATGACATCTCAAGGGTAAACATGCACTCTTACACTTTAGTACACACCTATTCTAAAATTTTCACACATTGGAATTTCAGACAATGAAATGTAAATTAAAAGCAAAGGGATAATACTTCCCAACAACTTCAACAAGAGAAAAGAAAAAAGACATTACAAAAGTATGTTAGACGACTTTAATTTTAGCCAAATTGGTATTAATCTCCGTCCACTTTGGTAAGCATTTTTTCATGTCATTTCAACAAGACCCTTACCCTTAGACGTTCCGACCTCCACATCATTATAAGCTGAAAAACGGGAGTTCTCGTTCCTATCACCTTGACCCCAAATGGCGTAAGCTTCCTCACCGTGTGCTGCTTCATCTCCAATTTCCATATCTTCCTCCGTCATTCTTAGTGGCACAATGAGTTGCACTATTAGGCATATCAAGCTTGTCATGACAATATTGACCGCAATTACGAAGAGGATACCGATAAGTTGAAGTCCTATTTGTCTGAATCCATTGTGATAGTCTCCCATGTGAAAGCCATAGAATAAGCCGACATATTGGCCATACTTTCCATAGAACAAATTGCACAACTTAGGGTTGGCAAATAGGCCAGTGAGGATTCCTCCGAGGCTTCCGGCCACGG
The DNA here is from genome assembly GCA_019426215.1 of Buddleja alternifolia. Taxonomy (NCBI): domain Eukaryota; kingdom Viridiplantae; phylum Streptophyta; class Magnoliopsida; order Lamiales; family Scrophulariaceae; genus Buddleja; species Buddleja alternifolia. Next base: position 37,551,890 of record CM033399.1, read on the forward strand.
CGTGCGTGTGAAACACCGCCATCGTGTCGTCAACTTTTTGGAGAAGCTCGGATTTCTTGTGCACGACCATCATGGTGAACCAAGGGATTGAGCCCGAGCATATGCCCATTATGATGGCTGCCCACCCATGCACAACTCCTAAAACCAAGAATTCATGTATACTAGTCAGTAAGACACACTCAATGCGTGTGGAAAAAAATTTGATATTTTAATTTTTGAGTTCAATTTAGTTAAGATTAAGTAACATGTGAGTGAAAAGATAACAATTACACATGATTCAAAGAAAAAAACACAGAGAAATAAATAAGAAGATGCATGTGTGTGGAATCATCGATAACAATTCACTACATCTGTTTCCATGGACCATGTGGTCATCATTATTCCACCTTACTAAAATACATGAGGTGATACTATAATAAATACATGGTGTATGAATACTCAATGTTATACCAAAATTACCGCTTGTCAGACCAAAAAACAGTTCTCTGAACACCTCTCCAACTATACACAATCTAGATTGTAGCATAATCATATCAAATTTTATAAGCTCGAGCTCGAGCTCATCTTAAAAAATTTGAGCTCAAAGTAAAAGGAAATACGCAGAAAATAAAGCACAAAGTACTATAAATTTAATCAAGAAAAATATTTTTCTTTTCAAAATATAAGAACCTAACACACTTGCGGTAGCAAATTAGATCATTAAAAGTTTAAAACTATACAAAAAAATTAGGTCTGTGAAATTACCTGCTGCCGGGGTGATGCAAACTAGGCCAGTGATCATGCCTTGAACTGCCCCGATAACAGAAGCTTTTCCAAAAAACAAGATGTCAAGAATGAGCCATGTTAACAAACTAGTAGCAGTGCAAACATGAGTGTTTAGAACAGCCAAAGATGCATCAATATTAGCTGCGTAAGGGTCCCCTCCATTAAACCCGGTCCACCCCATCCATAGCAGCCCTGCCCCGGCCAACATCAGTAGAATGTTGTTAGGAGGAAATCTTTCCCTGTCCTTTGTCAAACGAGGACCCACCTAATATGACAAGACAATTCGTTAGTTGTATAGTAAAACGACGATCTTTACAAAATTTTCACGAAGATGATGAATGTAAACGAATCGAGTCGAACAAGTTGTTCAAACTTGGTTGAATTATTATCCAATTTTAAAATTTGTATATGAATTTGGTTTGATTATTAATCTAGTCAAGTTTTAGTCGAGCTCTAGTAGTTTGATTTTTTTGCACATATTTTGTCAAAACAAATTGTGTTACACCCGGTGTACCAAACTCCAAAAGGTGTCTAGATCGTGGCACATCCACACAGGATGTGATCATGTGCTCATGTTGCATATTCCACCCCCTTTGATGTTCAACATCGGGTTTTATTTAAAAACCTTTCATTTTGTCATTTATTACTAATTTGAGTCGATCGAGCTCAAACCGAGCTTCAAGCTATCGAGCACATAAAAGGTTATTTAAACTTGGTTTGACATGTTAACGAATCAAGCTCAAATGAGTTTTTAGCGAACGATCTCGAATCCAGTAATAAAGATTGATGAGACAATTTCTTCTTTCGTACCCAATAAGCAGCAGTGAAACCAGCAACACCGGAAGACAAATGAATCACGTATCCGCCCGAATAATCTATCATCCCAGCCGTGGATAACCAACCATTAGTAGACCAAATAGTGTACGCTCCAATAGTGTACGAAAATGTCAGCCACAAAGGAACAAAAAGCATCCACGCGTAAAAATTCATTCTCCCCAAAACTGCACCAGCAATCAGAATCAACGTAATTGCCGCGAAAACAAACTGGAAAAACACCATAGTTGCGTTTGGGAAGTTTCCAAGAAAAGCCTTTTCCAGGAGATAATGCTGAGAAAGAGCCACATTAATTTTTCCCCAGGTGGGAATTAATTCATCCCCGAAAGAAATTCTGTAACCCCAGCAAACCCAACAAACAAGAACACATGCAAAAGCGTATAAAGCCATGAAAGCTGAATTCACAGCCCATTTCTTCTTGACGGCGCCACCGTACAAGATTATGAGCCCTGGAACGCTCTGCATGCCAACTAGCGTGGCGGCCGTGAGCTGCCACGCGTTGTCGCCTTTGTTCATCCATGGCGGGTTGGCCTCGTCGGGTATTAAGTTGGCTGGAAGTGTAAACGGTGGTGAAGACATTTTGTTCGTGTTTCGATAAAGAAGCTGGTAGAAGTTGCTATACGGTAAAAGTTGTTTTGGTGGGGTTTATATAATAAGTTGAGGGCTTTGAGTTGATTCCCACGATAAGCTGTCTTTGTGATTGTATCTTTGTTGTCGTTTTGGTGTAAGGAATTCTCTTGTTACATTTATAATTTGATGTTGATTTTGATTTTGGCTATGAAAAAAGTTGGCGGGATATACAATGGTTAACGACATAATCAAGGGGCTAGTATTAGTGAGCTAATTAATAGTTTCTAACTTGTAGTCTGAATCTTACAAAGTTTGGCAACTTTTTATGCAGAATCTAGCTAGCTAGCAATATTACTTAATAATTATGTATATTTAGGAGTTTCGTGATGTTGAGATCTTGTGTCTCACGGTTTATCTAGTTTTCATTTTTTCAATTTGAGTATGATAAACAAGTCTTGATTTATTATTTGGAAGTATATATATATATTATTGTGGAAAGGATTGATTTATTACATAGTTCAAATGAATTCTTTAGTATTCAACACCGAGTCAGATAAAATTATTTTGCGACTCTTCATGGTTAATTGTTGAAGCCAAGGAAAGAGAAAAATTAAAGGGGCTCCTGGAGCATAAAAACACAAACTTAGGTGTTTTCTTGTGTTTGTAAATGCATTTCTTCGTTCATGGCCTCATGGGATTGAGAACTTGAGATGGTGTTCACTGTTATGATTATTTTTTTTACATGAAATGGTTACATTATTACATCGGATATCGAATCAACAATCGTAATCAACAATTTTGTATTACAAACTAGTAATAATAACGAGCTACAAACTAGAAACAAAAAATTACTATATAAGTAATGAAATAATCTATACATCTATCGAACCTATGACCTCATAGAGCCTCAGTTTTACCGCTAGGCTAAGACATCACAGACTTTCCTGCTATGAATTTGGATTGGACTTTCTATATTCTATTTTAAAATGATATATCATTTTATAAGGTGATTTATAATCTATATTATTTATACTTTTTAATACATTTTTACAATTAAAGTCTACACTACAAGAAAATAGGGCTTCAGCCATGGAAAAATCCGTCGCTAAAGCCCAAATTTCCGTCTCTAAAACTTATCAACCACAAAAATTTTCCATCGCCGCATTTGTAGCTGAAAGTGGCGTCGCTAATCATCGACGGATCAGACACTCCGCCTCTGTTTCTGTGGCTAATTTGTGGACTTTTCAAAAGAAATCCGTCTCTATTCTGTCTCTGAATCGGTCTCTAAATCCGCCTCTATTCTGTTTCTGAATCCATCTCTAATTTCATTTATTTTGCAATAAAAAAGCCTCTAAAGCCGTCTCTAATTCCATCTCTAATACACGTCTCTAAATCCGTCTCTGATTTAGTGACTTAGTTAACATTTCCATCTCCATATCCATCACTGATTCAATCTCTAATTTTGAACGATTCCATCTCTAAATCTGTCTCTGATTTGGTCAAATCCATTTCTGAATCTCTAGTATTTTTCATGTTCCATTTATTAATTTTATTAATCCTGATTCATTACAATATTCTAAATTAATTCCAATCAACGCAAATAATGTAATCATCACCGAATATCAAAAATCAAACATATATTTGAAAATCTATGAAAACAAGCAAATCATTCACTATTTCACTCAAATAAATCTTATAATTCAATCAAAAGGTTAACAAATGTAAGCTACTAAATCATTCATCCAACTAATGTAATCTCACTAATTCTTCATCTAAAATGCAACGATCTCGCTCTCGTCCACGTTGTGCATCCCGCTTGCGTCTTACTCCTCACCCTAAAATGAGGAAAGACACATTTTAGATTGACGTATAAATGAAAAAATCTCTAATGCCTAAACAAGATATGAGAAAAACATTAGACAGTACCAATGAAGTACATTCCATTGACACTAATTACATGCTCCCACCATTGGCACATGCAAAGAACTTATAAGAACTGTGACTTGCTATTGAAATCTTAAATTAATAGAAAAAGATAAAAATAGCTTACATGTTTGAATGGGTTTACTAGTGAGACCAAGTTTTGATCATTTCAAGCAACTCGACTGCACTGATCACCTACAATGTATAAAAGAAGGTCAATATATATGTTAAATGGAACAAATGAACATAAAGTAAACATATTTTGCATCCAAATAATGTCAAGCAACGATGAAGGAATCATCTTGCTGAACCATCTTAGCTTTCCTCTTATGCATATTAAACATAATTCATTTTTCTCCAATAGTGTATGGTTAAAGTCTTTGTATTATGAACTAAACCACATATTAGAAGACAAAGCATTGAGAAATTCAAGTGTGTAACTAAACCAAGATAAGAAACCAAATTTATAGAACTATTCTCTAAGATCACCCCCAAAAGAATTTAAGGGGCATCAAGTGGTTTGTTCTTTGTTCAATGATGGACTGACTTTCTATCCAGTTACAGAAACAACATAAGAAGATAACATCATCACAAAAAATGAAAATAATAGGAAAAAAAAAAGCTGACTTAGAAGATGAGTACTGTTTCACTATTGCCTCTAAGTTTTATTCTCTAGCCATGGAATATAAAATGTTTATGTTTCTTGTGATCAATCAACATCAGGTGATAGTTAAAATAGAGATGACGAATCACATGTTAAGAAATTCATATTCAAACTCTTACCACATGTATGGATTAAAAGCCGTAAAATGCAGATCCAACACAAATAACCTGCTGAAATTAATCTTCGTATAAGGATTAAAAGTTTTCTACATACAGACATAAAGGTTGTGCTATAACTAATTCTTGCCATAAACTTTCAACCACTAGCTTCCTCTAGCACAGGAACCCGATTTCAAATCTACTTGATCATGGATCTTGGGTGCAAAAGAAGAGAGTAATTCATTGTTATTTTGAACTTGAAGACACATCTTATTTGCTTAATTATACTCTATGTACTCTACTTAACCATAATCGTGTAATAGTAAGAATAGAAATTAAAATTATAAAGGGTTCAAAAAGGGACTAGATCTCACATTATACTGAATCACCCCAGTCTGATTTTTCTAACAAGCATAACACATGATACTAGAAAAGTCCCCCAAATCATAATTCATATGCCAAAAAAATGAACCGGAGTGTCTGTGAGTAAGAAACAGAGTGTCTTCTTACTTCAAATAGGGGACACACTTCTAGTTTCAAGTCATGTCAAGTAATGTAATTTTGTTTCAATAGCTTTAGAGTAGCTCTTGCAATGTTGAAATATCAGAATCTTGCAAATCAGAGAACTGTAGGAAAATAATTTCTCAATTAAAATTCATCTAGCTACTGCATAAATCTTTACCGTAAAACATCACCTGGGGACTTTTCCAGTTGTGTTAGACAATCTGTTCATTTGATTATGCAAATATTATGAAGAATATGAAAATGTTAACCATCCTCAAATAATACAAAAAATAAAATTAACCTGGTTATAGAGTTCCTCGGCTTCCCTCGTGCTAGATACATTGTGGCAGAATTAAAGATTGTCCTAAGCAATTTCACTAAACCTGGCTATATGGCAACATTCCACATATCTTCAATTTAAGATACCAAACAGGAAAAATCCCATCATCCTACTTCCACCAGCAATCCCCTTGTTAAATTTATGAAATAAATTTATTAACCTATATTATGATAATATAAAAGTTAGAAAACCCATTTAACTAACTAATTAATCGATAACTAATCAAACTTTATAAGATAGAATTATTATGAATATCCAGATTTACGACAGAAAAAAAAAATTGCTAATACATACATAGAGGAACACCTCATCGAACATAGAGAACACAATACCTGGACAAAAATGCGGGCTTCCAAATCTAACACTCCTCCTTTTGGTTGGATTGTCACTCTGTTGTTGACGTTTTCCTCCCATTGGAAACACGATGAAGAGAAAGCCATTAGGAGGGAGGAGGAGGAGAAGACGGTAGGGCATGATTTTTGGGGTTGAATGCTTTAGGGATTTGTTTAATGGAGTAATAAATTCTTTTGAGTCAAAAAAGAACTAAAGTTTGGAACTAAAAGTTGAGCGCGCCACATTTTTCAGCAACTTCTTGTTTAAATAAAAAGTTGAGCGCTAATATGGTTGGTGGGAAGGATTGTTGGATCTTTGATTGGGTCATGGGGCATTAACCCCTTTTTTTTTTCGAAAATTAATTTGAAAACTTTTCTCCCCTCCTTTTTTTGGGTATGGCTGCCTCAAGTTAATTGAATATTTATTTCTATCTCATATAGTATATAAATAAAATTTCAGCACATTTTGACAACAAAGTTGATTTAATGTAATGGCAGGTATCTTATGTGAGCTTGAGAGAGGTTAAGTGTTCCAATTTTGATAAGCATTTTTTTTTTTTACTTTATTCTTATTTTTAATTTAATATTTATTTTCATCTCAAATATACATGAAAAACATACACTAATTTTTTTATATATTAAATAATTTAAATTATTTTTCTCGCGGATATATTAAAAAATTAGACAATTCCTTTAACTCCATCATATATTAAATAGTTAACATGTTCAAATCTCTTATCATAACCAATTAAAGAAGAAAAAAACAAGATAAATGCATTAAGCCTCAGATTTTTACAAAAAAAATCACAAATTCATCTTAATTTAGGTATAACTCCTCACTTTATATGGGCTTTAGGTTAGTTTAGGGTATAGGGTTTGTTTAGGGTTTAGGGTAGGGGTGGGCATCAAGTCGAACCGATTCGATAATTTTCGAGTTCGAGTCGAACCTAATAAGACTTGGTTGAAAATACTTGTTTGTAGGCTCGTGAGCCTCGATAATAATAATTTTTGTTCATTTAGTTATAATTTTACACCATTTTTAGTACATATATTACCATGTGGGCTAATGGTATGAAATCCTTTATGGGTAAATGGAGGTCACAGGTTCGATTCCTGGTGATGTAATAGATTTTTTTTTTAGTTTCTTAGTGAAATAAATAAGATGTTTTTAATTTTACACCAACATTAGTACATAGATTATCATGTGTCAATGGTATTCAGTTCCTTATATGTAATAGGAGGTCACAGGTTCGATTTTGGAGTTTGAATCAATCTTTTTAGTTTTTGAATTAAGCAAATAAGTAATTTTTTAATTAAACAAATAAGACTTGTGTATTACACACAAGCATTTATAAACAAATTACCTAGTAGTCCAGTGGTAAGCAATTCTTAATAGATAAATGGAGGTCATAGGTTCGACTCATATTGAGTGTTGTAATGGATTTTTTTAGTTTTTTAACGAAATAAAATAAGAACTAATTATTAATTCTACACCTACACTAGTACATATATATATTATCATGTGGTCCAATGGTATTCAGTTTCTTATATGTAATTGGAGGTCAAGTTCGATTCTTGGAGTTTGAATAAATTTTTTTGGTTTTCTAATTAAGCAAATAAGTAATCTTTTAAATAAACAAATAAGACTTATGTATTATATTACACAAACATTTGTAAACAAATTACTTTGTAGTCCAATGTATAAAATAACAATATTCATATGGGTGGTTGTGAGTTCAAGCTCTTAAACACACAAATATTTTCTCATCCCATTATTTTTTAATTCAATTTATTCCGTCTCTAATTCTGTTTCAGATCTGTCGCTGATTCCATCTTTGAAAATTAGACAAAATGTCGTATCGATTTCCGTAGTTGATATCTCTGATTGCTACAGAAACCAAATTTGTATTCCTGTCTCTAAATCTGTCTTAAATATGAAAACTGAGACGGAAAATATCCGTCTCTAAAATAGATAAATTACATAACCAAATTAGCGATGGATTTAGCGATGCACATCTTTAAGTCTCTAAATCCGTCGCTGAAGCCGTCTCTGTTTAGCACTAACTTTCCTCATTGGGAATTCATTTAAAAATTTGAGACGGATTTGAAAATTTGTCGGTAATCCGTCTCTAATTTGCTACGGAATCTATTTCGATGGTTGAATCCGTCTCTGATTTGCCACGAATTTTGTCCCGTCTTTGATTTTTTGTTGCTGAAATCCTATTTTCTTGTAGTGCTAGATATAAAATGAGATATGTAATAAAACAATATTTTGCAATAAAAGATCCGAACGGTTCAATTCATACAATACATCAAGGTTCAAATTTTATTTTCTTTTCCACCGAAACATCTGAAAAGTTTCCGTTTTTCAGTTTATGGAAAAGAAATCATGAAGTAGATTCGAAATTACTTTGTTTTTTAAGAAACTTTCAATATTTCCATGGTTTCCACGTAAACTTTCAATGTTTATATGGTTTCTATGGAAACCATGAAAACATTAAAAATTACATAACTCCTTTTCAAAAAGAGTTGTTGCACTATTGCCCAAGATAACTGAATTCTCAAATCTCTGAATTTTAGGTAAAAGAAAATTAGAAAAAGGGGAAGGAAAAAGTAATTAATCTAACAATCTACCAAATTAAGTCCTAAAAAGAATCAAACAAGCCTCTTATATAATCAACCATATCATACGAAAACTTTGTTTATCTGTAAATACACACACAACATACCAGAAAGAATTAAAGATATTGGAGATGACTATTTTCCTTATGACCTTGGAGATGATAGTGATTATGATAATATGTGTTACTTGAACAAATGAAGGAATGTGTGAATAAAGATGATGGAGCTTTTTCATAAGAATATCGTTCTCGAACTAGTCAACCAAATATTTATTTCACGAAGAAATAATTTTTTTATCATTCAATTCATGGTGACTCGATCAAAATGTGAATATCACACTTATGTTTTTTAGTAATTTGTAGATGTGTTTGAAATCATAGTATCGTTGATATTAATATTCTTTTGGCAATAACACTACTAAAATTTAATATTTCACAATTTAAGTTACTAGAACTTTCGATTATATGCTAGATAAATGCTAAATTTGAATCCAACATTAGCACTTTTTATGTTAGTGAAATTTGATCGATTAAATATTGACTTTTTTGCTAATGAAAAAAGGGAGCAACTCTCATTTTTTTCTTTTTCACTATTCCTCTCGTGTTTCTAGCATTTTGCAAGTTTTCTCTGACGTTTTCGAAACATTTCCGATATATTTCTAATATTTAACAACCCCAAACTTAGATTCGAAATGAAATTTTAATCCTTGCAATACATTGCTCTAGTAAAAATTGCAATAGAAGATCTCATTTGGAAGGTTCTAATTTGTTTCATTAATATCTGTGAGTGTCTTATATAATTTTATTGCATACTGATCGCCGGAGGAATTCATTATTTCAAGTTGTGGTAGTTTTTAATAGAAGAAATTAAGGGTATTTCAATTTAGTAATTTTTATGCTTTATTGTGATTTAGGAGTCTAATCCGGTCGAGTCGATAAGTTGTTATTCAAACTTGTTGGAAATAATATCGAGTTTGAGCATTTATGTTGTCTGATTATTGTTAATCGAGTTAAACAAGAGTCGAACTCGAATATATTGATTCTTTTGTACATGTTTGATTATTTTTGACTAATCGAGTCGAACGTCAAACCTATCGAATACACAAATTATTGTTCAAACTTGGTTTTATATGTTAACAAATCAAACTCTCAGTCTTATCACTGGGCTAAGACATCATGGACTTTCCTGCTATGAATTTAGACCTTTTGGATCAGACTTTCTATACTCTATTTTAAAATGATATATCATTTTATAAGGTAGATACAATTTGTAATTTACAGTCTATAATATTTATACTTTTTAATAACTTTTTACAATTAAAGTCTATATACAAAATGAAATATCTAATAAAACAATATTTTGCAGTAAGAGATCCGAACTGTTCAATTCATACGATACATTGCACTAGTAGAAATTGCAATAGAAGATCTCATTTGGAAGGTTCTAATTTGTTTCATTTACATCTTTGAGTGTCTTAGATAATTTTATTGCATACCGAGCACCGGGGGAACTCATTATTTCAAGTTAAGGTAGTTTTTAATCAAAGAAATTAAGGGTATTTCAATTTAGTAATTGTTATACTTTATTGTGATTCAAAGGTGTAAACGAGTTGTGTGGAGTTGATAAGTTCTTATTCAAATTTGTTAGAAATAATATCGAGTTCGAGCATTTATGTGGTCTAATTGTTAATTGAGTTGAACACGAATTGAAGTCGAATACATTGATTCTTTTGTAAATGTTTGATTATTTTTGACTAATGGAGATGAGCGTCAAACTTATCAAATACACAAATTATTGTTCAAATTTTATTTAATATATTAATAAATCGAGCTCTAAAGAACTTTTCTCTAACGAACTCGAGTTGATAATCGAGTAGTAATCTAGCATTGATACTAGTGTAGAGATTACTAAACGTGGGAGCAAGCATTTAGGGTTTATAGCCTTTCCTACTCTCTCTTCTTGTGCGGAAAACCAGACCATGAAATCTTTGGTCCCTTCTTCTTCAATTCATCGAAGAATTTTCATTCCATTAATCCCTCACAAACCTTTATCATCTGTATCCTCTTCTCCTTCTTCTTCAATAGACGAAATCACCAATACACCCCTCCCAAACTCTGATTCAGTTGAATCAAACGCATCCCCACAACCCCAAAACTCAATCAAGATCCCAACTTTTCAAAAACCCATTTCAGAAAACACGGGATTAAGCCAAAACGACGTCGTGGACACCCTTTTAGGTCACAGAAACGACCCTCTGTCAGCTCTTCAGTACTTCAAATGGGTGGAGAAGCAGCCTGGTTTTATACGTGAAATTGGGGATTCTTTCTGTGTGTTGCTTCACATTCTCGTAAGTTCCGAAAATCATTGCAATGTAGCTCGGAATTTGATTAATAATTACTTGTCTAGTGATTCAGCTCCTTTGGGTATTATGCTTGTTGATCACTTGATTAATTGTTCTGAAAAATTTGGGTTTGGGTTGAACCCTTGCGTTTTTAATTATTTGTTGAATGGATATGTTAGAGCTCGTCGATATAAAGATGCGATAGATTGTTACTATGCATTGGTTTATAGGGACATAATGCCTTTTGTCCTGATTTTGAATGGTTTGTTGAGTTCGTTGGTTAGGGCGAATCTGATTGACGAGGCGCGTGGCGTGTTTGAGGACGTTGGTTTAAAGAAAATTAGTTATGACTGTGCCACGGTGTACACGATGATGTGTGCCAGCCTGAGAGAGGGTAAGGCGGAAGAGGCTGAGAAATACTTTGTGGAGGCGAAGAATAGTGGGGTGGAGCTTGATCCTCCTGTTTATTGGACTGCAGTTCGGGTTGCGTGTATGAAACTGGAAATGAATGCTGCGTGCGACTTGTTGAGTGAGATGAAGGAGAGGGGTTGGGTTCCTCCAGAGGGTACATTTACGCATGTAATTTGTACGTGTGTGAAACAGAGGAATATGATTGAGGCGTTAAGGCTGAAGGATGAGATGATTAGCAGTGGATATTCCGTGAATTTGGTGGTTGCTACTAGCTTGATGAAGGGTTATTATCAGAAGGGTGATTTGCGTAGCGCTTTGGAATTGTTTGATAAGATTGTTGAAGATGGACTTACTCCGAATAAGGTCACTTATGCAGTGCTGATAGAAGGATGCTGTATAAATAAAAACATGGTGAAAGCGAGAGAGCTGTATATCCAAATGAAATCTGCTGGTATCCAACCCACTGTTTATATTGTTAATTCATTAATTAGAGGGTATTTGCAAAGTCAATTGACAGGTGAGGCGATCGAGCAATTTGATGATGCTGTTAAGGCTGGGATTGCTAATGTTTTCACTTACAATACTTTAATATCCTGGTTCTGTGAAAAGGGTAGGGTAGATGATGCTTCTAGAATATGGGATAAGATGATTGATCAGCAAGTGGAACCGACTGTGGTTTCGTATAATAATATGATATTAGGGAACTGCAGAAAAGGGAATATGGATGTGGCATTAGACTTACTTTCTGAAATGACAGTAAAAAATTTAAAAGCGAATGTTTTCACATACAGTATATTGGTTGATGGATATTTCAAAAAGGGTGAAACTGAAAAAGCCATTGGAATGTTTGACCGTATGGTGAGCTTGGGTATTGCCCCAACTGATGTCACCGTTAATACAGTAATCAGTGGACTATGCAAAGTTGGTCAAACCATTGTAGCAAAAGATAGAATGGAAAAGTTTGTGGCGAAGGGTTTTACTCCCATTTGCATGACTTATAATAGCCTTATTGACGGCTTTATAAAGGAAGGTGATATTGACTCTGCGTTAACTGTTTATGACGAGTTGTGTGAAACAGGACTTTCTCCCAATGTTGTTACTTATACCACTTTGATTGATGGGTTTTGTAAAAGAGAAAATATCGATCTTGCGTTAAAGATGCATAGCGAGATGCGTGCAAAAGGCATCAAAATGGATGTAACTGCATATAATACCTTAATTGATGCTTTTTGCAAAAGAAGTGATATGACAAGTGCTAGTGAACTATTTGATGAAATAGCAGAAGTTGGTTTATCTCCAACTGCACCTGTTTACAACACGATGATTGGTGGCTTTAGAAAGCTATATAATATGGAATCAGCTCTTGATTTGTACAAAAGAATGAAGAATGAGGGGATTGGATGTGATTTGGCTACTTATACCACTTTGATTGATGGGCTGCTAAAAGTTGGCAATATATTGCTTGCTTCGGATTTGTACCAGGAGATGCTTGCGAAGGATATATTGCCAGATGTGGTTACATACTCTGTTTTAGTACGTGGTCTTTGTAATAAAGGACAAGTGGAAAATGCTCGAAAAATCCTCGAAGAGATGGTTAAAAAGAGTATAACTCCTAATGTACTTATCTACAATACTTTAATTGCTGGATATTTCAGGGAGGGTAATTTGAAAGAGGCGTTTAGGTTGCATGATGAAATGCTTGATAGAGGTCTTTCACCAGACGATATGACTTATGACATTCTTGTAAGTGGGAAATTTAAAGAGAATATATCGCACATGGGAGCTCTGAGTGTATGATTCATCACCTTGGCGTCATTGACAATCGACTCTTTGCCGCTCCAAAGGAGAGAAATTCCATTATAAGGACTTCAAAGTGAAGTGATCATCTTAGGTGGAAGGTAATCTCATTAATCTTAATTATTGTTAGTTTTGACTTCAATATTTATATCTATTCACAGCAAAACCTTGATTGTTATACAAATTTTTTAGCCACGAGGCGTTATTCTCGAAGCAGGCTGGAAACGTGATGAGAAGTAAAGGTGAATAAAACAGAGGAACCCTGGATTGAATTTCTGCAAATACATCGACATCTGAGAACCTTTCAGGTCCTGAAATTGGAAAAATTGAATCTGCGCTATACAAAATATGTTGATCTTCTGCATGAGATGAAAGATTTGCTCAACACTTGGAGCCTTGGCTTTCTTTGTTGTTAGGGAACTTGTGCTATTAGTGCAACTCTTATGTTCTTTAGTTTTGTATGTACAGTTACATTAGAAAAATGATCAATGTCATATATTATCGGTTTTTCACCTTCCCTTGATTTGAAAAGAGATTAGTAATTTAATTGATTTTGATGGATTTAATATATGAATACTAATAAAGGAGAGGTGAAAGAATAGTGGTATAAATTTAATTTATTCTTCTAAATCGTCTTTAATTCTAGACATTAAGATTTCTTTTACTACTATGTATTTTAGTCAAGCGAAGGACGGTCAATTGATATTTAATTTGCTCAATTAGTAAATGAATTTGCATTGAGTTACATTATAACATAAGTTAACAATCATGATGTAGAGTTAGAGTTGATATTTTAAAATAACGTAAGGGAGTTGATATTAGTACTCTATAAAATGTTAATGACACTCCATCTTAATATTTTTTAATGCAATAGACAAAATTGCCCATGGATTTATGAGAAAATATAATATTATCTTATGACAAATACTGTAAAATGAATTTTTTTTATCTTTTATATATTTTTGTTGTTTTATTTAGATTTGATGTTAAATTTATCATTTACAAATTGATAATTGATTGTTTCATTGTAAGGATATTCTGAAGTTGAAGAAAATATTTAACAATAAAAGTGGGCCAAATTCACAAAGAATCCAAATTCTTATAATTCGTATAAGACCGCAACTTTCAAGTCTAATTTGATAGGGATTGGTAAATCAGTTTTGGTCTACTGTGCATACATTTCTCCAACATGAATTTTTGTATTTTCACATTTTTTTTCTTTCTAAAATTATTCTATGTGGCTAATCCAAAACACGAAAAAAAAAGAAAGGAAAAGAACACCCCCCAAAAAAGTTCAAATAAAAGCTCGAGTGAGATCCAAAACTTGTTAGTGTAGTGGTATTCACCTCATAATTTATGTGAGAGGTCCTTATTTTGAAATTCATTCTACCATAAGTTGTGATTTTTCTATCCTTTATGAAGTTAGATAGAATATTTATGACTCAAGATTATAATTATCAACCCGAAAAAAATATTACGGTACAATTGATTTTTCTTTTTTTAAAGTTGCCATTATGTTTTCACGGGCCACCCACATGACTTGTTAAATATATATTATTATTTTTTTATAAGTGACTTGCCAATTTATGAGTTTAGAAAAACTGAAAGATTATTAATATGATCATGAAATATAGTTAATTAATAAAGAAATCGAAGAGGGTGCAAACAGTAGTCATATTGAAAACTCAATTCAGTTACGTTGACATCGACTTTGTCAAAACAACTGACGCAAGTTTAAGCAGTTGTCGCCCTGATTTTCTTGTTTCAAATTCGTTATGCTTTACTTTTCATAATCACATTGCGGGTAAAAATTGCAATATTCATACACTTTGTTAGTGTGTACGTTTTTTTAGTATTTTAAGTTGGTCCACTGACAATTTGGGTACATTAATTTGCAAAAATCGGCAATTTTGTACAAATTGCACCGGAAAATTGAATTTGACCAGAAAATTTGGGAATTCTGACTGAAATTGGGGATTTTAATTGAAATTTGAGGATTTTGATTGAAATTGGGGGAGATTATGACTGAAATTTGAGATTTTAATTGATTTTAATTTAAATTTGGATTTTTGTTTAAATATATACTAAAAAAAATTATTATTTCATACAAAAAAAAAAAAAAACCACCCCACCCCACCCCCAACCCTTGCATCAAGTTTCAACACCTCCCCCCCGGTGTGTTCATGTGTGTATATATATGTGTGTGTATATATATAATTAAAAGAAAATATATTTATATATATGTGTGTGTATATATATATATGTGACTGTGTGTTTGTGTGTATGTGTGTATATATGCGCAGGGGCGGATCTAAGTTTTAGTAAGGGGGAGGGGGCAGTGCCCCCACTGCATTTTTTTTTAAAAAATATATACAAATTTTTTAATTTTAATTTCTAAATTACATTAATGCCCCACTCAAATTATTAAATGCCCCCCTCAATTTTGAAAATTCATTTTTTTACCTTACAAAATTTTTTATATTTGAATTTCGCCCCCCCAAAGTAAAAAAATATCACGTTTTCTCCCTTTATTTTGAGTTCGCCCCCTCCAAAACCCAAAATTCTGGCTATAACAAAAGAGGTATAAAAGTATAAATTATGTCAAAAGTTGTAATTGAACCTAATTAGTTATTATATTTCCCCCCATAAATATAGCGTACCGTACCTCGGGGGACAAGCCCCCCGCACCCCCCTCAGTAAAATTCCTAGTGCCCCCACTGACCTCATTTTCTGGATCCGCCACTGTATATGCGTGTGTGTGTGTAATTTTGCATGTGTGGACTGTGTGTGTGCATGAGGGTGGGATGGGGTGGAGAGGGGAGCTGGGGTGGGGGTGGGGAAGATGATACTGTTCCCCATCGCCCCTCATTTTTTCTTTTTCCTTTTCAATTTTTATTAAATTTATAGAATTAAGTTTATTAAAATACTTTTTTTAATAAAAATGATTATTAAAATAACTATTTTAATAAAAATACTATATTGAGGGTAATTTGGTAAAAAAACAACTCCAAATCAGTCAAAATTCCCAAATTTTCCAGCCAAATTCAATTTTTGAGTGCAATTTGTACCAAAATTACCGATTTTTGCAAGTTAATGTACCCAAATTGCCAGTAGGCCAACTTAAAGTACTAAAAAATTGTGCACGCCAACATAGTGTATGAATGTTGCAATTTTTCCTACATTGTGAACATAAGGCTCTGTTTAGATGTGTTTTCATTTCATTTTCAACCGTCATTTTCTAAAATGTATGGAGGAATGAGTTTTTTGATTTTTGTGTGAGAAAAGTGAAAAAAATAGGTGTGTTTGGTTGTGTTTCTAAAAATGGTTGAAACTGATGATTGTGATGTATGAAATTATTGAAAAATAATGATTAGATGAATAGTGTTGAGTTTAAAAATTTAAAGGGGATGAGAGAGAAAGGTAATAAAAATTGAAAGGAGACGAGAGAAGAAAAGTGATAAAAAGAAATTGTGAGATAAGTGATGTGAAATGTAACTTTAAAGAAATGATTGAAATTTATTGGAACATAAAAACGAGAATGAAAATGAGAATATTTTCAGTTAAAAATAATGTAAAGTGTGAGTAATTTGAAAAAACAAACAAACAGGCCCTAAACATTTCCTCACAATAGATGTGACATATATATATACACACTAGAAAGTATCACGTGCGATGCATGTGGTCGTATAATGAGTAGTTAAATTGAAGTAAATAATTATAAAATTAATAATTGTGTATGTCACGAGTCTTTGTAAATATAATTAGTTTATTGACAAATAAATTTAATTATTATTTTATTAATAGTTGTTTAAGAAAATATATGATTACTTTTTGTATATTTCTGATAATGTTTTGCTTATTTGTTTAAATATCATCTCGATTTCTTGACAAAAACAACATTATTATTTTCTAGCATATTCATAGATATGATTATCAATCTATGTATTTTTTTTATAATTTTCAACTAATATCGCATTTTCTTCTTTGTACTCTACATAAAAAGATCCATTTCTTTATTTGTTCCATCACTTTTATTCATAATGAAAATAATATATCATCAATTTTCAAAGTTCTATATGCTGTAACATATAGAGTATATTTTGTTATGATATTATTAAAAAATGTAAATATAATATTAATAAGAATACTCATCTGTATGAATCTTTTCAAAATTATATATATATATATATATATAATACATTCTACTTTCACTCTATTACTTATTTTTTTTCAAGTACACTTTTTTATATTTGTTATTCATTCTAATACTTCAAGTATATATGAACTTTTAGACATAGGATGATAAATGTGCAAGTATGTTCTAGTTTTAACTCCCGTGTCTTTATATACATATACTAAAAGAATTTAATAAATATTTTTAAGAAGCAAAATACTTGTGTAAATGATTTGCTTTTAAATTAAATATAAAATACGTCATATTCTAATAAAATTCAATATATGACTTTATTTTCAAGCACAATCTATTTTAATTTTATTATTCATTCTAATATCGGGAACATGTAAACTTCTAGATATAGCATGATAATCTATTTGTGCAAGCATATGTTGAAATAGGATGATAAAATTTGTGGATTTTGAGCCAAAATCCCCCAATTTCAGTCAAAATCCTCAAATTTTCTGACCAAATTTAAATTTCCGGTGCAATTTGTACCAAAATTGTCAATAGACCAACTTAAAGTACTAAACAAACGTGCACGTCAACATATATAGTATATATGAATGTTGCAATTTTTCCTAATAATTCTAATGATATGTGGTATTAGTTTCATATACGCTAGCTGCTAATGTTTTATCTAAAGAAAATGTTAAATAAACATGAGTAATTTCTATTTCCTATATATTTCGATTGTTTTCAAACAGTTAATTAAAAACGCATGCAGTCAAGATTCGGCGGCAAGAAATATTGCTTGCACGGAAGGTAGCTACTATATATCAACTCAGCGTTAATATTATTACAGTAATCATTAATGGTACACAAGAATAGAAAATGTGATCTTATCTTACAATAATCTCAACTATAAATACAGGCCAAAGTTTGTGCTAATATTTCATCAAATTAAACACACAAACAAGATATAAATATCTATATATCTATCTGTACACAATGGAGATCCA
This sequence comes from Buddleja alternifolia, assembly GCA_019426215.1. NCBI lineage: Eukaryota > Viridiplantae > Streptophyta > Magnoliopsida > Lamiales > Scrophulariaceae > Buddleja > Buddleja alternifolia. The sequence goes on from CM033399.1 coordinate 37,570,227, forward strand.
ACTTCCCTTCAGCTTCACCACTCTCATGCTATTTTCATCTTTCATCTTCTTACTATTAATTAATATATGGAAGAAATCGAAATCCCATAAGAAATACGTGAAATTACCACCAAGCCCTCCAGAGCTGCCTGTGATAGGCCACCTCCACCACATGGTGGGCGGGCTACCACACCATGTACTCACCAAACTAAACCAGAAATACGGACCCATCTTGTATTTGAAGTTGGGAGACGTTTCTGCAGTCGTGATTTCTTCGCGCGAGGCTGCGAAAGAGGTCTTGAAAGTTCAAGACCCTGCGTGCGCAAATAAGCCCGAAACCATCGGCATTAAGATCATGTGGTACGATTACAAGGACATAATCTTTAGTCCCTATAATGAATACTGGAGGCAAATGCGCAAAATTTGCATTTTGGAGCTGCTCAGTGCTAGAAATGTCAAATCTTTCGGGTTTATCAGGCAAGATGAGGCTTCACGTCTCGTCGAATCTGTTAAATCGTCATCCGGAGAAGCCATCAATCTGACTGAAAAAGTATTTGCTTTCACGAGTTCGATCACATGTAGGGCTGCGTTTGGTAAAGTATTAAGGGACCGCGACACACTTATAGCCATGTTCAGAAAGGCGATTCCCGTGGCAGGAGGATTTGATTTGGCTGATTTATTTCCGTCTAACAAGTTTTTACATGTTCTCAGTTGGAACAAGTACAAGTTGCAAAGGATGCGCCATAAGCTTGATGAAATTCTTGACGGAATCGTTGAAGAACATAAATTGAAGCAAAGTGGTGAGTTTGGGGGAGAAGATATATTAGATGTTTTGCTCAGAATGCAGAATAATCGAGAACTCGAATCTCCCATTACTAGTGACAATATCAAAGCTGTCGTTTTTGTAAGTGATTTTCGGTTTCTTAAACTATCAAATTAAAGACTAAATATTATGTTTGGTTGTTGATGTGTGATATAACTTGTAGGATATGTTCACAGCTGGCACCGAAACCTCGTCTAGTACTATTGATTGGACCATGGCAGAACTCATGAAAAATCCACGTGTAATGGAGAAGGTACAAGCGGAAGTAAGACAAGCCTGTGAAGGAAAGAAGATAATAGAAGAAAACGACATCCAAAAACTAAAATACTTAAAATTGGTGATTAAAGAAACTTTTAGATTGCACCCTCCAGCCCCATTGCTCCCCAGAGCATGTAGAGATGAATGCATAGTTGATGGTTATTCAATACCTCTCAAATCCAGAGTCATGGTTAATATCTGGTCCATGGGTAGGGATCCCGAATATTGGCATGAACCCGAAAGCTTTCAACCCGAAAGATTCGAGAATAACTCGATAGATTTTTTAGGGAATCACTTTGAATATCTTCCGTTCGGTGCAGGAAAAAGGATGTGTCCTGGTATGAATTTTGGCTTAGCAAATGTTGAACTTCCTTTGGCTCAACTTCTCTACCATTTTGATTGGGAGATGCCGAAAGGAATGACTCATTCAGATGTAGACATGACAGAGACACAAGGTATTAGTGTCTCAAGAAAGAATGGTCTTTTCCTTGTTCCCACAATCCACAATCCTTCCACTGAGTAATGATAAATCTTAGTGCTCGGAGATAGAAATCTCAATTCTCAAATAATTTTTAAGGGCAACTGAATAAATAAAGTAGTTTTGTACTACATTTTAAGCTCTCAGAACTCTCTTTCTCCTTTTGGTAATTAATGTAATGAGTGATGTAATTGTCTTTCTCTCATAAAAATAAATGTCTTTCTTCGAGCTACATTTGCGATATGGAAAATTCTACCACAAATTTGGTGGGGTTGAATTCTAGTGTAAGTCATTTTTAGGCTCGAGCTCGATTATACTTTTTCGAGCTCGAGCTTGAGCTCAAACTCGACGAGCCTCATTTTCTAAGGCTCGAGTTCAAGCTCGAAGTAGATGAGCTGAGCTCGAGCTCGAGCTTGAAGTAAAAAATAATTTAATTTTTTTTAGAAAATAAAATAAATTCTGCTTTTTAACTTATAACAATACGTTAATAATGTATAGCATACATTATTCACATATACAATAAGTATTATTAAGATAAATAATAATTAAATATCTTATATTCAATAAGTATTTAGAAAATAGAGGAGAGTGTCATGAAAACATGATTTCATTAAATTATTTTATAGAAAAGTATATCATATCAACTAAAATATATAATCTTATAATTGTTGTTGTTGTTATTGTTGTGCACGATTTAAATGAATAGAAAAAAAAACTTAAATATTATTAAACTATGTTGTATATAAAATTGCAAGTATTATTTTTATGAAATGTGAGTATTTTTAGACATATATTAAAAATTAATAAAAAAAATAATAAAAGTTCACGAGCCTGCTCATGAGCATATGAACAACTATAAGTGAGCTCGAGCTCGACTCAAGAAAAAGCTCGAGCTCGAGCTGAGCTCCAGTCGAGCCGACTCACCATGCTCATGAGCCGGCTCGGCTCACCTTACACCCCTAATATTTACAGTTTGATTGGTTATAAAATAATTGAATGATGGGTTTGGTGGAGTCGGATCAAAATAGAGTCATGAAGAGGAGCCAAGATTCTGGTCATGTGGCGCCATGGGGCCAAGACAAAAATCAGCCACTGGAGGAGTGGTGCCACAGGGTGGGTAAATTTTTTCAGTATGCGTTTTTGACGGATTTTTCGCGCTTTGGACGGTTTTTTGGCGTGTTTCGAGTCCTAATTTGATTGGAATTGTTTTCTATTGTGATAAAAATTATTTCCTAGTTGTTTAGGATTGATATTCCTAATTTGTTTGGGTTTAGCCTTCTGAATCATTATAAATATGAGAACTCTTTTTTTAATTGATTGATTCACTTTGAAAGAAATAAAGATGTGGTCTAGGTTGGCTCATAGATGTAGGCGAGTTATGTCGAACCATATTAAAATTCTAGTATCGTTATCTTCATGTTTAGGCTTAGATTTACTATTTTTTGATTATTTCTTCTTGCTCTGCTGCTACCAGCCATAACAACTGGAACCAGAGCCATAGGTTGCAAATTTAGATGACGTCCTAAATCTAGATCTATAGGGAAGCGTTTTTGGTTAAATGCGAATTTCGTCATGAGAACAATGGTAGAAGATGGAAGAATAGTCAAGCTCAATAATTCCGTTGCATGGAGCACGAATTGAGGTCGTGGTGAAGCCAGAAAAAATGATAGAGGAGGATGAGATCGGTTAGATCGCCAATCAAAGAGGAGTAATCCCATTGAACGTTAACGAGAAAAGGTTAAAAAATCATGGTGCAAGCAGATAGGCAGATTCGCAGCAGCAGAGGTAGATTTGTGTTGCCAGGTGGGTAGACACGAAACCAGTGGGAGCAGTTGTCATACCGGAGATAGATCCGTAGAGCTAGAGGTCAGAGAGCAAATCCATATTTTCGAGAGGGAGAGAACAATTAGCTAGATCGAGGGGGCAGAGTTACGTGGCCAAGAAAGTAAATCCATCGAGCCAGAGGTTAGAGTGACAGAATCTGTAATCGAGAGGGTAGAGACGTGTAGTCGATAGATCAGAGGGTAGGGTTTTGTAGGCATGACCACGTAGAGAGAAACCATGGAGGCAAGATGTGAAGCTGGGTAGGCAGAGTCATGGAGTCGTGGGGGGTTTTTTTTAGCAGAGGGATGTGACATAGCTTGTGGAGTGGGAGCTTGAGCAGATGTGTCAATGACCCGGATTGGCCATTGAAAAATTAAGTAGGCGGATGGATAAGACATAGCTCATGCAGGGGCAGAGGGCAGATATGTGAGGGATCCGAGATTGCCGTTGAAAGAAGTCCTTGGTGGAAGGATGTCAGTGGACGGGTTGACCGAGACGGTTTGGGTTGTGATGAATTTCGGGTTTTGGAGTAACCTATATCTGAGGGTCAGTTGGACCGGGATGGATATGCCACGGTATTCAGGAGTTGGTTGATCACCAAAAGAATAGGGTCGTGGCAAGGGCTCAAAGAGAGGGAACGATGTTCACAGAGTGAGTTCATCAAGTGGGTGAGACTAGAGGATTAATGAATTGATGAGACATGGAGAGGTCTCGGGATTTGATCTCCATTGGATTTGGGGATGTGTCGACTAGATTGGGGTTCACTTAGGAAAAGTGAAATGGTGGTTCTAGTTGAGTTCGATTATTTTGATCAGTCTCCAAGTGAAAGTTGATGGGCTTGGTGGAGTCGGATCAAAATAGGGTTATAAAGAGGAGCCAAAATATAGCTAATTAAGAAAGGTCAGGGTTGACCGGGGTCACGAAGGAAGTTAAAAGGCGAAAAAATTGGAGCCAAGGAAAAAAATCAGCCACTGGAGGTGTGGCGCCACAGCGCCACGGGGCGGGCAGATTTTTTCAGTACGCGTTTTTGATAGGTTTTTCGCATTTTGGGCGGTTTTTTTGGCATGTTTTGAGTCCTAATTTGATTGGAATTATTTTCTATTGTGATAGAAATTATTCCCTAGTTATTTAGGATTGATATTCTTAATTTATTAGGGTTTAGGTTTTTTCACCATTATAAATATAAGAATTCTCTTTGTAATTGATTGATTCACTTTGAAAGAAATAAAGATGTAGTATAGGTTGGTTTGTAAATGTAGGCAAGTTATGCGGAACCACATTAAAATTACGTGTCGTTATCTTCATGCTTAGGCTTAGATTTATTGTTTCTTAATTATTTCTTCGTGCTCTGGTGCTACCATCCCTAACATTGAATTACCCTTGGAATTGGCCAAACTTGATCCCGGGGTTAGAATTTCAGATGTTGACAAATGACTTTGGTTCTAATATTGATAAAATTACAAAATTAGTCATGTAGTCACGGGAGGCCGCAAAATTGGTCTCATAAATTATAGCACTGGCAATATAGGGACAAAAATTATTAAATTTCGCGCACTGAAGATGAATTCGACTGTAGTTCTTTAATTTGGCCGCAGTTAGTCACATGCCATTCAGCGTGTATGTGAGCCATCAAAATTAGGGATTTTCTAATATTTTGTCCAGATTTTTTTTGAAAGGAAACGATAAGATATATTACTTAGAAAGTAAGGAATCAGATAAAAGAAGGTCGAGAGTTTGGGCCGGTAACTCAAGAACAGGCTCTTGAATTACCACCATTGCTCTAGCAAGAGAATGAGCAATTACATTACCTAAGCGCTTAACGAAGGAAAAAGAAAGCGAAGGAAAGGACAAAGCAAAAGAACGAGCCTCTTGGAAGATAGCCCCAAGAGGCGAAAGGTCTCTATCCGAGCTGCGAAGTTTGTTAATGATATTAAGGCGGTTCCCTTCCAAAACAACTCTGTCCCACCCTTCTCTATGAGCCAGGTGAATAGCTTCAACTGCAACCAAAGCCTCGACATGATCCGGAGATGTAACAAAAGCCAAACGATGACAACTCCAAGCCACACAAGAACCCGATGAATCTCTGCCAACCGCCCCAACACTGCCAACCGCCCCAACACCCATACAACCAAAAGTTTCTGAAAAAGCTCCATCAAAATTAACTTTAAAACAGCCATCTCTAGGCGCAACCCAAGATCCAGCAGAAACAGAGCACACAATCGAAGGATTCAGGACTAAAGCTTCCTGGAAAGAGTGCAGAAAGGCCTTAGCTGAACAAACTAAACCATCTGGGTTAAGAGAACAATTATCCATGAGTAACGTATTGTGGTTGTACCACAAGTACCAACAAATAACCAAGAAGAAATGATAATGATATGGTTCCAATGCTAAATGCAACTCTCGAAACCAAGATAAGATATCACCTCCCCACACAGCTAAGGCAATCCACAGAATATTAGATAAGGCCCAAACTTGACGAGAAAATAGACAAGAGAAAAGAGTATGGCCAATATCCTCATGATCCAGTTGGCAAAACGGACAAGAGCCAGGGACATCAATTTTTCGTTTCAGTAAATTAGAACCTGTAGGCAGCGCATTAAGACAGGCTTTCCAACCAATTTTTTTTACCTTAGGCGGGATCTTAGCACGCCAAATAAAGTCCCACGCTTTCGGATTAGCAACAATGTATGGTTGGGTCGAAGAAGTCAGGGCAAAATGCATTGTAAAATCCCGAGCTAGACGGTAGGCGCTGTGCACAGCAAATTAACCATTCTTAGTGTAGTGCCAAACAATGCAGTCCTCAGAATTAGGCGGGCCTAGAGGAATCCGATGAATAATTTGAGCATCATCTGGCTCAAAAATTTCATCTAACAGGTTGTTATCCCACCAGCCTGTGTTCGGGTCAATTAATTGTCTCACTTTAGCATCAATAGGCAGAGTGTTCTGGATGGTGTGTTTCATCTAACAGGTTGTTATCCCACCAGCCTGTGTTCGGGTCAATTAATTGTCTCACTTTAGCATCAATAGGCAGAGTGTTCTGGATGGTGTGAACACAAAAGTCCCCTGGTCTAGGCAGCCACCGGGAAGTCCAAATTCTGAGTTTGTTGTTGTTACCCACTCGCCATCTAACCCCCTCAAACAAAAGCACTTGAGCCGACATAATGCTTTTCCAAGTAAACGACGGATTGGAACCCAAATCTGCCTCAAAAAAAGAAGTTCCATAAAAGTATTTTGCTCAGAAGACTCTAGCCATCAGACACTCCGGGTTTTGGATAATCCTCCAACCCTGTTTAGCCAACATCGCAGTATTGAAATCCCTAAGAGCTCGAAACCCCACACCTCCCTCACATTTATCTCGACAAAGTTTATCCCAAGCGATCCAATGGGTCTTTCTTGTGTCCTTGTGATGCCGCCAAAAGTTAGCCATACTAGATTCAATCTCGCTTAGAAGAGTTTTAGGTAGTTTGAAACATGACATAGCATAAGTGGGAATCGCTTGGACAACTGCTTTGAGAAGGACTTTTTTACCCGCCTGGGACAGAAACTTAGCATTCCAAGACTGAAATCTCGCAATCACCCTATCCCGAATAGAAGCAAAAACCTCGCGTTTTTACTTGCCCACCACAGAAGGTAACCCGAGATATTTATCATGTTTCTCAACTACCTCGACACCCAAAATTCCCGCCAACGAATCCCTAACATCCATCGGTGTATTCTTGCTGAAGACCATAGAAGACTTATCCAAATTAATCTATTGACCCGAGGCCGACTCAAACTTCTGAAGGATATCTTGAATGCTATGGAAAGCCGCTTCCATCGCCTGCATATAAATAACAGTATCATCCGCGAAGAGAAGATGTGAGATTCTTGGCGCATGTTTAGAAATTGCCACCCCTCTAATAGCACCTCTCCGTTCTTCAGCCTGCACCATATAACTCAAGATCTCTGCTACAAAAAGAAACAGGTAAGGCGATAAGGGGTCTCCTTGACGGATTCCCCTTTGAGGTAGTAAATAACCAAATTGAGTTCCTGTAAGCATCACTGAGTATGAGACAGAAGTAATACAAATCATGATAAGATCAATAATATCCCGGTGAAACCCTAACCTCACAAGAACCTTTTTGATGAAGACCCACTCGACCCTATCATAGGCCTTGCTCATATCAAGCTTAATCGCAACATAGTCGTCATGACCCGAAGTTTTATTTTTCAGAAAGTGATTAATCTCGTATGACACTAAGATGTTGTCAGAAATCAGACGACCGGGGACAAAAGCTGATTGGGTCTCCTAGAAGATATTGTTAAAAAATGGCTTAATCCTATTAGCAATAGTTTTGGAGGACAATTTGTAGACGACATTACATAAGCTAATGGGACGAAAATGAGCCACAGTCTCGGGTTGTTCACACTTAGGGATCAAAACAATATGGGTAAAATTCATCTTAGGCATAAAGATTTTATCATTACGAAGTTTGAGAACACATCGCGTGATATCATGGCCAACAATATGCCAAAATTTTTGGTAAAAAATGGGGGACATTCCATCAGGGCCAGGGGATTTGAGGGGATGCATAAGAGAAAGGGAGAAAGTTACCTCGTCTGCAGTATAATCAGGGCACATGGCAGAGTTCATCTCCTCGGTAACTTTGGAATTCACATCTCGTAGCACCTCTTCAAGATCATTATCAGTGGGCTGCACAGAGGTAAAGATCGCACGAAAGTAACTCAGAATAATGTTCTGAACCTCACCCTCCCTATCCTGCCAATTTCCCACCTCATCTTTGAGTTTAAGAATTGAATTTCGTCGCCTCCTTTCTGTCGCACATGAGTGAAAGAATTGGGTATTTCTGTCTCCGTCTTTCATCCACAAGGCTTTGCTCCGTTGCATCCATTGAGTTTCCTCTTGTGCTCTAAGTTCCTCAAGCTCAGTTTTCATAAGGGCCTCAGAATGCTTCGTTGTTGCCGTGATCACACCCTTTCTAATTGCAACTAACTGCTCTTCCAACTCATTGATGTGCTTCTTTTTGTCACCAACTCCCATTCGGTTCCAGTTTAGTAACCCGAGCCTACAATTTTTTATATTGTTCCAAGCAAGATTAGTCTCATCAAGAGTAGAATCTGATTTCCAAGCATCTCTAATGACTCTCTCGCACTCGCTTGAACGCAACCACGCTGCCTCAAATCTGAACCGTCTCTTCTTTTTTGGTTGGGTAGGAAGTTTCGGTGGAACAAGCTGAATACGAAGGACACAATGGTCTGAAGAACTCGTAGGGAGATGTGAAACCTTCGTATCAGGGTAAGAATTCACCCAAGCAGAGTTACTACAAGCCCTATCAATTCTCAATCGAACCGTGTTCGGGGCCTCCCAATTATTATTCCATGTGAGTTTATCCCCGTGGAAACCGAGGTCATGTAAATCTGCCCTATCCAGCGCTTCCCTGAAGTTCCTCATCTGCCATAATGGGCGGGGTCGACAACCCTCCTTTTCATCCGAGGAGATAATTTCATTAAAATCCCCTGCAATTAACCATCTAGAATTACCCTGTCTGCTTAAATGTTTCATCAGACGCCAAGATTCTTTCCGAAGCCCTGTAACCGGATTACCGTAAAACCCCGTAAATCTCCAGAATTGTGCATCATCACTCAAATAAACCTTAGAATCAATATGAGATGAAGACATAGATTGGAGGACCACATCACAACGTTTATCCCACAGTAATGCTAACCCGCCACCGATACCCACTGAATCGACATTAACACTACTCATATTAAGTCTGCTCTTCAATCTTTCAATGTACTTTTTCTTACATTTGGTCTCCGAAAGGAAAACCAACGAGGGGTTGTGGAAACGAACGAGTTCCACCAAAAAAATTGTGGAAACTAGCATTTAACAATTGGACCTAGGAAAGACTACTAAAAAATTCTCTCTCTTCTTGGGTTCAATTTTTTATAACAATTAAGGTTTTGTTGTGAGTTCCTCTGTTTTGTCCAGATTTCTTTACGTGAGTACACAACATGTCAACATCGGAAAAGATGACAAGTGGTCAAATCACAAATACCAATTGAAAAATAACATACAACTACATATGTTCCGGATACTAGAGTTTGGCACGGTGCACCTAACGGTAAGTTCTCATGCAAAAGTGCGTATCGATCTTTGAACAAAGCCGAGGCTTCCTAGAACACGGGCGCATGGAAATGTATTTGGAAGGAGAAGTGCCCCACCAAGTTCACAATGTTCATTTGGCTTTTCCAAAACAATGGGATCGTAACTAATGCTATGAGATTTGATAGACATATTGCAAGCTCGGATCGTTGCAATAGTTGCCTCAACTCGCGGGAGGATCCCATCCACGCCCTTCAGGACTGTGATCTTGCTCGGGCTACATGGAACTATATTATTCTTCCTTCTCATCTGCGACTCTTCATGCACTCTCCACCGGAACAATGGTTCAGAATGAATCTCCTTAAGAGTATGAGCAACAACCTTCTGCCCCTTTTGCCCTGGAAATTTGTCTTCATGGTGGCCATATGGAATATTTGGAAAGCTCGGAATAAAGCTACCTTCACGGGCTACATTTCAATGTTAAAGGAGGTCCTCTTTGAGACTGTGAAGCTTGCTGCGGGGCTGACTCAGGCCTTTCCTTCTCCAAGTGTGATTAATAGGAGATCGAGAGAAATTTTGAGATGGGAAAAACCACCCAAGGGGTGGTGGAAACTTAATACGGATGGGAGCGTTTTAAGCAATAACAACCGAGCGGCGTCGGTTGGACACATCCGAGATGAACGTGGTGCATGGATAGCGGGATTTAGTCATAATCTCAGATCCCACTCTATTGCCGAGGCCGAACTCCTTGCCCTACGAGAGGGATTGAGCCTTGCTTGGGAAAGAAGGTTGAAGAATGTGATAGTGGAAATTGATTCTGAGGTCATTTGGAAACTGGTTCAAGATGGGAATGTGGAACTCCACCCACTTGGCAATATTGTCTTGGATTGTCAAGAATTAATCTGGAAACCATGGGTTTGTGAATTTAAGCATATTTATAGGGAGGGGAATATTTGTGCGGATGCCCTCGCCAGAATGGGGCATGGACTTGGTTTTGATGTCCACTTTTGGCACTCCCCCCCGGGGGGAGTTGAGGATTTAGTTAGGATGGATTGTTGTTAGTTTTGTAATTGCCTTTGTTTACCAATATATATATATATATATATATACATATACATATACGAAATTATTGTAAATCAATTAAAATCTTAGATAAAAAACTTCGAGATCACCTACAGCCCCAAGCTTGCCCTCCCCCACCGATCTCTCCCACTCATAAGTCATATCTTCAAGATTTTTCACAGTTGGAATTGCGTGTGTTACTCGAATTTACATGACCAATTTTACTATTCTTTTAGCTACGAAACCAATTTTACTATTCTTATAGCTATGACACCAATGTTACAATTTTACTTTGATGAAACTCCAAAATTTTCTGGGATCAACACTGCATTTCCCCAATATTTATATCTACTCACAACAAAACCTTAATTGTTATAAAAATTTTTTAGCCACGAGACGTTATTCTCGAAGCAGGCTGAAACGTGATGAGAAGTAAAGGTGAATAAAACAGAGGAACTCTGGATTGAATTTCTGCAAATACATCGACATCTGAGAACCTTTCGGGTCCTGAAATTGGAAAAATTGAATCTGCTATACAAAATATGTTGATCTTCTGCATGAGATAAAAGATTTGCTCAACACTGGGAGCCTTGGCTTTCTTTGCTGTTAGGGAACTTGTGCTATCAGTGCAACTCTTATGTTCTTTAGTTTTGTATGTACAGTTACATTAGAAAAATGATCAATGTCATATATTATCGGTTTTTCACCTCCCCTTGATTTGAAAAGAGATTATTAATTTAATTAATTTTGATGGATTTAATATATGAATACTAAAATAAAGGGGAGGTGAAAGAACGGTGATATAAATTTAATTTATTCTTCTAAAACGTCTTTAATTCCAGACATTAAGTTTTCTTGTTCTTTGTTTGCTCGTATTTATTTTAGTCAAGCGAAGGACGGTCAACTGATGTTTAATTTGCTCAACTAGTAAATGAATTTGCATTGAGTTACATTATAACATAAGTTAACAATCATGATGTAGAGTTGATATTTTGAAATAACGTAAGGGAGTTGATATTAGCACTCTATAAAATGGTAATGACACTCCATCTTAATATTTTTTAATGCAATAGACAAAATTGCCCATGGATTTATGAGAAAATATAGTATTATCTTATGACAAATACTGTAAAATGAAATTTTTTATCTTTTATTTCAGCAATGCATCTTTTACCTCCTTTTCCAATTCCTAATTATATTAAGCAATTGTCTAAAATACTATTTTATATATTTTTGTTGTTTTATTTAGATTTGATGTTAAATTTATCATTTACAAATTGATAATTGATTGTTTCATTGTAGGGATATTCTGAAGTTGAAGAAAACATTAAAAGTGGGCCAATTTCACAAAGAATCCAATTTCTTACGGTCCATAATGCGTATAAGATCGCAACTTCAAGTCTTAATTGATAGGGATTGGTAAATAGGCTAATAGCACTTAACCCCCTCGAATTTTTTTATTTTTTCACTACCCCCTTAGAAATACAAAAAAGAGAACTTCCCCCTTGAAAATACAACATTAGTATTACTTTTACCCCAATCTCAAATTTTTTGTGAAAACCAATCGAAATCAGCTCGAGTGCATTTCACAAGGGGCTCCGTAAGACCCCATAATTACTCTTATGCCCCCGAAGTGACAATCCTACCCTTACAAAGCCCCTTATGAAACACACGTGAGCTGATTTCGATGAGTTTTTCAAGGGAAATGTGAGATTGGGGTAAAAACTTTTTTTTGTCTTGCACTCTTACTAGTGGTCCTCTAATAACACTTAATTTATTTGGAATTATAACTTATTTTTTTAGTGCGTTGAAAGGCTGTGATACTAAGTTAGATTATATGTCTAATAAGTCTTAACAAAAGAAACATTATGGTACAGTTGATTTTTTTTTTTTTTTTTAAGTTGCCATTATGTTTTCACGGGGCGTACTTTTCATTTAGAGAAAATCTGTACCCAGCCCCCTACTTTTTTTCACAGGGCCGAACCACTCACACTCCTTTTTTTTTTTTTCCCAATTCACCCATATTACCTTATATCTATAAGCTTGTAGCGCCAGCTACAGTAAACTTTCGTCGTCGTAATTCCTCAAATTTTGCTTTATTTTTTTTTGGGCTCAACTTTGTGAAACGACGGCGTCTACTACTATTATAATAAATTTTCTTTTCCTCTTTTATTCCCAGCAGTACTTTGAAACGACATCGTTTCACTTCAGCCGCCCTCAGCAACCAATTGGTATCGAACAAATCAACTAACAAGGGCCCCACCCACGTGAACGATTACTTTCCTATCTATCATCCTGCAACCTCTCTCATCTTTATCCCACAACTTTTCCTCTCCCTATACCGCTTCTCTCTCCGATCACATCGAGACTCTCCTTTGCCGCCCCTCTCCACTCGACAACTTACGAGAGTGATGACCGGTGAGAGCTTGCGGTGGAAAACATCCCTTTTCCGATTAATTAATTATGTTGGAGGTAATCCATCCCTTTTCCAATTTGAAGGTGTGATTTACGGATGTGAGTCCCTCTCCACTCGACAACTTACGAGAGTGATAACCGGTGAGAGCTTGCGGTGGAAAACATCCCTTTTCCGATTAATTAATTATGTTGGAGGTAATCCATCCCTTTTCCAATTTGAAGGTGTGATTTACGGATGTGAGTGTAGTATTGTTTTAATATTTCTGATTTTTCTTGTTCGATTGACGTGGCTAGGCCGCCGATGCAGCTATGCTGTAGCTTAAGGTGGAGATCTTCGATTTTACTGGAGGTGATCTTTCCTTGAAGGCCTTAACCGATCACATCGAGACTCTCCTTTGCCGCCCCTCTCCACTCGACAACTTACGAGAGTGATGACCGGTGAGAGCTTGCGGTGGAAAACATCCCTTTTCCGATTAATTAATTATGTTGGAGGTAATCCATCCCTTTTCCAATTTGAAGGTGTGATTTACGGATGTGAGTCCCTCTCCACTCGACAACTTACGAGAGTGATGACCGGTGAGAGCTTGCGGTGGAAAACATCCCTTTTCCGATTAATTAATTATGTTGGAGGTAATCCATCCCTTTTCCAATTTGAAGGTGTGATTTACGGATGTGAGTGTAGTATTGTTTTAATATTTCTGATTTTTCTTGTTCGATTGACGTGGCTAGGCCGCCGATGCAGCTATGCTGTAGCTTAAGGTGGAGATCTTCGATTTTACTGGAGGTGATCTTTCCTTGAAGGCCTTAAAGAAATTTAGGGATTTTTTGGTCTAAATTGCATAATTATGCATTGTTTTTTTTTTTTGACATATTTTGATGATTCAATTCAGAGTCAGGGGCTGTATGGATGCACACGCGGGGTCGATTTTGCCCAGCAGTATTGCTAAGGTTTCTTCTCTTTTTTTTTTTGGTTTTGAGGATTTTTAAATTACTTATAAACTCATATTACCTGTACTATTGTGTTTTTTTTTCCTTAGATCTAGAATCTTATAACTTGTAGCTTTATCAAAAGGGTGATGCTGATCTTGCGGCAAAATCCGATCAACCTAAAGCAGAAGTCGAAAGAGGGACTGAGGGAGTGGATGTGAAGATGCAAACAAAGTCGAACAGGGTGATTATGCCAAAGCAGTTGTATCATCGGTCACTAATTTTCTTCAACTGCTGCTATACATATTTACCAAGTAAAATAAACGCGTACTCAGCTTGATAAGGCTACTGCTATATTTTCTCCAAATGGTTTTTCTTTTCTGATAACCTTGATGTCATTCTAGGCTTTACAACAAGTGGGTGGTGGCGTTGATGATACAGTACAAGTCCTTGTTGCAGAAGAAGAATCCTTAGATCAGATAGTTGCTCATGATGAATCTTGTCATTCAGAAAATAACTCAAGTGGTAATCACCGGTTATTATACCTTATCATTCTTCATCTGCTGCTTGAATATTTTATCCTTTCTTCAGATATCTTTGATCATGTTGTGCTTCTTTATTCACGTTGAGACTTTTCTGCTTTGTCACCATTTATTGTCAAATAATGAATTTGTAAAGAGTTTGAAGGTGTGATTTACGGATGTACGTGTAGTATTGTTTTAATATTTCTATTTTTTCTTGTTCGATTGACGTAGCTAGGCCGCCGATGCAGCTATGCTGTGTCTTAAGGTGGAGATCTTTGATTTCACCAGAGGTAATCTTTCCTTGAAGACCTTAAAGCAATATAGGGATTTTTTGGTCTAAATTGCATAATTATGCATTTTTTTGTTTGTAATTTTTTGACATATTTTGATGATTCAATTCAGAGTCAAGGGCTATATGGATGCACACGTGGGGTCGATTTTGCCCAGAGTGTGTAGCGCTTATAGGGCCCCACAATCAGGGTATTCTGCTGGAGAGCTTGTAGGCTGGCTATCCCAACAGCAAGAAACATGCGGCGAAGACGGATTCAGGCGGATGTGACTTGGCCTTTCTGCGGAACTTATGAGGAGGATACTAGACATGCTTTACTTACCTGTTCATTTGTTCAAGTTTATTGTGCTATTAGCCAAGATGGATCAGAAGACCATTAAAGAGATCTCCAACAGAGCAGGAATCAATTGCGATGAGGGTGAATTTGTAGGTTATCAGGACTCCGTCCAATCCGAGTTAAATTTGTTTGTTTCAATTTCAATAGAAATTGCTTGTGAAAAAGCTAATAAGGTCTTAAAGATCAAATTTTTTATGTTTTTCATTTTAGAACATATACAACTCTTTCAATATGTACGTACTTGACATCATAAAGTGAAATACTTACATATTTATATATAATTTAGCTAATAAGGTCTTAAAGATTAAATTTTTTATCTTTTTCATTTTAGAACATATACAACTCTTTCAATATGTACGTACTAGACATCATAAAGTGAAATACTTACATATTTATATATAATTTAACGGCTCATTATCTCACTTTTAATAATTAGATTTAGTTGCATTTTAGGGTTTCGTTTGGGTTTCTTCTGTATAGATTTTAGTTTTATTCGTGGACTACGAGCTTTTTTTTAGGTGTAGTCTATTTACTATTAGGCAAGCGAAGCTTGCTACGAATTTGATTTGGCTACTGAGAAAATGTAATTATTTGGTAAGGGATTGGAAGGGAGATGTGAATTCATAAGATTTAGATTTGTTATGGAGGAGGATGTGATTTGTGAATGGAAGCTTGAATCTTTCCGTCTATTCAGTACTGAGATTATAGTTTTTTGAAGGTTTCTTCTGTTAAGGTGGAAGATTTCCCTTTTCCATTATTATTTTCTTAGCATTGATTCATGGAGCAAAGGTTTTTCATTTAAACAAAGTCTAACTACTCTTGTTTATGTAACTGAATAAAGCGCCTCCTCGGCTTAAATTCTGATGATGTTGTGGCCCTCCGATGGCGGAGCGGTACCGGATCGGTTGCTCTTTGATCTCAGAGACAGCCGCATATTCGTTTTAGGTCTTCGAATTTTTTTTGTTTCTAATTTGTTTTCATGTTTTTGTATTTTGTATCAAATCATTTCTAAGTTTTATGATGTTTTTGTTTCTTTGCTATTTTTACTGATTTTCCCCCTTTTTTTTGAATTATTTTTGAATTTGTAATGAATTTTCTGAATTTTATTTCAAATATTCTTCATTCACTGAATTTTCAGATTTATCCTATTTCATTTTCTCATTATGATTTTATTTTTCCGAATTTTTGTTTGATTTATTTTGTGATTGTTTCTCATTTTCTAAATTTTGTATATAGTGTTTCAATTTTCTGATTTCTCTTCGCAGCTCGTGTGTACTGGCTTGTTGTGTCTCTGTCTTCTTCGTCTTTGCTGTCGGCAAAATTTAATATCTTCTCTCTCTTTTTTCCTCATTTAATAAAGGTTTGGATGATTTATTGTTGATCTTATTTGTGCAGGACCTAAAGCCCCTCTCTTCACCCTCATCTTCGAGAGGTGAGCACGTTTACGCCACTGTGGATTGCTGTGATGTATGTGGCAAGGACGAAGTATTCCGCTGCCCCTAAAGCCCCTTTATTCACCTCCATCTTCGAGAGGTACGTATTCTGCTTCGCCGATTAGTCCGCCCTCTATGCCGCCTGCGACCACCGCTTCCACCATTCCAGCAAGCTGGCCGGAAAATGACATTACTTTTTTAGTTTTATGAGTTTTTTGGGTTTTCCTATTTTTGCCGATTTTTTTTCCTTTTTTTGAGCTATTCTCTAATTTGTATTGAATTTTCTGAATTGAGTTTCAAATATTTTTAATTTACTGAAATTTTCAGATTTTTCATGATTCAGTATCTTATTATTATTTGATTTTTCAGTTTTTCTGTTGATTTTTTTTTTTGTTATTTTTTCTCATTTTTTATTTCGTGTTTCAATTTTCTGATTCCTTTCCTACTTTTTTATTTTTTGACTTCCTTGCTAATTTGTTTTGAATGTTTGAACCTAATCCTTTTGATCTTTCTGATTTTTTTGGGCTTCTCGTGAGTTGTTTTTTATTTTTGAATTTTTTTGTAATTTTCTCACTTCTTCTCTTTTTACTTTTTCTGAATTATTTCATTATTTTTTATTTTCAGTTTTTTTTTTGTGATTTTTTTTATTTGTGTTGACTTTTCTGGGTTTGTTTATCATTTTCTTGATTTTCCCTTATAATATTTGCGCTTCCTGATTTTTCCCCTGAATTTTTGCTGTCATTATGTGCATTTATTGGCTTGATTTTGAAATTTAATTCGAGTTTGTGCTACTGTGCTTGTCATGGAGTTCTGACAAAACATATTTGGTTATGGATTCTAACAGCTCTGATCCGAGCTATATATTGAGCAAATCATGTATATGTACTTGAGAATTTTGGATAGGAAAGTAAATTTGTAGGAATCAGTAAATTGTGCCTCTTGCATTCGGAACTGAAAAGAGGAAACTTTTATGGTATAATTACTTTTTGAGTTTCTAATGGGGTTTTGGTGTTGGTCTAATTATTAAGGTGGCGTCGGTGGTTCCGGTTATTTCGTGCTTACTTTGAAGAATTGATTTGTCCGTTCACTATTTAGTTTCGCTGCAAATTTCCTCGCAGTTGTTGATTATTCATGGAGGAGGCCAGTGGTGGGGGCGGGGCTGCAGAGGCTATGCCATGCTCGGCCCGGGGTGCTCGATACGAGCTTTGTTTTCGTCGGGAATTTAGAGATTGCGGTCAACGGGATATTGGTTTGGAGCTTTATGTGATTTGCCATTTCAAAAATGAAGAAGAGTTTGCTTCTCGAGCTTAGATATAGCTGTGTTTCAGTTTGTTTGCTGGAGTTTCATGGTTGACGAGGTATTGGTTTGGAGCTTTATGTGATTTGGTTTCATATTACTGTACATAAAATATTTTATTAGTTTGCTTAAATTAAAAAGTTGAACATAAGGAATTTTATAAATTTGATCTAAATCTATGGCTTCGGAAACTATTCTTGTTAAGTATTTTATAAGATCACAATTTGAAAGGAAAAAATTCGTACAGTAAGTTTAACGTCTCTCTTGCATACTTATTCCCTCATTTCCATTAATTATGTTTTTCATCATTCAGATCCGAGTTCGAAGCTTCCGACCCCTGGACTAGAGGCTTTGGTTTTTCATCAAGAGAGCTTTGGTTATACGAAAAAGAATGATACTAAGAAGAAAATAAAGCAACTGCAATAAAAATATTTGAAGCCACGTGGTAATGTAACATCTACCTAGAATTAGAAATGAAATATCTAATTTTTAAAGGATTTGGAATTATTGCATGTAGATCGGATAATAGTGGAGTTAGTGGTGTGATTAGGCAGATTTTAATTATGGGTGGAATGAGAAGGTAACGGATATCTCCACTAATCACACCACTAATCACACTACTATTTCCACTAATAACTCCACTAATCACACCACTATTTCCACTAATCACGTCACTAATTTTTTTTATAATTCTTATGTCCATCTTGTTCATTTTTATTGGAACTAACATGATACAATAATTCTAAATAATTGCAAAATTAAAAGAATTCCTTGACGCATTATTCCACTTTAAGCTTTTGTCCATAGGTGAGTGGTAAGCCGCCCATATATGCACAATCCATTTTGATCCACATGAGTCAAGTGGAAAATATATATATGCATGTTCCAAAAGTAGCATTTCACTTAGAATATAACACCTATCATATCCTTTATTTTTATTATCATCCATAATCATCACAATTACCACAAGTTAATATTCCTCTTTACTTAAAAGCTCTCTTGTGGCATCTTTGCTGTTCCAGCTGTTTTGTCAATAATTAAAGGTAAATTTCCCCCTAGCCTGAATTTTTATTATTTTTCTTTTGTTTTATTTCGTTTATGTCTCGTCCATATGTGCTTTCATTTTACTTGTGTAATAGATATTCATTTTGTTGATGCTCTAGCTAGAGAATAAATTACAGTTTTTACTGGTAATTCGTTGAGTTTGACCTCTTAGGTCGTCGACTTAGTCCGAATTGCACAACGAAATTTGAGCTAAATCAATAGGTGTCCATGCAATGTAATTTATTAGCAGAAAGAAAGTTGCATCAACTGGGATGAGCATTTAAAGTGAATATTACCTTGGGGTGCAAAAGAAATACTTGCTTATGAAATCCAAACACAAAGGCATACACTGCAATTGGACAGATTGTTTCCCAAGGTTACAGGCCAGGCTCAAATCGTTTTGTGTTATCAATAGTCCATGTTTTAAAATCCACAAAGCTCAAGTGGATTTGATTGTGTAACCAACAATATTAACTGGAGCATAAACTTCGGTTCTATATCAGTAGTCTAGAAGTAGTTCAATTTATCTTAGGCGAAAGCGAAATTATGATTAAGGGCTGTGTGTTTATGTATATATGTGTTTAACTTACTTGGATTTTGTGATTTTTCGTATTTTTTATTATAGAAACTTCTCTTGCTTAGTTATTCTAGGTTATTATGGATGTGTATGATTCTTGAATATCTTGAAAAAATGATAAGTTGTTGGGGTAAAAATTACACCAGTTACTATTTTTTGTGTTATTTTATCCTAGGAAATTATGATTAAGGGAGTATGAAAATTTTAAATTATTAATGACACAATGACTTTTAAATATTTAAGGTTAAGGGATTCCTAGGCTTTGGATATTATTAAAAACACATTTTTACTATGAAAACACCTCTCTTATCATTTTCTTCTTAACAGGTCATGTCCTAAATAATACTCGCCTTTAATTGCATTTCTTTAATTTAGTTATGAAGAATGGTAAAAGAGTTTGGTTATCTGTGCATGTAATTGTGTTTTTTGAAATTTATATTTTGTTTCGAACATAAATGATTAAGTTTGATATGAATATGAATTAGTTGGTGATATTAGTTGGGTACCCTTTTGAATCCCGTAACTAAAATCTCCTCTTTCTTTTTTTATCTTTTCTTTTTTAATCATTTTAGGATGAGTTCTGCTGCTGAAATTTGTTGCATATTAAAAAATCTTGTCAATTAGTACTTCATTTTCATCAAATTAATTGAGCTTAGTGATTCTTCAGTATATGTAATAGTACAAGTGGTGTTGTTTTGCAGATCTGAGTAAACAAATTTTAATGGTTCTTCTGGTGAATGTAATTTTAAGAAAAGAAGTAAAAAATATTAAGAAAAGAAGTAAAAAATTCGAAGTCAGGCGATGATACCAGTTGCACTTGCGTCTGCCATTTTAATTTTAAATGCTTCTGTTTAAATACCCAAGTGTGTAATCATTGCACAAAATTCGAAGTGCTTCTGTTTAAATACCCAAGTGTGTAATTTTAATTGCATATTAATTTTGTGCTACACTTTGGTTAATTCGAAGTGCTTCTGTTTAAATACCCAAGTGTGTAATCATTGCATGCATTTTTCACAATTTTTTAAATGTATTCCTAATTTTTTGTATCTCAATTGTGAGAGGATGGGTCTGTGATGGAAATTTATCGTAAATAGAGGGACAAGGCGGTGGTAAGCGATAATCTTGAATTTGATGAATCTGAATGACATGATAAATTGGGGTAATTGTTATCAAGCGACGTGGAGCTCTGCATGTCTTGATTGAAATAATTTTCTGCCATTTTGATGTTATAATTTCGTATGGACATAATTCGTTGGGTTGGAATATTTGATAGAAATATATGTTTATATATATATATATATATATATATATATATAGGATATGGATCAAATACATCCCTTGCCATTAAGTAAGATATAAGACCCAATCTAGGCCTTTGATTCAATTTGATCCCAAGGTCTACATTTAACACATTTAACTGATTTAATAATTTGTTTTAATTATGTAAAGGGCATTTTAGTCATTAAATTATAACTAACAGATTCGCCTAAGATAAATTGAACTACTTCTAGACTACTGATATAGAACCGAAGTTTCTGCTCCAGTTAATATTGTTGGTTACACAATCAAATCCACTTGAACTTTGTGGATTTCAGAAAATGGACTATTGATAACACAAAACGATTTGAGCCTGGCCTGTAACCTTGGGAAACGATCTGTCGTGTTGCAATATAACTTTGTTACTGGATAAATTACCATTGAAATCCAGCACTAAAGATAGATCATTAGGTTAATAAAGTAATTAAGTAATTCATTTATTTTTTTAAATACTAATAATCCCCTAAATAATGAACAAACAAAATTAATACAAATGACTTGTTAAAAATCAACGCAACACACTCCACCATTTTCTCAAATTTCTTACATGATCAAAACGAAACAAATGAACTGTATATACAGACCATAACTTAAATAAAATAAAGTACAATAATATAGATTAGCCAACCAAAAAGGAAGTTTCCTGTTAATAATAAAAACAAACAAATCACACCCAACCCCGAAACATTAAAAGAACAGAAATTAAATGAGCCAAATATTTAGCAAATCCACAACATTGTTTTTAATATATCATTATTAGGTCCATGTCCATGTCCGCATGAATATACAGTCAATCCATCAAACTCCTCAGTCCAGCAATGGTGTATCCACATAAGTTTTGCTCAGGAAAAGAAAATCAAATCCAAATTCATCTTAATTCATTTTAAGCTGATTGTATTGCAAACAAATATCTTAATCCCTTGTGTTAGATCAACATTGCCAAACACCCCCCTCTTTTAGACAAAAGTATAGGGATGTTTTAAAGGTTATATTTTTATCAAATTTCTAGCTGAAAAAGGGTTTCGCGTTGGGTTTACATAAACAAAGGGGCGTTTTTGCCTATTGTTTTAACAGAGGGGGTTGTTTAGCAATTTCTGACTAACACATGGGGTAAAAAAACTAATTAACCCCGAATTTTAATAATTTGGGTTTTTAAGTTTTTGAAAATGTTTATCTAAGTTTTATATTTTGGACCTCATGAAAATGAAATTGTTTTAATTTTCTCCCCTACTTGGTATTTTGAAGGGGCTAATTATTTGTTGAGCTTTGAGACAAGGGCTATCAAATTTTTCACAAAAACGTTTACCATTGGATAGAAACAAGCAAAGACGGGATTATTTTTCACAAAAATCAAGTTCATCAGAAACAGATGACTAGGATCAGAAATGAATTCCCCTATTATTTTTCGATAAGTGTGACAAATTAAGATCACTTAAAGCTTAAATTCATTACTCTCATTGGATTTGCATACAAACTCATTGTTATATTAGCTGGCGGATCAATTGGTTGTATCTGGCGTGTACGAGACTACAAGTAGGTATTCAGTACATGTTGAAATTTCAGAGATAATAGATTGCATATATACATGATATTATGATCTTTCAGAATGAATCAAAAGTTACTTCAGTTTGGGTTTTAGAATATTGCCTTTAAGAAACATGAGCATGTAAAGTAATGTTATAATTCAAATCAACTTGGAAAATAGTTCTTATGTGTCTTTTTACTCAAATCAGAAAATATACTCATTAGTAAAAGCTACTGTTTTAAAATACTACAAAATCGTAAAGTTCAAACACTGAAATTGCCAAATAACTCCTCACACATTGACAGCAATTCAATTCTAGGAAATAGACACTATAAGGAATTTCCAAGAATCATCAACTACGATGGACACCATGTGTATCCCTCTATATTGGATGATTGTAATTGTCCTAGAACTTGTACCGAAATTTCGTAAGAGCTGTGTGCATCTCTCCCACAACAAGAAACGGCATTCAATCGTTTCTTCTCCTAATAGACATCTGAAATTCTCCATATATTGATAAGATATAGGACAACCTAAGAATTAAGCTCTGTGAGTGGAGGCCTTTCATCGAAACTCACTTGAATCAATTTTCTTGAGGGTGAAAAGGTGGTAACGATAAGTCCATCACTTGCCAACAGGTTACTTTCTGGTTCACTGTCTTCCTCAGAATTCTGCTACATTTTTGTCAGTATACTCGTCAATTCAACATAGTCTCTGCAGAAAACTCTGATTTGTTCGCATATACCCTCAAACTGTGCAATCAACTTCTCCCTATCAACTGATGCTTTACTAAGGTTTTGAAGAAAAACGTCTTTATTAGACTCAAGCTTCTCAAGCAGATCCTTAAAGCACTTTCTTTCATCCCCAAATTGACTTTGCATCTCTTCCATCTCCAATTTTGTTTCCTTGCAATGAAGTTTCAATATCTTGTTTTGTTTGAACAACTGTTTTTTCTTGAAACTCAACTTCCTTGCTTAATGCATTCACTTCTTTCTCCAATTTAGCGATTATTTGGTTTTTCTCTTCTATCTCCAAGTTTTTCTAACCCTCGGCTCTCTTTAAGACTGCATCAAGTGTAATCTCTTTTTCTGCTAAAGATATCACAGCACTTCTGAGGTTCTGATCCAATGATTCAATCTGTTTCTGAAGTTATTGTATTTTCAGGTCTTTCTCTTTTATATTGGACGAAAAGTTCTCGTTTTCCTGCTAAAGATATCACAACATTTCTGAGGTTCTGATTCAATGATTCCTTGCTTAATGCATTCACTTCTTTTTGTAAAAGTGTATTTCGGTCGTTTTACAGCAATCCTTATGGCCCTAGACTCTGGTTATAAATAGATTGGACATATATGTGGTAATTTGTTTCTCATGATAAAATAAAAATCTCTACTGCGTTTGTGAACATAGGCATTAGTTGCCGAACCAACAATTTGTTATCTCACTTGATTTGTTTCCTAACACACTTTGTTAGACTAACTTCCGTGGATGAGCTATTCTAGCTAAGGTTTTTACTAAACTTGATTTAAAACCTCCGTTTAGTCTATAGATTTTAGTCAGGAAAAGATTTCCTTACTTGAAATGAATTGTACTTTATGTTTTATTCTTTTGATCATTTTTATTTTCTTTCATCCTTTCTTCGCCAAAATACGGAGAGGTCCAAACATGGCATAAATCTATTAGTGCCCTCCCACTCCTGTCCATGTTGACTTTTATAAGTTGAACAATATCTAATTCTATTTCTCTTTGAACAATTTTATACTGACATTTCTAATGGAAAGAAGTTATTTTCTTACCTTACTAATTCAGATATTCTTATTTTATTTGAATCTTTTTTACAAGAAATTAGGCAGCATCATGGTGAACTTTCTTGATTGAGCATAGACAAAATTTCCAAATCAAACTTCAAGTTTTAGATATAACCTTTTACTCTGTATTAAATTACTAGAATAGTGATTAAGTTTGATATGAATATGATTTAGTTGGTGATAGTATTTGAGTAGCCTTTTGAATCCGTAACTAAAATATCCTCTTTATTTTTTTTATCTTTTCTTTATTAATCATTTTAGGATGAGTTCTGCTGCTGAAATTCATTGCATTTTAAAACATCTTGTCAATTAGTACTTTGTTTTCATCAACTTTATTGAGCTTAGTGATTCTTCGGTGAATATAATAGTACAAATGGTGTTGTTTTGGAGATCTGAGGAGTAATCAATTTTAATGGTTCTTCTGTTTCTTTCGTATTTCGTGAACCAAGACGAAGACCAGGAAGTTTTACAACTACTTGTGGAATAAGAAAATGATGAAGTTACGTTCTCATAGTAAATTTAGGAACCCCTTTTTTTTAAAATTTAAAATTTATTGTCTTTAATAATTTGGAACCTTCCAACCGTCCTAATCGTAATTTTCCCATCTATCTTTAAAGAGTTGGCTTTTCAATTTTCTATGCTTGATCACTGAGTTATAATTTTGCACCGGTTCTTGTGAATTACCTTTATACCCGTTGACCAAATATGCATTATCGACTTGTGTATATTATTAGCATGAACATTTCTGACTTTGTTAGTAAAGACATTATGGTTTTGTTTTGCTATTTTCTTTCATACGTGCCGTTTGAATATCTTATAAATTTAAGTTGTACAGTATGAATCTTAATGAGAAAAATAAGTTGCGTCGTCTGAAATTAGCGCAAAAAAACCCTGAGCAACGACGCGAAGAGTTATTGTACCGTAGGGCTGTTTATGCGAAAAAAAATTCTCAGGAACGACAAGAAGAGTTATCGCGTCGTCGGTCATCTTACGCAAAAAAGAAAATAGGTGTGCTTCGAGATGAAAATGATTTTGCTCCGTCTCATGACCCCTCTGGAAATGCTGGCCAATCATCACCTGATGGAGTTCCTCATGATATAACAATGAATCAATTGCGTTTAAAGGAATTGAATAATAAAGATGGTAGTTCATCTCATTCTGGCCAGCTAAATATTAATGTATTGGCTACTTCAAGTGATTATCAAGGTGTGGTTTATATGTTATGTATTTCTTAATACACTACCCACAAATATTGTTTTGTAAGTTGTTGATATTTCAGGTACATTGGTCAGTGGACGTAGGAAGAGATTAGTTGGGAGAATAATTGACAACCTACCCAATGAACCTTGGTCACTTCCTTCTGTTGATCCATGTATATACTGTTTGGCGGCTCGCTTTCATCATGAAGTCCCTGGATTTTGTTGCGGTGAGGGGCAGGTTTTGTTAGCCCCTCGCGAATTAGTTCCTGAACTGGGTAGCCTTTTAACTGGTGAGACGGAGTCATCAAAGGAGTTTAGGCAACATATAAGATCTTATAACAATCATCTTGCCTTTACTTCTATTGGAATGAAATCGGATAAGAAGTATTGTTGGTCGAATAAGGGTGTTTATACTTTGGTAGTGCAAGGCATGATTTTGCATTACGTGAACAGTTTGAAAGAAGATCCAACCGTCGGTTCTAATTTGAATCTGTATTTCCACGAAACCGATGGATTAATTGGGTCAAATGGAAAACGGGGTGCTAAATTGGATCCTAAATTAGTTATTTTTCTCATGGATGTGCTTAAACTGAATCCATATGCACGTTTTTTTAAAAGTCTACGTAGCTTTAATCATTTGGCCGATTACACAATTGTACTATGTAATACGCCTGATCTTGATCAAAGGACCTTTAATTTACCTACGGTTTCACAAGTTGGTGCTATTTGGAATGAGCCTGACTCTTCTGAACATTCCATTACACGTGACATAAAGGTCTATGTAAATGAGGACATTAGTCATAGGGTGCATTATTTTTATGGGTGTTACGACCCTCTACAGTATCCATTGCTTTTCCCGAGAGGGGAGCCTGGTTGGCATGCACGTATTCCAAAAAATAAGAAGCACAATCGTAGTGGGGTGGATATTCCATCTCGATTCCAAGCAAGTGATTCAAATGTACTGATCTCTCCGGCTCTCGTTGATTCGGCAGAGACCCTACTTCGGAACGAATCTGAGAGTATGTTACTATGTTTATGTACTTTGTTCACTAATACATTCTTGCTTTTTTATATATATTCTTTATTTCTCAACGTTTTTTCGAGTATTTTAATTTTTTTAAGTTAGTTCACTTTCTTGGCTTTATATACTTAATTTTTTTTTCAGTATTGGAGGAGCATGGCAGGCGTGGTAACGGCGTATCATTGCGACAATATTATTGTTATTTATTCCAAATTCGCCCAAATGATAAGTCTTATTTACTCAACTTTGGGAGACTTCTCCAACAATACGTAATTGATATGTATATAAAATTGGAAACTTCACGATTGGATTATTATAGGTCGGATCAGCGGCAACAGGATTTGCGTATTGATACGTATCAAGGCGTTATGGATAGTTTGTCAATAGATGGGCAAAATAATCCTAACGCAATTGGTCGAAGGTTTGTTCTGCCCTCTTCTTTTATTGGAGGCCCAAGAGATATGCGCAAGCGTTATGTAAACGCCATGGCTTTGGTACAAAAATATGGTAAGCCAGATATTTTTCTTACGATGACGTGTAATCCAGCCTGGACCGAGATTACTGGTTTGTTGCTAAAGACCGAGCGTCCTGAGGACCGTCCAGATCTTGTTGCAAGGGTTTTTAAGTCTAAACTCGAGGAGTTGAAGAATGATATTGTTCGAAAAAAAATTTTTGGTGACGTAGCTGCGTACGTATATGTTGTTGAGTTTCAAAAGCGCGGTTTGCCTCATGTGCACTGGCTTGTTATTTTGAAGCACTCGCACAAAATCACGTCGCCTGATGTGTATGATAGCATTATATCCGCCGAGTTGCCTCAATCTGGTGAACATCCTTTTTTACGATCCTACGTCATAAAACATATGTTGCATGGGCCGTGTGGTACTTTAAATCCCTCAAATGTTTGCATGCATGATGGAAAATGTAAAAATCACTATCCAAAACCATTTTCAAATGTGACCCACCTCGGTGTCAATTCCTATCCAAATTATAGAAGGAGAGACAATGGAGATTCAGTCTCTGTTCGCCACGCACTCCTTGACAATAGATGGGTAGTTCCATATAATCCATACCTATTGGCAAAATACAATTGTCATATTAATGTCGAGGTATGCTCTGATATAAAACTCGTCAAATATTTATACAAGTATATATATAAGGGTCATGACAGAGTTGCTTACCATATTGTTGAAGCTAATTCTGCACATGATCATGATGAAATAAGTCATTACCAGAGTGGCAGATGGGTTGCTGCTCCAGAAGCATTTTGGAGGATTTACGGATTTTCCTTGAGTGAGATGCACCCACCAGTCATCGTACTGCAGGTTCATCTTGAAAATCATCATATTATTCGATTTGGACGTCGACAAACCCTAGAGGCGGTGATGGCTAACCCTGCTTTTCAAAGGACAATGCTGATAGAATTTTTCAAAACAAATGCGATTGATGCAAAGGCTAGGGAGTTGAACTTGTTATATAAGGAATTTCCTGAGCATTACGTATGGAATTATAATTCTCGGACCTGGAAATTGCGTTCCAGGAGAGAGGTTGTTGGCAGACTCGTAACTGTTCATCCATGTGAAGGCGAGCGCTTTTACAAGAGACTTTTGCTTAATAATATAAGAGCTCCTCCTTCTAGCAAATATCTTCGGACAGTCAATGGTCGCGAATATCCAACTTTTCGTGAGGCTGCTTTTCAACTAGGGTTGTTGGATAGTGACTCTTATATATCCGATTGTCTTGAAGAGGCATCTCTACATGAGATGCCGTATAGTATGCAACGTCTTTTTGCTACTATTCTCGTCTTTTGCTCTCCAACTAACCCGCGTTCTCTTTGGAATACCTTTGAACCGCATCTTTCACTAAACTTTCGTGACCAAACTTCACTTGATCAATCTGCTGCTCGAAGAAAGACTTTGGAGTCCATTCACTTTATTTTGCAATCAATGGGAAGGAGTCTTGGTGAGTTTTCGTTGACTTCTGAGCCGGTTAGACTAACTGAGGAGCAGAAATTCTCCCGTGAATATGATCTTGAAAGGTCAATTTTGGTGTCCCCAGCTGATTTGCTGGCGGAAGGAATGTTGAACTCTTGTCAGAAAGTTGCGTTTGACGCTGTTGTCGGGGCTTTAGACAACAACTGTGGTGGAGCATTCTTTGTTGATGGTCCAGGCGGTTCTGGGAAGACTTTCTTGTATAGAGCTTTGCTTGCTTATGTGCGATCTCGGGGACATATAGCTTTGTCAGTCGCCACATCGGGCGTAGCTGCGTCCTTGTTGCCAGGCGGGAGAACTGCTCATTCAAGGTTTAAATTTCCTCTAGAAATCGATGAAAGTACTGATTCAAAAGTTAGCAAACAAAGTAGTCTTTCTCGTTTAATTAAATCATCTAAGTTGATTGTTTGGGATGAGGCTTCTATGGCTAACAAATGTGTTATTGAATCTTTAGATAAGTTACTTCGAGATGTTTGTGATTCATCTGTTGTGTTTGGTGGTAAAGTTGTCTTATTTGGAGGTGATTTTAGACAAACCCTTCCAATAATTGTCGGAGGATCTCGTGATGATATGGTAAAGGCGAGTATTGTGAGTTCTACGTTATGGCCATCCATTCGCAAACTTAATTTAAGCGTGAACATGCGTGCTCGTGATGATCCATCTTTTATTGATTTTTTATTGCGCATTGGAAATGGGACACATCCTTATGTGGTTGATGATGTTATTCAGCTGCCAAGTCATTTGTGCATTCCCTTTCTTAATCCCGAAGATTCTTTGCGGATCCTAATCGACTATGTGTTTCCGTCTTTTGATTCGTACTTGGATGATCCTTTTTCTGTTGTCAAGCGAGCCATATTAACGCCTAAGAATGATACCGTCTCTGATATTAACATGCAACTCATAAATAATTTTCCCGGTGATCCCGTTGAGTATTTGAGTTTTGATAAGACTGATGATCCAAGTCAGCAAAGTGATAACGAGGACTATCTAAATTCTGTTTGTGTCGCTGGTCTCCCGCCTCATAAGCTTGTCCTGAAAATGAATTGCCCGGTTATGTTACTAAGAAATTTGGACCCGGCTGAAGGTTTGTGCAATGGAACAAGGCTTATCATTCGCCATCTCGGCCCACGTTTAATAGCAGCAGAGATAGCTATTGGGGATTACAAAGGTCGGCATGTTTTTATTCCTAAGATACCTCTTCAAGCATCAGATCGCTTAAGATGTCCAATACCTTTCAAGAGGCATCAATTTCCTTTACGTTTGTGTTTTGCTATGACTATAAACAAAGCCCAGGGTCAGACTTTGAATTTTGTGGGTGTTTATTTGCAAGAACCTGTCTTTTCGCATGGGCAGCTGTATGTTGCACTATCAAGGGCACGATCGTCGTTGGATGTGAAAGTTCTTATATGTCCGACTGTAAATGCTGAATCTGTTTCTGTGTGTAGAACTAAAAATGTTGTTTATCCTGAAATATTTCAATTTGCATCGGCCTAGACTTGATAGGGTGTAACTTGTTTACGTGGTTTGTTATATGTTGTTTTTGTTGTGGATTTTTAGCTGCTTGTAATAAAAAACCACCTTTTTGCATTTAATCGTCCAATTCGATTTTCTTTTATGTATAGATGCAAACTAATCTGGTTTTTATTGGAGACGTTACTCCGTCAACTCACACTTGGAGTGTGAAGGTTCGAGTTGACGAAAAGATGCCACCTCGTCAAGGAGTTAAAAGTCCTCCTATCAAATATCAGAGGATGATATTGGTCGATGAAAAGGTTAGCTTATGGTCTATTTGGAGTAGAATGCTTTTGTGCTTGTTTCTAAATATTTATTTAATTTCATATTAGGGGACAAGGGTCGTAGCTACTTTGTATGAAAGAGACATAGAGTCTTTGAGAAATACCCTCCTACCAAACAACACTTATATTATATCAAAAGCGAGGGTTTCTATGGTCAAAGAGGAGTATAAAATAGTTGATCATCCTTACCAGTGGATTATTAACTCCAAAACTGCAATGCTTCGCGTGGATGAGGATGCAATTGTCAGTTCTCCCATATCACATTCCTTTACCCAATTATCACAGTTATCCGGACTCCTTGGCAGTAAAACTTTAATAGGTGGTGTTTTTCTTCCTGATTTATTATTGGAAATATGTGGTGGCAATTTGTTGCTAAATGTTATGTTGTCTGTGTTGTGATGTTATTATTATTTTAATTGCATGTGTATTTGTCTTGCAGATGTACTTGTTATTGTTTTTGATAAATTGCCCCAACGATCTATTCTGTCTCAAGGAAGGTCACTTTTGGTTCAGGATTTTGGAATAATCGATTCTTGGTATTTAGTTTCTTATTTGTTTATATGCAATGGTTTGTCACCTGGTTTCTGTTGCACTTATTTTCACTTGACTCCTTGTAGTATGAAGCCTTGCGTACTTACATTGTGGAGCAATTTAGCAAGTGAATTTGGGACGAAGATCGTGGTTGATTCCTATAACATGCCTGTTGTTAAGTTTAGTCGATTTATGGTCAACACATATTATGGTATGTCTTAAAGTAACTCTGTATAGTTATTGTTTCAATTTACTTTGCTCGTTTAGTTTGTCAATTATTTACAATCTTAGGTATTTCGTTGGGCTCGACTTCCACATCTGGTGTATTCATTGATCCTCCCATTCCTGACACTCTGAAACTAAATGCGTGGTAACCTTTTACTATCAATTTTAGTATGGTACTGACTTGGCACAATTAATATTCGCCTCACTCATGCTTTACTTGGACAGGAAGAGCAAGAATGCTATCACTTTAAGGTCAAT
Organism: Buddleja alternifolia; assembly: GCA_019426215.1. Classification (NCBI taxonomy): domain Eukaryota; kingdom Viridiplantae; phylum Streptophyta; class Magnoliopsida; order Lamiales; family Scrophulariaceae; genus Buddleja; species Buddleja alternifolia. The sequence goes on from CM033399.1 coordinate 37,601,265, forward strand.
TTCTAAATCAAAAGATTATATGGCAAATGCTAACACTGTTGTCGCTACTGATTCTCTACAAATGATGGATATAAACGGCGCCATAGATGCACCGAAGGTAGCTACGCTGTTTGATTATGTTTTCCTTACATTATACGGGTGTTGGCCTATGTTTGTTTTTAACAAATCTTCCGTATGACGTTCTGTATCCATTGAAGTATGGGAAGTTGAAGGTTAAGGCAAAGGCCAAAATTGCTGATTTTGGTCAGCGTTGCTTTTACATGGCATGCGATAGATGTCCTTCTTCTACAAAAGCCGAGTTGGACTGGGAATTTGAATGCGCCCATTGTCAGCAAACCCGAGTGGCAATTCCAAGGTACGGCTTCCTGATTTTTTTGGTTTATTTTTTATTTAGTTTTGTTCATCTCTATTCATATGTTGCGCACATATAGAGCAAAGGTGACAATAGTCCTCTACGACACGACCGCCGAGATTGATGCCTTTGCATTTGACTTGGTTGCTGAGAAAATTCTAAAGAAAACTGCAATGGTTTGTATGACTAACTATTCTCAGGTAATTTTCGGTTATTTAGTTTTGGTACATCACCTTTTTTTTTAGTGAGATGGATAACGACCACTGGTGTTTAGGGTACAAACCAATTCTTGAATGATGTTGACGACTCCCTAAAAGACCAGCCCCATGTATTTGTGATTAGGAAGAAACTTATGACAAGAAATGGTACTGATCACGATCAATATGTAATACTTGATGTTTTGCTTGAGAATGACGATACCTTGGATGAGGGTATCGCCGACTTAGCTCATGAATCGGCGTCTAAAGGCAAGGTTACCGTCAGTTCCATGCAATTGATCGATGAAGGTATAAAATTTAAAGAAATGCCAAATTTGTGCTGTAAGCGGATTGTGATACTTAATTGTTGGTTTAATTCAATTCAGATGATTGGGCTACTGACGTTAGAGTCCATATTGAGGAGCCTAGCAAATTATCAAAAGTAAACCCTACTCACGTGTCATCTACCAAGACTAAAGGTAAAAAAACAAAATCACATGGGTCCAATCTTCAAGTTTTAAATGATTCATCTATTATTTTTTTATTTGAAAAGGTAAATCTCTGGCCCGTTTACGTGAAAATTCAATCAGCCAAAGCATTGAAAATGACTCGGTGCACCTGATTGATGAAGGTATAAGATTTGTTGAATTGATTAAATTTATCAACTTTGTTGTTGTTGTTATCTGTTGTTTTGTATTTACTAAAATGATTATGTTTATGACGTGGCAGCCCCTGTTGAGATACCTCGCAAATCATCCAAAGTAAACTATACTCGCAAATTATCTAAAGTAAACTCCGCTTCTGTATCTTCTAGCAAGACCAAAGGTAATAAATCTTTCATATAGGTTCTATATTTAAGTTTTTACTAATTTATTTTTGATTTGAAAAGGTAAATCCATTGCTTGTCGTCGTGAAAATTCAGCCTATCAAAGCATTGACGATGATTCGTTTACCTTGATTGGTGGAGGTATAAATTTTTTTGGCATCTTTAAATTTATTGTATTTCGTGATTTGTTGAGATAGTCACAAACTCATCTAAGGCTTTTTTCATCCTATGGGAGCATAAGTAATAATTAAGTTTCGAAATGGGGATAAATGCTTTCTGGTCAGTTTTTGAAGTGAAAAAGAAACCACGACTATCATTTGTACAATGGCATAAGCAAGTTGTTGTAAAGAAGAAAGGTATATTCCCAGTCAAATTTGGGATCAAGTTCAACTAGGTTTGAAGATATGTCTCGTAATTTGTAAATGATGAAATATATATATACTAACTAATGAATTTTTTTTTTTAAAAAAAAACTGTATTAAATGATGACATACATTGGTCCAATTGAACTTGATCCATCTCATTTCCATCTCATTGATTACATTTTAAAAAAATGTTGATATAGATATAGGCTAGCTAATGACAAAATACCATGCATCGATGATTTATGTGAATTCAATTAAGTATTTGAGTCATCATTACTTATTAATAGCAAAAGAAAAAAAAGTTCAAAAAGATTAATAAAAACAAACAAAATCTAAATTAATGGTAACTCAATGTTCCCAAAAAATGTAATATTATATCGAGAAAACAGCTAATGTAAACAACAATATTATCGTCTATAATGATTGTAAAATTAACTCAATGTGAGTTGCAAGGGATTTGAAATGGGTACAATGTTTAAGTTTAGAATGGTTCATTTATTATATTTTGATTAAAAAAGTTAAATCTCTTGTCCCTCTTCGTGAAATTTTAATCAACCAAAGCACTGACAATGATTCGGAGTCCCTGATCAACGAACGTATGAGATTTGTTGAATTGATTAAATTTATTACCTTTGTTGTTGTTACTGTTATTATCTGTTGACTTGTATTAACTAAATTGATTATGTTAATGACGTAGCAGCCCTTACTGAGATACCTCTCAAAACATACAAAGTAAACTCTGCTCGCAAATTATCTAAAGTAAACTCTGCTCCTGTATCTTCCAGCAAGGCCAAAGGTAATAAAACTTTCATATAGGTTTTATATTTAAGTTTTTATTAATTTATTTTCTATATTTTGATTTGAAAAGGAAACTCCATTGCTTGACGTCCTGAAAATTGGGCCTACCAAAGCATTGACGATGATTCGATGCCATTGATTGATGCAGTTATAAAATTTAATGATATTTAAATTTGTTAACTTTGTTGTTGTGATTATTTGTTGATTTTGGAGGTGTCATATGATATTTCAGGCTCTGTTGAGATAGTAACCAAATCATGTAAGACCAAATTTGTTGATGATGATGCGGAAGATTATCCCCGTAGATCATCCAGAAAAGTGAAGAGAAGGTTATTTTATGGAGGTATTCACAATTTTCTTGCCTGTGCAATATTTTCATTTTTTATATTTAGTGACTTATCGCACAATTTAAATATTCGCAGATGAATCCGGAGAAGATGATCAGCCAATTATAAATTGTATCAAACGCAAGCGAGATTAATTCGAATATGTACCTTAAACAATTAGTTGTTATTTATCTATCAACGGATAATCGGTTCCCAATAAATTATTGAGTATATCTCAACTTGTTCTTATTAAATAATTTTAATGTAGTAGTGATCCGCCCTTTCTTCGCCCTTTTGTAATTTAAAAATGTACTCCTTGCAATTGGAATGTATCTTTTATATATTGTCATAATATCAACAATAATTGTTTGTGTGTTTTTGTGGTTCGGACCTCAAAATATGTTATTAATGTACTGTTACATACAATTATATTGTTGGGATGCAATGATCTACGTAAGATTTATGATACGGTTGACTATTGGGTTGGAACATTATGTTCGCACAACCACACTTGAACGACATTTTTTTTACGGATAGGTTCAAATTTGAATTTTCTCAACTTCTCAATATTCTGGTTCAAAAAATTGTTGTGTTCTATTTTTATATCGACTTTAAATATGCGTTTCTTGCATTTTCTGTTTATTTTTGTAATTTTCTTAATATTAATTAAGAATATGTGGTTGTGTGGAACTCGTGGTTTTAGATTATTAATTACTTGGCAAAGAATGTGAAATTAAGTGCCCTTGTGCAAATTACTTGAACTCGTACATTCATATTCAAATTAAGTACATTGTTGGATCAAATTGATGCTTCGAACCACTATAAAATTATTGTGCAATTTTCATTCTCCTCAAATTATAGGGTAAGCCCCTTTTATGAAACGAATTTGCACATTGTTTGACGCGGTACCTTCATACGCTCTAATTGATGCCCTCTTATACACACCAATTGGATCATCAAAAAATTGATTAACACAGTAGATATTTAGTGTACCCAACTCAGTTGCTTGCGACAACACGTACAAAATGTAGCTTAGCTCGCAATTAGAACCCGAGAAGTTGAAGATCGTGACCTCATTCAATGCCTCCAATCCCATTCTTTGCAACTTCCAGTCCTTTATGTAGTTGGATACACTAATGCCCGCTTTTTCCCATGGTGCACCCTACACATGTTAAATCAATTACAATTTATTTTAAAAACCCAAATAAATAACGTGTTCAATAATCTATGTAATAACTAATAAGCGACAAACAATAAAAATTAACATATTACCACCAAATCGACTTTAAGCTCATTCAAGCCTGTACATCTATTGATGAGCACCAATGTGACCGCAAGATTGTCAAGCAGCTTCGAACAACTGATCTCTAGACGGTGCATATTAACAAAAAGTACTTCGCCATAATGCGATGCAGAGACTCCACATGCGCCAACCTCTAAAAAAAATAGGAAATCAAAACAACTTCTTAAAAGCATTCGCACTTATTCAAACAATGAGAGATAGATATACCCTAACAAAATCAACCGGGACACGTGCTCGTTCGCTGGACAGCAATTCTTTCGTCATTTTTACAACCTCTCGGAGTAGTTGGTATGTTGAACAAGTTGATCCGATGTATTGTACATGACGGTGTACTATCCACTGTAAAGAACGAGCTAACGGCCCCAATACTTGTAAACGTCCGGAACCCTGTTTCGTCTTGTTTCAATAAAATAACAAGGACATCTACATTGGGGAAGTGTACTTTTATATTCACATTTCCTTGGGATCGATTGAATGCCATCTTGAATATTTTTACAGAAGGCAAACATGCCTCAAATTCTGTTAATCCTCTAAAATCACAGTTGAATAACTGCAAATCATTCAACTTGGGACACCATTTTCCAAGGCGGGAAGAAAATGTGTTATCATACAGTACAATGTGCTTCAATATGAGTTTTTTTAAATTTCGTAAATTATATCTATCTTCCCACCTAACAATGTAGTTCGGTAGATATAATTTTAACTGAACAATAGTTTGTGACAAAAACAGACCGCTAGGGAGTGAAGTGGACAACCGACCGACTAATTTCAGTATACGCACAGAATGATCTATTCCAAACACCACCCACTCTTGCCTTATCCAATGCAATGCCTCGGCCCCCATTGGTAACTCAAAGCTCAAAGTTTCAACCACACTTTCATTATGTTCAAGTATAGTGCGATTAACAAAATTAATAAAATCTAAACCATGATAACCCCTTTGTTCAAAACGGTTAATATCGAATAAAAGAGTAGGGATGGAATACCAACAATGTTGAAAATATTTTGATAAAAGACCCAATCGGGCTGCCTCCACAATGCATGCATCCCTTGATAACCTTCCCATAACATGAAAAATTATATCCTCACAAAGGAAACTAAGTCCATTATTAGAAATTGTATCTCGTTCCATGGTTTTTATATGAACTATTCCTGTTTATACTCTGTTTTACTCGTGCAAGATAATCATTTGACTCACCTGTTTATACTCTGTTTCTACTCGTGCAAGATGATCCCCTGTCTCCCCTGTTTATATTCCCCTTTTTTGTAGAAGATGATCCTCACAAATATCCCCTATTTATACTCTGAAAATTCTTTGTATGGTTTGGCGGAGGAAGATATTGTTCAATTTGATCCTCCTCAACAACCCAATCCTTATCAGACAAATTAACTTAAAGGGCCCACACCCACGTGAACCACTACTTTTTGATAAAAGTGAACCACTACTTTCTTATCTCTATTATATTATATATGCACCTTTATCTCTCTCATCATCTTTTCCCCTCTCTACCCGATCAAAATCTCTTCAATTTCACTAACTTTAGTTATACTAACTTTAATTAACCTTTATCATGATATGGAATTTCAAGATCTCTGCCCAATATCTTTCATCGAGATAAGGAAACAACTTTAGGATACAAAGAATTTTATTAAACTAAGCACATTATTAGACATTATTTAATGATAGATATATCTTTTTAAAGTTAAAAAAGACACACGACTCTTAGAATTTCTACATTTAATTTTAAAATTATAAATTGATATTTTTATAATTATTGTTTAAGTTTGGTGAAAGTAGCTGAAAGATTTATAGGAAAACCTGTTAATGTTTGTATGCATAATATATATATAATTTAGTGACATAAGTATTCATAGGTAAAACACGAAGTCATGTTTTGTTATGATTCTTAGTGGAGTTAGTGGTGTGATTAGGGATATAGTGGTGTGATTAGTAGAGTTAGTGGTGTGATTAGGCAGACTTAATTATGGGGTGGAATTTGTATTGGGTGACCACCGCTAAATTTGATCACTTGGGTGGTTTCTTGAGCAATTTGCATTGTATGACGCTACATACGGAGATGAAATTTTGATTGAAGAGACTCTGAATGTGCTAATCAGTTCAGTAAGTGGATAGCAATTGTATTTTAATCTGAACAGACTGACTATGCTAATCATTTCAGTGGATAGCAATTATATTTTAATTATAACATGGGGAGCAGCAAGGCGGACAAATAACATCATTATTATCCTTAATTGTATTTTAATATTAAGTTGTTATCAATTGTATTTTAATTATTAAGTGAGGTACAACAATGAGGAAAGAAGATGTAGTTTAATTTAGTATTATCTTTAATTGTATTTGCTTATTTAGGGATGTGGAGTTTTAAAAGAAAATTCACATTTTATGAACGTATTAGAGCACATTTCTTGGCTTTCATTATTGTATTTTGTGAAGTTCTTTGTGCTACCTAAAGTTGATACCATAAAAAAGTGGACCATATCCGTAACTCATATATCTGCCCAAGATCTTTCATCGAGATAAGGAAATAACTTTAGGGTACAAAGATTATATTAAACATAAGCATATTTTAGACATTATTAATGATAGATATATCTTTTTAAAGTTAATAAGGAAACGAACTCTTAGAATTTCTACATTAATTTTTAAAATTATAAATTAAATATTTTTTAATAATAGGACAAACTTGCATCAAATTTATTTTCAATGTTTATAAAATATTTTTTTTCTTATTTCTCTTTTTACTCTTAGATTATTGGTAAGGGCATATTTAACTTATAGGTAAAAAAATAATGATAAAAGAGAAAAACAAATCCATGAAACGATGGACCCAATTTTAGTTATACTAACTTTAATTAACCTTTATCTAGGATATGGAAATTCACAATCTGCCTAAGATCTTTCATCGGATAAGGAAACAACTTTAGGTTAATATCGAATAAAAGAGTAGGGATGGAATACCAACAATGTTGAAAATATTTTGATAAAAGACCCAATTGGGCTTTCTCCACAATGCATGAATACTTGATAAACTTCTCATAATATGAAAAATTATATCCTCACAAAAGAAAACTAAGTCCATTATTAGAAATTGTACCTCGTTCATGGTTTTTTATATACTATCCCCTGTTTATACTCTTATTTATGTTCTCTATCGTATGGAGAGTTTGTTTTCTCTAGTCGATTGAGATTGATTTTTTCTCTCCTTGAATAGGAATTCCACAAGAATTTTCTTACACTTGTTGTGAGTTTCTAATATTATTATTTTTAAAATCTCC